>BDRX01000057.1:0-276434 GCA_003203535.1 Raphidocelis subcapitata | reverse complement strand
TCAGCGCCGGCGTTGAGGGTGTAGTCATAGGCGGACACGGTGGCGACGGCGCTGGCGTCAGCACCCAGATCGTACGTGCAGCCTGGGGTGGGGTGGAGGGTTTTGCGTTTTTTGCGCTTCAGCACGCCTGCGCCTGCAAGGCAGGCTCCTGAGCTGAGAGAAGCTCCCAGTCATTAGGGGAAGGATGCACGCCGCACTCTGCTGGGCGCAGGGCAAGCGCGGACGCCGAATGCAGTGCAAGGGCAAGCACAAATCAGGGCGCACCCCCAAACCCACCGCGCGCGGAGGTGGCGACCACGGACACGACGTAAGAGCCGCCAACGGGCGCGCCGGTGCAGGAGACGGCCCAGTTCTTGTTGGTGGCGTCGGCGGGCACGGCGTCGCAAACAGCGTCGGCCACCTCCTGCTGAGAGGTGGAGTCGAGCAGCACTGCGTCGAGGTTGTCCGCGGCGTGGGTGACGGCGACGGCAAAGGAGACCGCGGCCGAAGGCGTGCCAGGGCAGAGGGTGGCCGGCGAGGTGGCGGTGACGGAGGCGTAGGCGATGTCGCGGTCAAACTCCACGGTCAAAGGCACGTCGACGGCCGTGGTGGCGCACTCCTCGCCTGGAGGTGTTCAGTTGGGGTTGGGAAGGGGGCGCATGTCAGCTGAGTGGGCAGGTTTTGAGGGGGGCTTGGGTTGGCAAGCGCTCTTGGCTCATGGCGCTGCCTATCCAACCCCAACCGTAGACCCCCGCAGGCGCTCAGACTGGCTGACCCCCAGCAACCCTGCCAACCCACCTTGCTCGGCGCCGTAGGTGGCCGCAACAGAGACCGTGGTGGTGGCGCCCACGCCGGTGCAGGTGATGGTGCCAGCGGCGTTGGGCTGGCCGCAGTCGGCGCCGCCCGCGGGGGTGTAGGTGTAGACCAGGCCGTCACCGGCGCCGGCAACGGTGAACTCAAAGCTGGCGGTGCTGTCGCGGCAGATGGTCTGGGCGGCGGGCGCGCTTGTGACGGCAAACGCCGGGGGGGTGATGATGGAGACGGCGCCGGTCACAGAGCCGGTGTGGGGGCAGTCTGTTGGGCGAGCGATTTGGAACGGGGTGGCCTTAGAGAGCGGCCTTAGAGAGCAGCCTTAGAGAGCAGCCTTAGAGAGCAGCCTTAGAGCAGCCTTAGAGCGATGCAGGTCAGTAGAGGCTCGAAAGGTGAAGCACAAGGGAGCCAGGCAGCCTGCCCAGAGACCCGAGTGAGATTGCCAGACCCTGCCAGCCCCCACCAAGGCTCACCGGCGTACTGGGTGTTGGGCACGGCGATGCTCAGCTCGTAAGCGCCATCGGCCAGGCCGGTGCAGTCCACCTCAAAGCCCACATCGCTAGCGGTTGTGGTGCAGTCAACCTCGGCGCCGTTGCTGGTGACGACGAGCGCCGCCCCGCTGTACTGCGCCTCGGACATGGCCGGGCTGGCAGCCACGGAGAAGGTGAGGTGGCCGGACGTCGCGTCGCAGGCCTCGTCGGTGGCCGGAGTGGCGGTGAAGGCGATGGCCTCCAGGGCGGGGGGCGTGACGGCCACGGTGGCGGTCACGGGGGCGCACTCTGTTGGGGAGGCCAAAGCGGGCACCGATCCCGGTTAGCTTGATGGCTGGTTCAGCGCACAGTAAGGCCTCATCACAGCACGAGCTGGCACAGGTGAAGGCCTCATCAGAGCACGAGCTGGCTGTGCTTAGTTTCTGCGAGAGCTTTGACCCGATCTGGTCTGAGACCCTTACTCACCGCTGCTGGTGGAGGCGGCGGTGAACTCCAGGCCGTAGGGGGTGCCGCGCGTCAGGGGCCCGCAGATGAAGGACACGGCGCCGGTGCCGGCGGTGCGGCCGTCGGTCTCCAGGGTACAGCCGGTGGCGGGGGTGATGTCGCCGGTGTTGGCGGCGTTGAGCGTCACCCGGTAGCTGGTGGAGCTGTTAACGGAGTGGCGGGAGGAGAGGCAAGGCAGCATTAGGAGAGGGCTCGGCTTGCTGGGGCGGGGCGGCGGGCGGGCGCCGCGCCACAGTCGTGAATGGCGCGCCAAGCAAACAAGCAGGTCGCGCCGCGCCATTGGCACAAGCGCAAGCAAGCAATTGAGCTGACTCACCCAGTGCACTGGTCCGTGGTGAGGTCCTGGGCATCGGCGGCGGCGGCCAGGCTCGCGGCCGGGATGAGGGTGACAGCGCCGGTGACGGTGGTGGCATAAGGGCAACCTGCAGGCGCGGTTTTGGTGGGAAGGGCAGTGAGTGTTGGTGCGCGGGTGTTTGCACGAGCGAGCAGCACGGCACTAGCACGCATTTATGCCCGATGCAAGCGACCAACTTCCCCCCATCTTCTTCCAGCCCAACGCACCAGCGTACTGGGTGTTGGGCACGGTCACGGCCAGATCGTACTGGCCATCAGCCAGACCGGTGCAGGCCACCTCAAAGCCGGCAGCGCTGGGGGTGGAGGTGCAGCCCTCAACGGCGGCACCCGTGGCCTTGCTGGTGACAACAAGCACGGCACCATTGTACTGCGCCGCAGACAGGGCGGGGCTGGCGGCCACGGAGAAGGTGAGCTGGCCGGACGCCGCGTCGCAGGCCTCGTCGGTGGGCGGCGTGGCGGTGAGGGTGAGGGCCTCCAGGGCGGGGGGCGTGATGGCCACTGTGGCGGTCGCCTGGGCGCACTCTGTGGGATAGTTTGGGTGGGTGGCGCGGGGTAATGAGCAAGCTGTGCTTGGAAGGGGACTTTGGGGAAGTGAAGGCAGGCCCAGCCGCATATGCTCAGCCATCCAAACAGCACTCACGGGCATCAGTGGGCGCGGCGGTGAACACCAGGCTGTAGGGGGTGCCGCGGTCCAGGCGCTCGCAGAGGAAGGACACGGCGCCGGTGCCGGCGGTGCGGCCGTCGGTCTCCAGCGTGCAGCCGGTGGCGGGGGTGATGGCGGCCGTGTTGGCGGCGTTGAGCGTCACCCGGTAGCTGGTGGAGCTGTTTTCGGGTTGAGTGGGGGTGGCGATGAAACTTGGGGTTGCGGGGCGAATGGGGATGCGAGGGCGAGAGCTCGATCCGCAGCGCGACCGGCTTGGAACGCTGCCAGCCCAGCCCAGCAGTACAAAACATGCAGCGGGCCGCCCTCCCAATCAGAAGCCCCTGGCACCGGCTCATGCGGCGCTGCCCCTTCCCCGCCCCTTCACTCACTCCGTGCACTGGTCGACGGTGAGGTCCTCGGGGGCACCGGCGGCGGCGAGGGTCGGGGCGCTCACGCAGCTGGGCGCGGGGTCGGGGCCGGAGCCCGAGCAGGCCGGGAGGTCCATCTTGACGCCGCCGAGCCTTGCCGCCCTGCGGGGCGGGCGGAAAATGGAGAGGCGGCGGCGCTTGAGTAACGAGGAGCGTCGCAATCAAAGCCTGCCGCCGCTGCCAACGTCGGCTGAGCTGCTGGCCTGCACCGGTTCAAGACGTGCAGAGGCAAGCAGCGGTGGGCCGGTGGTCGGCTGGAGGCCAACTGCCCGGCACCCTCCCCTCAACGGATCAGCGCATGGCCGCACTCACTGCATGCGCGCCGTCTGGAAGCCCGAGGTCGCGGGGTACTTGATGTCGAGCTGTTGTTTGGTTTGGGGCAATCGAGGGTGTGGAACAACTTCAGTTTGAGTGCTGGAGTGGCTAGGTTTGGAGTGGCTAGGTTTGGCTGCGGTCAAGGCTGCTGGCGGGGGAAAAACAAGCAGCGGCAGCACCCGAAACAGCAGCGCAAGGCAAAGCGGGCTCACATGGCCTTCGATGAACACCCGGGCGGCGGAGACGGGCACAATGAGGGTGCCGTTGGGGTATGCAGCGCCGTAAGCGGAGCACGCCTCGTAGCCCTGGAGCTGGGTGCCGATCTTCAGGGGGGAGAAGCGCGGCGGGACGGCCGCCACATCAGCGCCGTCGACTGTTGGGTTGGCGCGGGCGTTTGGGTAGCGTCAGGTGATGTGTAGGTTTCCCTTCAGCATAGGGCACGGCTTGTTCGGCAATCACAAACNAGGGTGGTTAAGGCTTGACTGCCGGAGTGGTTAGGTTTTGGCTGTGGTCCAGGCTGCTGGCGCGTGGAAATGTGCAGCCGCAACCTCCAAGCAAAACAGCAGCGCAAGGCCGGCCAAGCCAATTGGCCTCACGTGGGCGTCGATGAGCACCCAGGAGGCCGAGACGGGCACAATCAGGGTGCCGTTGGGGTATTTGGCACCGTAAGCGGAGCACGCCTCGTAGCCCTGGAGCTGGGTGCCGATCTTCAGGGGGGAGAAGCGCGGCGGGACGGCCGCCACATCAGCGCCGTCGACTGTTGGGTTGGCGCGGGCGTTTGGGTAGCGTCAGGTGATGTGTAGGTTTCCCTTCAGCATAGGGCACGGCTTGTTCGGCAATCACAAACAACCCGTTTGCAAGACCAGGCAGAGGAAGTGAGTGACTGAAACAGCAGGACGAGAGTGACTAAACCAGCAGCCCCGGGCTCACCCAGGTTGCCGCTGAAGTCGTTGACCTTGACCCAGTTCTGGGTGGTATCGGGATCCACCTCGAGCAGCTGGCTGCGGGTTTGCGCGGCGCATTTGTGGGGCGTCTGGGTTTAGGTCGGCCCATCTGGTGGGATCCGGCACCTGGGCATTGGAGCTCAGGGTTTGCAGCAAACCCTGAGCTCGGTCTGCCTTGGGTGGGGTCTGCCCCCCCTGCAAAACAAGTTGGGGCGTTGCTGCGCTGCCTTGGCTGCGGCAAGGGGCGCGAGGAAACCATCCCCATCGCCACCCACCCATCGGAGGCGCGGTTGGCGAGCGCGACGACGCAGATGCGGCACTGCGTGGCGGCGGCATCGCAGGCGCCGTTGCACTCCTTGTGGGCTACGGGGCGATGTGGGATGGCGGGGCAGGAGGTTTGAGAACTGTGTGCAGATTGGCTTGCTGCAGAAGGGCCCAAGCAGTCGGCGCCGCACGCTACATGCGTCTCAGCAGCAGTGCAGTGCGCAGGACAGCGCGGGGCTGCGGGCTGACCCAACCGGCCCTCACCGTAAAGCATGCCCAGGATGGCCTTGCCCCCGAGGTCGCCGGCCTGGGCCATGGCGCCGAGGAAGAAGGCGTTGTTCGGCCTGCGTGCGGGTGCGGATATTCAGTTGTGGGTGGTCACTCCCAGCACTGGCCTGTCTTGTGGACGGCAGGGGCACGAAAGCCTACGCGTGGCGGCGGTCTGGGATGGGCGGCCACTTTCGGCTCTATCTGCGCATGCGTGTCAGCATGTGGAGCCTCTCACCCGCCAGAGCCGGGGCAGATGGGCGAAGAATTGACATCGCCGGCTTTGATCGTGCACTGCATGTTGGCAACGGAGGGGGTGTTCCACTCCAGGGCGTTCCCATAGGTGTTGACGTTGCCATCTGGTTGGTGGGCGGCAGGGGGTTGGGGGGGCGAGGGGCTTGGGTGGGCGCGCTGCGTGCAATTGCCTCGCAAGGCGGGCGGCGGGACTGCCCAGCTTTTGCTGGTGGCGAGCGTGTCGCTTCTCTGCAGCAACGGCGCAGCTGCCCAAGGTGTTTGATATGCGCTCCTGCCCTAGGTAGCTTAGGAGCCCCGGGCTTGGGGGGCTGCGGGCTGCGTGCGCGGTTCACAGCCGCTGGCGGGGGAAGTTTGACCGGGCCGTTCGCGCCCCCTCCCTCAGTCCCGCTAACCCGCGCACCTACGGCCGTGGCGGTGGGGGTGAACACAACCTCAGTGCGCGGCGTCACTGCGCTGGTGTCCGCCGCCAGGGCCTGCAAGGGGGACGAGGGTGGACTGGGTGGTGGGCGCGGCGCTGTTGGGATGGCGTACGTGAATTCCCGCGGCGCGACGGCGCGGCTCGGCGGCTCGCGCAGGCCCAGCTGCTGCCCGCGCGCACCTGGGCGGTGGCGTAGCACACCAGCAGGGCGGCCGCGAGGGAGCGTGCGCTCGGAGGGCGCCTCATCTTGGCGGGGCGGGGTGGGCTGCGTTCGGGCGTGGCGGGGCGGCGGGCAGATATTAGTCCGCCGATCGCCCGGCGCGATCGGTGGCGCGCTGGCGGCTCAGCTCGGCAGAGAAACGCAGTGGCGGCTTTTCAAGCCTATAAGCGGGCTGGCAGGGCGCGGGGGGAGGGGCAGGCAGCCGGATCTAGGGATCTCCCGCGAACTTTTTGTCCAGGGCGGCGCGGCGAGCGCGGCAGGCGTGGATCGATGTGCAGCTCGGCTCAGCTCACGATTGTGTTTTTTTTAGAGAGGTTTCTCAAGCCCGTTCGGGGGCCGGGTCGCTGGATCTGGCCGAGTAAGCCCAGCGGCTGGTGTACGGCAGCGCGCGGACGTGGCAAACGCAAACCAAACAAGCTTACGGCCAAGTGTAAATCGATTTCGGATCGAGCGCGGGCTAAGAGGCGGCGGCGGCAGGTGGGGGGGGTGCGGGCGAGGGTGCGCGTTCGCGGTTCGGCTTCACGCCAGGAACTGCGGCGGCTCGGGCTGGGGCCTGCGGTCAACGCCACGCAGCGCGAGGGAGCGCAAAGCATATGCGCGGCGCGGGGGCGCGGCAGCGCGAGCCGCCGGACTGAGCCGCGACCCGTGCGCTGGCCACTCGGTGCCCCTCCTGTTGTGGCCGTTTGGCGCGGCAGCTGGCGGCTGGTGCCAGTGGCGCCGCCGGCCCACCTGGGGCTGCAGCCGTTCCCAACCGGTGCCCGCCGCTCCCCCTGCCGTTGCGGTCTCGCCCGCAGCTTGGTCAAACGGGGTGCGCAGCCAAAATCAGGAAGGCATCTCATAACACTTGGTGGGGAACGCGCGCGCGCACGACCCGGGCAAAAGCGCGGGCTGGGGACCGCGCGCGTGGGGGAGGGGGGCGTCTCTGTTTGGGTTGCGTCGTCATCCGTCCGTCGGTCGTTTGAGGCGTGTCTTGAAAGGGTGGAGGCAAGCCCGCGCGCGCACGCTTGTTCAGCGCCCGCTGCGGTTCGCCGCGCGAGCGGTCGGGGGGAAAGGGGGGTGGCCCCTGCGCCGGGCGCGCTGGGGGCCGAGGGAGGGCGGCGCCGCTGCGCGGGCTTGAAAAGGCAAGCAAAACATAAATTCCACAAACAAAGGCCCACAATGTCAAGTGCAGCCCGGCTTAGGCGCACGCGCTGGATTGGCCGGCTTGTTTGACCCGCAATTGACCGAGGTGCTGGCGAGCGGGGCCTTGGGGGCGGCACGCAAGCCTGCCTGCCCCTTGCTCACATCCAGGCTCCCATCCAGGCACCACGCCGCGCCTCGCCGCGCCGCTCGCGCCCAAGGCAGCGCCGACGCTCCAAAGGCAGCGGCGCCCAAGGCGGCAGCGGGGCCGCAGCATCCGTTGGCGGGAGGGGGCGCGCCGTGCGCGTTTACGCGCCCTCTGCCGTTTCACATTTGGTTGGGAACTCGCAAGCAGAGGGAAATACATTAGCTCGCATTTAGGCCGGGGTGCCACGCGCGGCGCATACATGCGCGCAGCCCTGCAGAGGGCCGGGGCAAGCGCCGACCTCGCACCGGCGCGCCTCGCGGGGCCGCGCGGCGCGCCGTGCGGCGTGTTTGCATGCGTGCGTGCGTGCGTGTGTGGGTGGGTGCGGGGTGCAAATAGAGCAGCTGCTGGGTCCACCGCCCTCGGCAAGGGAATGCGGGCTGGGCGTCGCAGCCAGCTCCGCGCTTCGGAAGCAATGCCGCCGCCGCCTCCAACAATAGCGCGCGCGCGCGATCGAGGCGCGCCGGGAGGCGCCAAGTTTTGGCCCGCGGGGGCCGCGAGTGCGGTGGAGCGGGGAAAGCGTGTGAGAAGGCCCTCCAGCTGCCTGGGCGCCGCTGCGCGGCCGGGCGTGGGGGGGCGCTGCGCGCAAAAGTGGGCAGCGCCACCACACGAATCCCTATCCATTTGGGGGGCGGGGCTGGCGCGCGCAGGCAAAAGGCGCCCACAGTGCACGCTGCTCACTGCGCCGCTGCCGCGTCCTCGCCGCCGGCCGGCGCCGCTGCAACGGCCGCCGCGGCCACGACCGCGGCCGCGGCCGGGCCGCCGCTCAGCGGGCGCGGCGCGGCGCCGCCGCGGAGGGCCGCGGCATCCACCGGCGCCTTGTGCACGCCTGCGCCGGCCACCGCCGGCGCGGGGGCGGCGCTGCTGCCGCGGTGCTTTTGGTCCCGCGGCTGCTCGTCTGCCGCCTCCTCCTCCGACGTGTGCGGCGCGGCATCCGACTCATCAGATACCTCGAAAACGCCGACGCGCGAGCGGCGCTGCTGCTGCTGCTGCTGCTGCTGGTGCTGGTGCTGGTGCTGGTGCTGGTGCTGCTGCTGCTGCTGCTGCGCGCGGGGGGCCTGCTGCTGCGGCTGCCCCGGCCCCATCCGCATCTGCCCCATAGCCTGCTGCACCTGCGCCACCCCCGGCGACGGCGGCGCGCCCCCGCCCGCGCCCGGCCCGCGGCCGCCGCGGCCGGGCGGCGGCTGGTGCTGCTGGGGGTGCGGCTGCTGCCAGCCGGCGGCGGGCAGGAAGCCCGGCATGCCGTAAGGCATGGGCACGGCATAGGCGCCATAGGCGGGGTGGTAGCCGTAGGGATAGTAGCCCCAGGAGCCGTAGCCCGCAGCTGCGGCCGCCGCGGCCGCGGCAGCATACGCGTCCCCGCCGCCGCCGCCGCCGCCGCCGGGCGACCCCGCCGCCATCGGCCGCGCGGCGCCCGGCGAGCCCGCGAACTGCGGCACGCCCATGCCCACCGGGGAGTAGCCGCCGGGCCCCATCGCGTGCGGCGAGTAGCCGCCGACGCCCGCCGCCGCGGGGTGGAAGAAGCCCGCAGTCGGGCTGTACGCCACCGCGCCGCCGTGCGGGCCGCCGCCGGGGCCCATAGGGCCGTACGCGCCGCCGCCGCCGCCGGCCGCCATGGCGGCCGCCGCCTCAGCCGCCTCCATCTCCTCTTTTGGGATGGCCCTCTTCAGCTCCACCTTTTTGCCGGCGATCACGTGGGACACGACGAGGCACTTTTCGACCGACATCTCGTCGTCATAGGTCACAAAGCCAAAGCCGCGCGACACGCCCTCGCGGTGGACGATCTGGGGTTGGGGTCGGGATTGGGGTGGGGTTGGGTTCGTTGGCGGTGTTGTTCAGGGGTGCGCGAGGGGGTTCTCGGTTGCTGCTGCAGCAGCCAAGGCGCCCCTGCTGGCAGGCCCAGGCCAACGGCCATCCTGCCACGCCCAGTCAACGCCCGGTCAACCCAGGTCAAACGCCCGGTCAACCAAAAGCGCGCGCGCGGCGCCCGCCCACCACTGCGTCCTCGATCTTTCCAAACTGCGCAAAGTGCTCCACAAAGTCCTCCGTGCGCAGGTTCCTGGGGGGTTGCGGGGGCGGCTTAGGTCAGAGGCAAGGGTGGGGCAGGGGCCCTCGTGCGCAGGTGGCCGCTGGCGCCGGGCTCGGCTGCCGCTGCCCACGGCCCCTAGTGACGCCGAGGCAGCGATGCGCGCGCGCGCGCGGGGGGCTCACTTTGTGCCGCCCACAAAGAGCTTTTTGGTGAGCCGCGTGTTGCCGCCGAGGTTCTTGGGGACGGCCGCCTTGGCGTCCACCCGACGGCCGCAGATGGCGTGGTCGCGTTGCTGCGGGGGCGGTTGGCGGTTGGAGCGGTTGGCGAATGGCGGTTGGCGCGGAGCGCTCAGCGCGGGTTGGTGGAGCGCTCTGGCGCTGGCTGCTGCTTCGGCCGCTGGCGGTGCCGGTTCAAGCCTCCCGAAGCACCGCGCCCCCTGGGCGCAAGCTCGGCAGCCGGGCGCCAGCTGCGGCGGCAGCGGCGGCTCGCCCTCCCCCGCCTGCCGCCGCCGCCGCCGCCGCCGCCGCCGCCGCCGCCGCCGCCCCTCCTGCCGCATGCATGCGCCCCGGCCGGCCCCCAAGCCATGCGCGCCGCAACGCGAGGGCGGTCCGAGGCGGCGAGCCGGGCGGTTGCGCGAAGGCAGGAGGCGCATGCGCCCGCCGCGGGGCCTCACCTCCAGGAAGCGCATCGCGTCGGGGGGCTGCTTGAACGTCACAAAGCCGTAGTTCTTGGCCTCCATCACGACAGAGTCCGCGACCTCGCCCCTGTTCGCCGTTTGACAGGTGTGCGCGCGGCGGTCGGCGCGCGGGCGAAAGGGGCGCGGGCGGGCGGGCGGGCGGGGGCGGCGGGCCGGCGCGCCCGGGCGGCGCCCCGCGGCCGCGGGCTTGGGCTGTCGGAGGCCGGCGGGCGCGGCGCGCGCGGCGCACCACTGCGAGCAGTAGGCGTCCAGTTCGGCCTTGCTGATGCTCTCGTCCAGGCCGCCGAGGAAGAGCTTGCCCTGCGCGCGGCGCGGCGGGCGTGGGTGTGGGGCGCGCGCGCGCACGCATGGGTCTGCGAGCGCGTGTGGTCGGTCTGGCCTGCCGCCCGCGGCCGGCGGGGGAGGCCGGTGCGCCGTCACGCCCGCTCACGCGACCCTCTGGTCCGGCCCGCTTCGAATGCGACGCGCCGCGGGCGCCGAGGGCGCCGTTCGGGCCAGCTGCCGCGTGTGTCGCGCCTTCTGTTGATCACCAGCTCCCCAACCCCGGGCCTCGGGCCGGCCCCGCCGCCCTTACCCACCTCCTGAAAGCGCGGTATGCGTTCGGCGCGGGGCTCCGGCTCTCCGGGCTGCGCCATGGCCGCAGGAGGGGGCGCCCCCATGGGCTGGCCCTGCATGCGCTGGCTCGAGCCAGCGATCGCCGGGACTGCGGATTGTAACACGGACGCCGGTTCTGGGATTCGCGCTGGGCGGGGCGGCCGTCGCTCGTCGCGGGCACGGCCTTGTTCTGCGGGAGCTTCGTGGCAGCGGGCAGCGGGGGTGACGGTGGCGGTTTTGGCACGATTTTGGCACGCACGCAACGCTATTGTGATTAGCGGGGAATTGATACCTGTACCCGGCGGCCTGTTTTGAGAGCAGAGCTGGCGCCCTCATGAAAATTGACCAATCCCGCTCCGCGCGGCTCTGTGTGACGGCGCCTTCTGCCAGCTGCGCGGGACCGGCGAGTACCGAAGCTCCCCCGCATGCCGTAAGCGCTGCTGCTGGGGGGTGCTGCTGCCGCCGCCGACGCGGCGGCGTACCGTGCCTGCAGGCGGAGCCGGCGGCTGCGTCACGGCGGTACCGCGGCTGCCGGCGGCGCCCCAACGGCGCAGGCGCTTCCCCCGCGGGGGCGGCTCGCGCTCTGTGAGCGGGGCGCCGGCGGCGGGGCGAGCGGTACCGCAAGTGCAGCCCCCCACGCAGCAGAGGCGCCGTCCGCGAGCGCGCTGCCATTACTCAGTGCTTTGCCGGGGGAAAGGGGGTTGCTTCCCCGCTGGCTGTCAGTCCAAGGACAGGGCGGGGCTGTTTCAGGGCCGCCAGGTTCGCGCCGCCCCCGGGCGCCGACTGCTTGCACCCTGCAGCTGCTTGCGCCCGCTGGCTGCCTGCAGGGCTAGTAGCCTGCGGCGATACTACTTGTGCGCCCTGAACAGCTTCTCCTTGTAGTAGCGCAGCTCCTCGAGGCTCTCCCTAATGTCGCTCATCGCGGTGTGCGCCGCCTTTTTGCGCGGCGCGCTGCGCGCCAGCTTGGGGGACCAGCGGCTGCAGGGGTGGGGGGTTGGGAGGGGGGCCGCGAGGGCCGGCGCCACGTGGGTCTTGGGATCGAGGGTCGGGTGCCGGGGGGGCAACTGACGCGGGCGTTCGCATCTTCGGATCTCCACGCAGCGCCAGCGGAGGCGGCTCGGCTGTCGCCGCCTCCCAGAGCGCCAGCCAACACCGCGCGCGCGGCGGGCCGGCGCTCCGCGCGCCTCAGCGCGCCCTGCCCACGCCGCCGCGCCGAAAAAGCCCCCAGCGCCGACAGCCACCAAAGCCGTTCGAGGCCCGCCACCCACCGCGCAACCTCCGCTATGGAGGACACGTCCACGATTCGGTAGTGCAGGTGCTCCAGCAGCCTGGGCATGCGGCGCATGAGGAAGGCGCGGTCCACGTGCACGCTGTTGCCGGCCAGCTGGGCGGTCTGGTAGTCTGTGTGGGCCGCCACAAACTCCAATACCTGCGCGGTTTGCGGGCACGCGTTTGCGCCGGGCTTGGGCCGCCGCGTCGGGGCTCGGACTAAGCGCCAGGCGGGCGAAGCTGCCAGGGCCGGGGCGCAGGGAGTCGGCGGGGCTGCGCCGCGCGCGCGGGGCTGCTGCGGGCGCGCGCACTGCTGCGCGCACGCGGCTGAAGGCCTCACGGGCTGCTCGCTGCGCACGCTCGCAGCTACCTTGGCGCACGCTCCCGCAGGCATGCCCACCCGCACCCGCAACACGCCCAGCACGCACACCCAATGCGCACGCCCAGCACGCGCACGCGGCACGCACCTGCACCTCCGCCTCCTCCAGGCTGACCGTAGACTCCCGCACGCGCTCCGTCAGCCCCGACTTGCCGTGGTGCTCCTTGCACCAATCGTTCATAGAGTCGATGACGTCCTCGCCGTGGTGGATCGCGATGCTGGGGCCCTGGCGCGGCGGGGCGGGGCGTGGCGTGGATCGGCCCGGTCTGGGGTGCTGCCGCTGGCCCGGTTGCTCCAACAGGGCCGCATGCGCGTGCGCGCAGGCGGTGCGCATCGGCGCATGCGAGCGCAAGGCGCAAAGCTGGGCCCGCCGGGGCCCGCGGAGCAGGCATGTGGCGGCCGCGCGCAGAGCAGAGCACAGCACACCCCAGCCCAGCGAGCAGGGCCCACCTCGACGACGGTCTTGAGATCCCCGTCGGTTACGAGGCAGGCGATTTCGATGATTGTGTCCTTGTCAACGTCGAGGCCTGCGCGCAGATGAGGGCGGTGCGGTGGTGGGCAAGTGCGGCGCATGGCGCATGCGTATGGGCATGCGTGCGTTGGAGCTTGCCGCTTGGCGGCCGGCGCCCACAACGCGGCTGCAGCAGCGGCTATGCGCGCTCCGCTTGGCTGAGTGCTGCCCTATGCCAGGCCTAAGGGTCCCATCAGCGAACCCACCCGTCATCTCCAGATCGATCCAGACCAGCGGGTTGGGCAGCCGTCTCCGCTTCGCTGTTGCAGCTGCTGCCGCTGCTTTTGACTCCCCGGCTTCTTTGGGTTGGGGTGCGGCCGCATCGTCGCCGCCGCCGCCGCCGCTGCTGCTGCCGTCGCTGGGCTTGCCCGCCGCGTCGCCTGCGCCCGCTGCCGCCTTGCTGTCCGCCGGAGCCTCCTGCCCGTCGTGCGCCGCAGCCGCTGCCCCTTTGCGTGCCGCCGCCTCCTTGCCGCTGCGGCTGCCGCTGGCGGTGGGCGCGGGCGCTTTGGCGGCCGCCGCAAGCACCGAGGCGCGCTTCGCGCCGCCGTTGGAGGACATGCCCGCAAACGTGGGGCTGCCGGACCCGTCCTCAGACACCCGCAGGTTCATCAGAGCGGCGTAGAAGTTGCCGCTCCCGCCGGCACCGCTGCCGCCGCCGCCGCCGCCGGCCATGCCCGCGGCAGGCAGGCCTCGCGACGCGCGCGCCGCCGCCGCCGCTGCTGCTCCTGCCGCTGCTGCTGCGCCCGCGACGGCGGTGCGGGCGGGCTGGGGGAGCCTGGGGCGCTGCGCTGCCGCCGGCCGCGGCGAGCGCATACAAACGCGGCGCGGCGCGCACGCGTGCGTCGTCGGCAGCGGCCCGCGCTGGCGTGCAGCGTGTGTGAGGAGATGTGGACGGTTGGACCGGGTGCGACGCGGCTCCCACGACGCGCGTGCGCCGTCAAACGAGCAGAAGCCGGGAGGTTCGCGGTCCCAGCGCGCGAGATCACGGGCGCCCAGGGGCGCTGAGTTTTATGAAATGCGTAAAACGGTCAAGCGAATGCTTGTAACCCGCGCTGCTCGTGAACACACCTCTTCCAGCAGCCCGTTCCGGCCAGCCAGCTGCAGGCGCACGAGCGCACACCACAGCAGCAGCCCATTCCGATCGCATCCCACTGCGGTCGCCTGCAGCTGAGCGCGCCCGGCGCCGCGGCGCGCGTCCTCATCATCGGCGCCGCTCCGGAGCGCGAGCGCGCGCGCGCGCAAAGCCCCCGCTCCGGGCGGACCGGCCGGCATGGACGTGCGCATCGAGCCGGCGGCGTACGACGCCGTCGTGGTCAGCTCGGGCCTGCCAGAGGTGCTGATCGCCAGGTGCGCGGGTCGGGATGGGGGCGGCTGCGCGCGCGCGCAGGGCGAGGCTCCCGCAGCCCGGGCTCTGGCATGCACACGCACGCGCCAATTTGCCCACGCCCGCCCGCCCCGCGCAGCGCCCTCGCGCGCGCCGGCAAGTCGGTGCTGCTGCTGGATGCGGCAGACTGGTACGGCGGCGCTTGGGCCAGCGTGCCGGGGCCCGCGTTTGAGGGGCTGCTCCCCAAGGCGCGCGGCTGCGCCGACGCCGACGCAGCAGCTGCGGATGCAGCGGCGGCGCCCCCGCAGCCCGCGCCCGCCCCGGACCCGCTGCCGCCCGGCTGCCGCGCGCTGCCGCTCGAAGTCGCCAGCCCGCTGGCGGCCATACAGGGCGCGGCCGTCTACTCGTCGGATGCAATCGAGGGGCCGGGGGCGTTTGGGCGGTCCTGCATCGTCGACCTGGCCCCCAAGGCGTGGGGCGGAAGCTTCTCTTTGCCTTTTCGGCCGCGGCGGGCGCTTGCGGCGCGCTCTGTTGTGCCGCACGGCCGTGTTCCGCCTTTGGTTGCGAAGCGGCACGCATCAGCTGGCGTGTGACCAGCCAGCCTGCGAGGGTGCGCGCGGCACGGCGGTGCCCGGTTCTCACTTGGCCGCCCGCCCCGCCGCCAAAGACGAACGCACGCCCCCCCCCCCCCTTCACAAACGCGCGCGCAGGCCCTCTACCAGGCCGAGTCTCTGGTGGATGCGCTGGTGTCCTCCAAGACCTCCCGCTACCTGGACCTCAAGCTGGTGGACGGCAGGTGGGCAGGCGCAGGGACTAGTAAAGCTGACGCATGTTTTGATACCAAGTTTGAAGTGTCGCTGACAATTTGAAGTTGGAGCATGCTCAGGGAGGGGTCTGGGGCTGTTACGGCCCGACTGGGGCCGCAGCACCGAGGGCCAAACCCGTGCGCGGCCGCCAGCTGCGGGCAGCGCGGCCCCTGCGGGGCCGCTGAGCGCCGACGCCCTCCCCCCCGCCAGCCTGCCGCCCCCCCCCCCCCCCCCCCCCCCGCCCCCGCAGCTACCTCTGGCGCGACCCTGGCCGCCTCTCCCCCGTCCCCGCGTCCCGCGCCGACATATTCACGGACAGGGAGCTGCCCGCCGCCTCCAAGCGCGCGCTCATGAAGTTCCTGCGCGCCTGCCTGGAGGCAGAGGCCGGGGCCGGGCCGCTCAAGGCGAGCGGCGCGGGGCGGCGGGGGGCGCGGCTGGAGCAGCGCCCCGCGCGGCCCTTCAACTGTATGCCGCGCTGCATCCGCGGTTTCGTGCGCCGCGCGACCCCCTGCCGTTCAACGCCCTGCAACGGCCCGGGCGACTGGCACCTCGGTGCAATCCGAACCGGCCCGCGCCGACGCCCGCACCGCCCCCCAATCGCACCACCGCGCAGGACGCCTTTGGCTCCCAGCCGCTCGTCGACCTGCTGGCGGCGCAGGGGCTCGACCGGGGCCTGCGGGACGTCGTGGTGCACGCCATTGCGATGGCGGACGCGCGGCAGCCGGAGCCGGCGGAACCGGGCGCGGGCGCCGCCGCCCCGGCCGTCGCCTCGGGCGCTGATGCGGCGGGGGCGTCGGGCGCTGACGCGGCCGGGGCGGCTGCCGCCGTCGAGGGGGCCAGCAGCTCGCAGGGGGCGCGCCAGGAGCAGCGACACCGCGGCGGCGGCGGCGGCGGCGGCGGCGGCGGCGGCGGCGGCACGCTGAGCGCAGCCGAGGGCCTGCGCGCGCTGCGGCTGTACGCCGCGTCTTTGGGCCGCTACGGCGGCCGCGGCGCATTCATAGCACCCTGCTACGGCGCCGGCGCGCTGCTCGAGGCGTTTGTGCGGCTCGCGGCGGTCAAGGGGGCGGTGTCGGTGCTGCGGATGGGCGCGGCGACCCTTGTCGTGTCGGACGCGGGCGGCGGCGGCGGCGGCGGCGGCGGCGGCGGCGGCGGCGGCCAACGCAGCGGCGGTGGTGGCGGCGGCGGCGGCGGCGGCGGCGATCAAAGCAGCAGCGGCGCGATGGAGTGCCGCGGCGTCGTGCTCTCCAACGGCCAATTCATCTCCACGCCCTGCCTGGTGGGGTGCCCGGAATTTGCTGCCGCCGCAGCAGCCGCCGGCGCCGGCGGCCTCGTGGCCGGCCCCGGCGCCGGCGCCGGCGCCGCGGCGGCTGGCGCGCGCGTCGCGCGCGCCGTGTGCCTGCTAGACGCCCCGCTCTTGGAGGGCGAGGGCTCGCTGCTGCTGGTCGCGCCGCCGTCCGGCGCCGGCGCTGGCGGGGGGCCGGGCGGGGCTGCGGGCGACGGCCTGGTCCGCGGGCTGCTGCTTGGGCCCGGCATGCAGGTGGCGCCGCCTGGGAAGCACCTCCTCTACCTGTCGGCCCCGCTGGAGGCCGACGCGCCGCCGCCGGCCGCCGAGGGGGCGCGCGAGGCGGAGCGCGCGCTGCGGCCGGCGCTGGAGTCGCTGGCGTCGACGGCGGGGCTGCGGCGCGCCGGCGGCAGCCTGGACGGCGATCGCGGCGGCGCGGGCGCGGGCGGCGGCGCGGGCGGCGCAAGTGCAGGAGGCCGCAGGCCTCGTGTGCTGGCCGCCGCGTTTTATACGCAGCGCATACAGGGCGCGGCACGCGACAGCCTGGCTGTGATTGACGATAACAGCAGCGGCAGCAGCAGCGGCAGCAGCAGCGGCAGCAGCAGCGGCGGCAGCAGCAGCAGCCGCGATGGTAGCAGCGCCGGCAGCCGCGCAAGTGGCGTGCTCGCGTGCCCGGGTCCTGACGGCAGCCTCACCGGCTACGTTGCCGCGTTCAGCGCGGCAGAGGCCCTCTTCCGCTCGGCCTTCTCTGGCCTGCCATGGCTGTCGGACCCGGCGCCGCCCCGCAGCGCCGCGGAAAAGGCTGCCGACGGACCGGACGGCGCCGGCGCCGGCGCCGGCGCCGGCGCCGACGTGGCGGCGGGCGCGGAGGCGGCGGCGGGCGGAGGGGCCGAGGCGGAGGCCGACGACGCCTCTGATGAAGGGGCCATTGACGAGCTGCAGGCGGCGCTGCTGGAGCTGGGGATGGCGCTGCCAGAGGCGGCGGAGCGGCCGGCCGGCGAAGGGGAGGAGGGAGCGGCAGGCGACGGCAGCGGTGGCCGAGTTGGACGCGCGCCCCACGTGTAATAAACACGGCCTGGGGTTTCTCTGAAAATTACAAGGCCAGGGGCTTTGGGTGGTGGGAAGGGGCGGTACTTGGCCAGTAGTGCGGTTCTGCCAGCGCGACGCAGCAGCGCGCAAGTGCCGGCAGCGGCGTTGTTGCGCCGCCCGCCCCGCGCGGCCGGGCCGCGAGCCCAGCCCAACGGGGCTGCAGCCCCTTGCGATGTGTGGCACGCGGAACGATGAGCGGGCCGGGTGAGAGCGGCGCTCAAGCGCTGTGCTGCGGCGGCGCGGCGGTGCAGCAGCAGCAGTCGCGGGGGCGCACGCGCCGCGCCCCGTACAAAGCCCCCGCGCGCCGCCATTCCCAGCCCAGACCACGATCGCCCGGCGCCTCCCCCGACCTTCGATCGTCGCATACAGCGCTCCCAGAGCCACTTGCCTTGCCTCCCCTGCCCCCCAGCCCTGAGCGGAGCCGCGCTGCGGCTCTCCTCCCGCACCCAGCCCCGTAGAGGCTCAGGCCGGCGCTCCCAGGCGCCATGGGCGTCGGATCAAGCACCCCGGTGCAGCGGCGGACCCGCGCGGAGGCCTGCAGGTGGGTGCGGGGGCCTTTGACGGGGAGACTGACCGAGAAACGCGGCCCCGGCTGGGCCCCTTTCGCGCTCAAAGGGCTCTAAAAGTCGCAAGCTGACGGCTGGGCGCGCCCACGCCCATTGCACGCAGGGCCCTGCCGCGCGGCGCCAGCGACACGTGCGCGCCCCTCGCGCCGGTCGACGCGCCCCTCGCCACCTCCTGCCGTGCGGCCGCCACCAGCGTGTCGGACAGCAGGTGCGCCCGGGGCATCGCTTGGCCAAGGTTCAGGGATCTGTGCGTCCGGGGGCGCATCATCACGCTAGGGCCTAGCATTCGCCCGTGCCAACGCTCGCGTGGACGGCTGGCCCTCCACCGCCCTGCGCGCAAGCGTGCAGCGACACCACAGCTGCACGCGTGCCTCCAACGCGCCCCGCACGCCCCCAAAAAACCCTCCTGAAACCACCAGGCTGTCCCTGTCTCCGACCCCGTACGCCACCCAGCCGCTGAAGCCCAGCTGGATCCTCAGTTCCGCTGCCAACGCCAACCACGCGCGCCGGAGGGGCGCCACTCCCGCCGTCGCCGCCGCCACGGACACCACACCCGCCAAGCCGCAACCCGAGCCGACCAGCGCTGCGGCGGCCAGCGGGTGGGTTTGTGGCGGGGCGCGCTGGCGGCACTGCAGGACGGCCGTGGCAGGGGTGCAACTGGGTCTGCAATCAGCGGCATGCTGCCAGCAGACGCGCACCGTCTCCTCACTACTCCTGCCTGCACTACCCCCTCGCGCGCAGGTCGTCCCAGATGTTCCTTTCCCAGCCTGGCACCGCTTCAGTCACCACCTGCAACAGCGGCAAGTCTGGCGACCTCACCGCCATCGGCACCAGCCTCGGGAGCAGCAGCGCCCCCGACGCCAGCGCCGCCAGCTGCCGCAGCAGCCTAAGCCTTGGCGCTTTCAGCTGCAGCAGCGACGATGGCGCCCTGCTGCAGCTCAGCCCGCAGCCCAGCGCCGCACCCAGCCCATACGCTGAGGGTGCAGCCTGCTGCGACCGCATGGCCCCTTTTGACCCCCAGCCCGGGGCGTCCCGCAGCAGCGCCGCGGTGGCCGCCGGCGCGTCTGCGCCGCCGGCCGCAGCGGCTGAGCAGCAGGAGCACTCGAGCACCAGCAGCAGCAGCCCCCTCCCCGGCCCCGCGGCCGCCCCAGCGCTGTCGCTGCCAGACCTTATGGACTGCCTTTGGTCTGGCGCGCCGCTGGCGGCCGTGAGGGCCGAGGAAGCTGAGAACGCCACACCTGCCAGCAAGCGGTGAGCAGGGATTTGGAGGGTTAGCCGGGGCCATGCATGTGTGTTTTCGCTGCTGTGCGTGTGCATATCTAAAGGGCCGGGCAGCTCCTTTGACTGGCCAGCAGCAGCCAGCTGGACCCGCACTGCTGCCCTTGGCAAACCCTCAAACCCCAATCGCCATTTGCCTTTCAAACGCAGGGAGGGCCCTTCCCACCGCAACGGCGGCGCCGATGAGCTGCCGCCGGGCCTGCGCAACCCCAAGCTGCTGATGCCGCCACCGACTCAAGGCACAGTGCCAGTCTTCCCTTCGGCACCGTCTGCGGGACCTATGCCCTACCCCCTGCAAAGACCGCTGATGAGCCAGCCCGAGGCGCTGTTCAACTCCGGCACCTTCCTGGGCCGCGGCGGCGAGGGCGAGGTGCGGCGCGTCACCCTCGACGGCACCGACTACGCGCTCAAGCGACTGGGGGCTTCTCCGCGTGAGGCCACCATTTACCGCCTTCTCACGACGGCTGCACGAGTGCAATCGCCGTGGCTGCAGATGCCTTTGGGTGTGTGCCGGCCCTTGCCCACAGACTACTACGCCCTGTTCCACCTCGCCACCGGCTCCCTGAACGACGTGCTGCTCGGCCTGTGCGCGCGCCGCGGCGGTGGCGGCCTGACGCTTGGCGAGTTCCGCGCCGTCGCTGCAGAGAGCCTGACTGCGCTGCGCCAGGTCCACGCCGCAGGCCTCTACCACGCCGACATCAAGCCCGCCAACTTCCTGATTGCCAAGGACGGCCACCTGCGCCTCGCCGACTTTGGCTGCGCGACGCAGGCCACTGTGGACCCCATTGACCGCGGCACCCCTATTTTTGGATCGCCAGAGCAGCGCTTCGCCGACCCTCTGCCGGCATGGCGGCTGAAGCTGCGCGAAAAGCTTCACATTCTGGGGGAGCGCTTTGGCCGCCACTACGACTTCCGGGGCATCGACGTGTGGGGGCTGGCTGTGACGTGGCTGTGCCTGCTGCACCCAAGCGCTGGCGAGGTGGCTGAGGTGGTGGCGGCGGCGGCCTCGTGGCGGCGCGGGCCGCCGCGCGGCTGGCGGCCGCCGGCCTGGGTGCCGGCAGAGGCGGCGCACCTCCTTTTCCATTGCATGCTTGTGCGGCGGCCGGGCGCGCGCGTGAGCGTGCGCCGCCTGCAGCGGCACGCTTTCTTTGCGGGCGTGGACTGGGCCGCCGTGGAGGCGCGCACCGTCCCCCTGCCGCTTGACCTGGAGGCGCTGGCCGTCACAGGGCAGCAGTACTGGAAGCAGCACATGCAGCCGCAGCAGCAGACGGCGGCAGTTGCGGCGCCGTAGACGGCGGCCGCTGCACCCCCACGCTGGCTGCGCTGCGAGTCCTGGTTTTGTGCCCACTTCACCCTGACTCACTTGGGCTTTGCGCTTTCCTGCCGAAGCCAGCCACCGTGCTATCTGACTGCCAGCATGGCTCCTTGCTGCCCAGAAGCAACCCCCGGATGCAGCCCTGCCCTGGTGACCCCCGCCTGCGCCCAAGCCCTCGACTGTTGTTTTGCCACGGCACTCTTTGCAATCGCATGGCACAGCCCCCCATGACATCACCACCCTGATGCTGGAGATGACAGTAACATCCCCGTTGAAGCCGGCAGCTGGGTGGGCCAGCGTGTTGCGGGAGGCAGGAGCGAGGGCTTGCCAGCGTTTTGAATTCGTGCAGCACAGGGCTGGGCTCCCACGACGGCACCTGCGGGCGTGCTGCAGGCGCGGCGGGCCTCACCGCGCATGCCGCCGGTGCACCTGAGCACACACTAGTCGGCCGGCGCATGCGGAAGAGCCCAGCTGCGAAGCGTCCCGGCGTCTCACCGGGAGCGGCACCGCTTGAAGTGCTGCAGCCCCCACACCTGCCGGGGCTTTTGACGCGCCAGCTCCGCCCCCAAAGTCTACAACTCAATCCTCTGGGTCCTTTACAGTGCGCCCGGGACCTTGCCTCCCTGCGCGCTCGCGGTCGCCGCGCGGTCTACGCCAACAGCACGAACACCATGGCGGCCTACCAGCTGCCCCACTTCGACGGATTTCTTGTGCTTGTGTCGACCGTTAACAAGGTGCGTGGGCCAGGCGCGGCCAGCAGCGGGGCGCACCGATCTGGGCCCGCCCTCCCCGCGCTCGATCCTGATCCTGGCAAGCCCCCCGCGCCCCGCCAGGCGCTCGACGAGGTGGAGTCGGCCATGGATGTTTGCTGGGCGGAGAAGTACGCCCTGATGGAGGAGAAGGACGAGGTGCGCGTGGCGCGGCGCGGTCAAACACGTGCGCGGGTCAAGCGCCTGCTTGCCCCCAGCTGAGCTCACCCCGCCGCGGCCCCGCCACCGCCACCTCCACCGCCACCGCCACCGCCACGACTCGCAGCTCGAGAGGGAAATCATGTTCGACACATCGACCGTTGATGCGCTGCAGGTGCGGCGTTCGCGCCTGCCACATCACCATGCGCTACCCGCTGCCGCTGCGGCAGGTGGTGCCATGCGCCAGCCCTCACACGGCCTGCCAGCCCCCTGCCTTTGCTATGGCCGCATGGTTTGAGGCAGCACAGCCTCATGCCTGTGAAGCACTTTTCCTTTCTGAGTTGATGCCACGCCCGCATGCCCACCCCTCCTCAAACACGTCGCCGCAGGACCAGCTCGCTGGCCTGCGCATCTACATCGCCAACCAGGACGCGATGCTGGGCGCCGCCGCGGCGGACTGCCAGACGCTGCGCGAGTTCGCCGCCGAGCTCAGCGCCATTGTCGACGCGGAAGCGCTGCTGGCCGCCGCGGCGGCGGACTGCCAGGCGCTGCGCGCTTACGCTGCCCGCCACGACGAGCTCAACGCCGACGCGCTGCTGGACGCCGCCGCGGCGGACTGCCAGACGCTCCGCGCGTACGCCGCCCGCCACGACGCGCTCAACGCCGACGCGCTGCTGGACGCCGCGGCGGACGACGGCATCGAGTTCCGCTCCTACATAACCAAGATGGAGGTGCGCTGCGGCGATGAAGATCTGACTGCTGGGTCCATCACAGCGCAGACGACCACCCCTGGCTGGGTGGCTGCCCTGCCTGCGGTGTGCGCTGTGTGCTGACCCCCAGCCAGCTGCATGCCGAAACCGGAGCGGATTGATGAACCTGCTGCATGCACAACCCAGCTTGATGCCATGCTGCGCTAAAGCCCGCCTCTCCTCGCTCCGCCCCCGCGGTCCTCAGCGCCTCTACGCGGGCTCCCAGGCGCAGCTGGCCCAGCTGCAGCGGCGGCTGCAGGCCGCGGAGACGGCGCGCGCGTTCGAGGCGTCGCGCGCGGCCGAGCTGCAGGAGCAGCTGCGGGCCAGCGAGGCCAGCCGCGTGGCCGCGGAGACGCGCGCCGCCAAGCTGCAGGCTGACGTCGCGGCGCTGCAGCGGCAGGTGACGGACCTGGAGGCGGACGTCCTGTTCCGTGACTGTGACGCGGCCCGCCGCGAGGAATGCCAGGCGGACGCCCCGCGCGTGGCGGCAGACGGCGCGCGCGGCCCGGGCAGCGTGTCCCAGCAGCCCACGACCGTGAGGCCTCTCACTCGCGTTGTTTGCGCCTTGTTTGTAGCAATGCGCGCGTGCGGCGGCTGCAAGCGGCTCAAACAGCCGTGCTGGGGCGCAGCTGGCACGGGTTTGCTGCCGGCTGTGGGGGCAGGTTACTGTTACAGGGCCGATGGGCCCCACTCCCCTCTGCGCTTTGTAGGGGGCGTGGCTGCATTTCAGCCCCACACCTCAGCCACTTGCGACGCAGCACCCAACACGCCACAACCCCTCAACGCGCGCAGCGCTGGTTCTAGCTAGCGCAGTTCTACGACACCGAGTGAGTGAGCTGCCTGTGGTGGGGCATGGGAGGGCTCTTCAGTTTGGGCTGTGGGGAGCGCTGAGTGTTGGTTGCAGGGCTGGGGCTTTCCGCCCGCGATGGCCGCGGGGCGCTCTGCACTTGCATGGCCTCAGCCGCGCCGCGCAACCCTCCCCCGCCCCAAATGCCCCCCCAGGGGTGCCTCAGCAAGCCCCAACGCCGCCGGCTGTTGCAGAGATCGACTCCCAACCAAGCTGCTGCGCCCGCGCTGCGTGTGGCGTGCGGATGGATCCCCCTGCCCTGCGGCGGCTGGCCGCCACCTGCCAATCTTGTGCGCTGTCGGCACGGCAGCCACTGCGTGACCTTGCTTTTGGGCCCCTCCCACTGGCACGAACCCCCTTTTGTGTGCCCGGTTTTCCAAATGGTTTTTCCGCTCCAAGCTGTGCTCCCAGCTGTGTCATCATCGTTACCTCCACTGTTTTTTTCCGCCCCAAGCTGGGGCATTCGTTACAGCCCGCAATGCGCCCCGAGCGCAACACGTGTTTCCTTCCAAACCTGTGTGAAACCCCAAAAATTCTCGCGTGCTTTGCCCCCTGCCCGCGCCCCCCCCCAAAAAGCCCAGCACCGCATTCCCTTCCAGAGGTCGTGCCCGGCCTGTTGCCCTGCCCAACCCCCCTGCACCCTGCACTGCCCTCCAACCCCCGCTGCGGCGCTGCTGCACCCTGTGCACCCGGCCCTCCCTGCGCTGCGGGCGCACGTGCCCGCCTGCTGCCCTGCAACGGCCCCCTTGGCCTCGAAAGGGGCCGCTTCCCAGGGTAAGACAACTCCTGCCGGTGCTGCCAAAACGCCCCGGGCGGTCAGCGACCGGTCAGCGGGCGGCAGCCGAGTCCGATGCCCGCCCCGCCCCGCCCCGCCCGCCCAGCCGGCGGCAGCCGGGAGGCGTGAGGCTACCGTGTGATCACCGGCTGCCTGCGCCGGCGCGCCCGTCCCCCCAATGCGCGCGACGGCCGCGCGCGCTGGCGCCAGCGCGCCGGTGCCGACACGCCGGACGCAAGCGCCGCTCTTCCCACCTTGCCCCGCCCGTGATCCGAGTTTTCGAGGAATCGAACCCTTTTCACCCGGCTGCGAGCGGTCGCCAGTTGCCCGCCATGTTCAAACGTCCCGCGCCGGTGGTGACCGCGCCACCGCCGGAGCCGGACTGGCGGGAGGCCGCGGCCACGCTAAAATCCAGCGCCGGTCAGCTCTGGGCTGCATTAGCCGCGCTGCTGACCGCGCTGTGCGGCCTCGTGCGCGCTGCGGGGGCGGCTGCCGCTGCGTCGGCGTCGCGCGCGGTGGCGGGCTCGCGCGGGGTCGCGGCAGCGGGCGCGGCGCTGGCCCCGTACTGGGCCGCCGCGCGCGCCCAAGCGGCCGTCGCGCACGCCGCCGCCTCGGCGCGCGCGGCCGCGGCGGGCGCGGCGCTCGCGCCCCACCTCGCCCCGCTGGCGCCGGCGCTCGCCGCCGCGGCGCCCCACGCGCCGCTCGCCGCGGCGGCGGCCGCCGCCGCGGCCGTCCTCGCGCCGCCCTTCCTCCTCGTTCGCGCCGTGCAGGCGCTCTCCGGCGTCGCGTTCGACTGCGCCGCGCTCGCGCCGCGCGGCGCGCGCCGGCGGCGGGGCCGCAGGTTCGTCGCCCTCACCCTCGACGACGGCCCCGACCCCCACCACACCCCGGCCATCCTCGACGCCCTCGACGCGCACGGCGCGCGCGCGACGATGTTTGTGATCGGCGCGCACGTGGAGGAGCTCGACCGGCTGGGCGCGGCGGCGGGCGCGGGGGACGCGGGGCGCGCGCTGCTGAAGGACGCCGTGGCGCGGGGGCACGAGCTGGGCAACCACACATGGTGGGTGTGGTTTGGGGGCGTGCGAGCGTGTGTGTGTGTGTGTGTGTGTGTGTGTGTGTGTGTGTGTGTGTGTGCGTGTGTGTGCGTGTGTGTGTGTGGTTTGGTGGCGCTGATCCCCGCATCAGCCCGGGGACGCATTGCTTCTCTTGCGGCGGCGGCGGGCCCGCCGCGGCCCCATGCCCCGCGCCCACCCCAACGCCCCGCAAACACCCCTTGAACCGCCCCCGCTCCCGCCCCCGCCCCCGTGGTCAATCCAAAGGTACGACCGCGCCAGCTGGCGGCTGACGCGCGCGCGCCTCAAGGAGGAGCTCGGCTTTGTGGCAAACATCATCGCCGCCGCCGGCGGCGCCCCCGCCTCGGCCGGCGCCGACGCCGACGCCGACGGCGCGCCCCGCCGCTGGTTCCGGCCCGGCCGCGGCTTCTTCAACGCGACGACGCGGCAGGCGGCGCGCGAGACGGGGCACACCCTGGTGCTGGGCTCCGTCTGGCCGTGGGACGCGTGGGGCTTTGTGTGCCCCGTGCTGGCTGCGCTGTTCTGCTGGTTCAAGGCATACCCCGGCGCGATCATCGTGCTGCACGACAGGTGGGCCGCCGCCGCGGGGGCCGGGGCTTGGCGTGCGGCGTGCAGCAGCGTGCGGCGTGCAGCAGCGGCGTGCAGCAGTGTGCGGCGTGCAGCAGCGTGCAGCAGCAGCGGCGTGCAGCAGCAGCGGCGCGCAGCGCGGTTTGCCCGGCGGTGCGGCCCCAAACCCCCGCGCCGCCCTCCACCAACGCCGCCCCCCCACCCCGCCGCGCGCCCGCCGGCCCCCAAACGCGCAGGCGCTCCCACACGCCCAAGACGCTGAGGTGGCTGCTGCCGATGCTCAAGCGCTCGGGCTACGAAGTGCTCACCCTGTCTGAGGCCGCCGCCGCCGCGGCCGGCGCGCCCTCGCCCGCCGAGGCGGCGCGCAGCGCCAACCAGCGGCTGCTGGACGACAGCGACCGCGCCATCGCCGAGGCGGCCGCGGCCGAGGCCGAGGCGGCCGCGGCGGAGGCCGAGGCGGCGGCCGAGGAGGCCGAGGCGGCGGCGGACGCGGCGGGCGAGGCGGACGCCGCGGCCGAGGCGGAGGCGGAGGCGGCGCGGCAGGCGGCGGCCAGCCCCACGCTGTCGGAGGGCAGGAAGAAGGCCGCCAAGTTGTTCAAAGGCCTCGCCTTCAACCGCTCCGCGCGCAAGAGCGCCGCCTAAGGGGACCGCCACCCGGCGGGCGGCGGGGGCGGCGGCGGCGGGGCCCGGGGCGGCGCCAAGGCGCTGGCCCCTGCATATTGCGGCCGCGTGGGCGGCGCGACGGCCCCCGCGGCGCGCGCCTGCGCCAGACTGCGCACCGTCCTTTCATTGCACTAATGCACCCGCAAACCGCGGCCGCCTGCGCCAGACCTGCATTGCGCCCTCCCGGCCCCCTCCCGGAGGCTCCTCCCCGGGCCGCGGGGCTGCGACCTTTCCCCCTCTGCTCCCCGCAACTTTTGATCCCCCGGCCATCCGCTCAGAACCCTGCCCTGCAACCCCGACCCGAGCCGCCCGCCCGCGCCGCCACCGCCGGCCGGGGCCGGGCCGCCGCTCCTGCCCGCCCCAAGCATCGTTATGGACGCTGCCGCGCGCGCGCACCGTGCACCGGCCTTTTGACCCAGCGCAACCCCTTTTGACTGCTCCGACTGGGAGCGTGCATGCATCGGACCGATTGTCGCTTCTTTGTTTGGCCGGCCGCCCGCCCCCGCGCCGCGCTGGCCGGCCGGCCGTCGGACCTCGCTCCCCCGCTGCGCCCTGCCCAATGGCCGGCCCTTGACCATTTGTTTGACCGGCTGTTTGACCCGCGCCGCGCCACGCCGCGGCGTTTGCTGCACCATCATCATCAGTGTTAACCACGCCCCCCCGGTTGGCGATGGAGGGGATGGGAGGGGGTCCGAGCGCGAGTGCCACAGGTTTGCCCAGGATCATCGGCGTGGTGCAGCAACTTCACATCAGCGCGGCGCAGCACCTCGCCAGTCCCCATTGCCCCGCCAGGCAATTCAGGAGGCCTTTTACGCGCCCTCCAGCCTCTCGCGCTGCGTCCTACGCGGCCCCCGCGTCGAGGATCTCCTCGGGTCTTCCGCGCCGAGGCGCCTCACCCGCCCCCGGTCGCATTGCCAATCCAATCGGATCGCTTCTGCCGCCGGCTGTGCCGGGGCGTAGGCCGCTGGATGGAGCTCCATCGAGCGATTTGGTCGTCGGGTGTGGCGAACGAGTTAATTCCGTTCTGGGCGCTTTTCCTGGCCGGCCTGGTCGTAGGACAGGTGAGGGGATTGGCGGGATCCTCCTCGCGTGCTGCGCCGGGCCTGCGGAGCCTCCGGACGGGCCGCGCCGGCGGGGGCTCAGCTCAACGAGCGCCCGCGCCGCCCCCAAAACCTCGGCGCGCGCAGCTGCTGCCCCGGACGCGCGCCGCGAAGCGGCTCGGCCTCGCCGGCCCGCTGCTCGGGCGCCTGGCGCTGGCGCTTCACGCGGCGTCGCTCGCCCGGTATGCGGCGCGCTGGCTTTTTCCCGGAGGGGAGGGCCCGCGCTCTGCGTGGCACGCGTGTGCTTTTTGGAGTGCGGCGGCGGCGCGCCCACGGCCCACAGCCCCCCTTTAAAGGCGTGCCGCCGGGTCATCCAAAACCGTCCCGCCGCTGCCGACCCCCTCCCCGATCCCCTCCCTTCCCAGGCGCATCTGGCACAGCGTCGCGCGCCCGGGCACGCTCCGCGCGCTGCTGCGCGCGTCGGCCCGCTGGCTGTGCGGCCGCGGCTGGTCGTTCCAATGGCCCCTCGGCGCCGCGCCCGCGGGGCTGCCGCCAGGTTCGCCCCGCGGGCGCGGGGGCTGCGGCGACGCGGCGGGCGCTGCGGCGGACTGGTGAGGCTGCGTTGCGCCTGCAGCGCGCGCAGGGGTCTGGGCCACACTTTGTGTGCAAAGAGGGCGGGCTGCTGCCACTGCGCAGTGCCTTTTGCGGTCGGGGGGGCTCCTTGCGAGCAAACCGAGGCCGGCGCAAGGCCTGCAAACGCAAGCCTTGCGACCGGGGCAACCAAAGGCCAGGCGACACGCAATAAAACCCACCCAAACGACTAAAAACTGACAACCAAATACACAAAAAGGTATGTTGATGAGAAGGACCTGGCCTTCTTTGAGTACCACGCAGTCCAAAACGGCCCGCTGAAGGGCGCGTCACCCTGGGTGAGGGCCGGGGCCGGGAAGGGGGGGGGTGGCGCCGGGGCGCCGCGCCAGCGCTCGCGCCGCTGCGTGCGGTGTTTGTGGCGGCTGGGTTGACTGAGCGCTCGGCCCCTGGCGCCCGCGCCGGCGCGGCCCCCAACGGCTGGCTTCTGAGACTGACCCCCAAAGTCCTCAAGCCCTCCGCACCCTCCCTTCCCGGCCTCCCGAACTGCCCAAAACCGCCCGAAACCGCCCCAAAACCGCCAAAAACTGCCCCCAAACTGCCCCACAACCGCCCCGAAACCTCCCCACAACCGCAGGAGGTCACCCTGGACAAGGACATCCCCGGCGTCGTGCGGTACACGGCCTGGCGCCGCACCCTGCCCGATGGCAAGACGCAGTACAAATCGGTCACCGTCGCGCCCGATGCCGCGCCGCGCGAGGTCATGGATTTGTACCTCGATGACTCATTCAGGGCCGAGTGGGACGGCATGGTCATCCACCACGAGGTGGGAAGCTGCCTTTTTTTGGGAGGGGTTGTTATTGGCGCCAGACAGAGGCCGCTTCAGCAGTTTTTTCCGCTTTGCCGCCGTTTGAACCGTGCGGAAACGCGCCTGCGAAAACCGCGGCTGCGCAAGGCAGCCAGGCGCGCACGCCCCTCCGCCGCCGCATGCACCCATCCCCCAAACTCCCCCAAAACCACCACCCCCTCGCCGCGCCCGCCAGGTGCTGGAGCACGGCGCCTTTGCGGAGCGGCAGCAGGTGGTGCGCTGGGTGCGGCGCTTCCCCTTTGCCTTCCTGTCCGACCGCGAGTACTGCATCGCGCGGCGCCTGTTCAGGGGGGACGACGGCTCTCTCACCGCGTGCACCAAGGTGGGTTTTTTTGGGGTGGGGTGGGGGCGGGAGGGGCGTTGAAGGAGGGCGCGTCAGAGGCGTGCGCTTGGGCTGGCGGCGCCTGTTCAGGGGGGGCAGCGCGGTGCGCTCGCGGCATGTCCAAGGGCGGGCGCGCCCGCGCTTTAGGGGGCGCTCCTTGCTTCGAGGCTGCTTGCGCACCCGCATCGCCTCCCGGCTGGCCCGGCCTCTCCAAACCCCCTCCCGCCGCCCTCCTCCTTCCGACCGGGCCCCCACCCAGGCCATCACCCACCCCCGCGAGCGCCGCGGCGGCGGGGTGGTGCGGATGGACGCCTTCCACTCCATGTGGCGCAGCCGCGCGGTGCCAGACCCCTGGGGCGGCCCCGCGCCCGCAACAGAGACAACCCTGCTTCATCACGAGCAGTTCAAGATCCCCGAGCGCCTCGCGCGCTTCGCCGTGTCCGCCGGGCAGTGGGGGTTTGTGAAGGGCCTCGCTGCGGCGGTGCCCCGCTACGTCGCGGCGAGGCGCGCGCGCGGCGTCGCGCCGGGGGAGGAGGACCCCGCCGCGTACGGCGCGGGCTGCCCGCCCAACCCGCCGCGCCCCGCGCCGGCCGGCGGCTGGGAGGGCGGCGGCGGCGAGGGCGCCACGCCGCCGCCGCCGTCGCCGCCGCGGCGGCGCGCGCTGCCGCGCGCCGCGTCGCTGGCGGTGGTGGGGGGCCTGGCGCTCGCCGTGCGCGCCGCGCGCGGCGAGGCCGGCGGCTGCGGCGGCCCCGTGCCGCGCGCCGCGTCGGCGCCGGCGCTGGGCGACGGCTACGGCGGCGGCGGCGGCGGCACCGCGGCGGCGGCCGCCGCCGCCGCGCGGCGCGCGCGGGCGCGGGCGGCGCGCGCCGAGTACGAAGGGGGCGCCTTTTCCTGGTGACAGAGTGAGTCGAGTGACGAGTGACATCCCAAGCCCGCCCACGGGCGCGCGCGCTGCCGCGACCCCGTTGCCGTGGCGGCGCACCAGGGCCGCGGGGACCTCCCTCGCGCCAGCTGCCGCGCCGGCGCCCGCGCCCGCCCGGCCCTCGCGCACACCGGCCTAGACCACACAAACGAGCAATCCAGTTCCCAGCCCCGTTTTTGAGAGACAGAAAGAGGACGGCGCCCAAGAAAACCAGCGCGCTTGGACCCCGCCGTCCCTTGCGCCTCCCCCCCTTTGAGCCTTTTCCGTGCCCTCCCGCCATGCCACCCCCGCGTGCCGGCCCCACCCCATAACCATGCATGCCCCAAACCCGCACCCTTTTCGTGCGCGTTTGGTCGCGGCCCAATTTTGCGAGAGGAGAGCCCGAGCGCAGCGCGCCGGGCGCCGCCGGCTGCGCGCCTTTGAGCGCGCCGCGCAGCGCCGGCAAGTTTTGTTCCGCCCAGTTTTCGCCGCCGCCGGGAGCCATCGCGCCCCGTCGCGCGCGCGCCCGCATGCGTGCATTCATCCCTTGGCGCGCGCGCCCTTTCGGCGCGCTGCCGCCTCCTTCAAACGAGCAAACAAAGGCCCTGCCGCATCGGGGCGCCCCTCACCTTTGCCGCACGCCCAGCTTTGGCGCGCGCCACCGCGCGTTTTTGCACCCGCCCCCACAGCCTGGCCTGTTCCTGGAGTTTTGCCCCACAGGGCGTGTTTCCACACCACCACCAACCACTTGAGGGCGCCCCTTTTGCGTGGCCGGGCCAGCTCAGTGGTACCGTACAAAGGCGCACCTCAGTACAAAACCTGCGGTGTGCAGTACAAAAGCCGGTACAAGTACACGCCTCCGCCTTTTTGCAGCCGAAGCGCGAGCCCCCTCGCGCCGGTAATAAGCCCAACGGTAGCTACATTCCTCGTGGGGGTGCGGAGGCTGGCACCCTGGGGCGCCGCAGGCGGCCAGCCAGTCGGCCACATGGCGGGCAGCAGCTGCGGCGCGGCGCGCGGCGCGCGGGCAAACCAGTTGTGCTACCCCTGCGCAGATCGCCACAGTCGAAACCGGAGCGCATTTCACGTTCTACCGCCGTGAACCGGGCGCAACAGACGCGCTCGCGGGACCAACAGCAGGGCCGGCAGCCATGTCCGGGACAGCGGAGCTGAGGCCGGGCGCGTTCACACCGCAACCGGTAAGCTGCGGTGGTCGTGATTGCATGCGTGCGGCCGCGATCCGAAGCGGGCGCTGCGGCCCACACGCTGCCAGCACCCCGCGTCCAGCTCCCTCCCTCGTCAACCCGCGCCGCCCCCTCGCGCGCCCCGCAGCCAAGGCCCACCTCCCGGGATGGCGTGATCAAGACGAAGCCGCGCGTGGAGGTGAGCGGCCGCGCCCCGCCGCCCGTCGCGCGCCACGCACGCTGCGCGCTGCGCCAGCGGCCGTGCCGCCCGCCGCCCGCCCGCCGCCGCCCACGCCGCCGCCCGCCCGCGCCCCCTCCCCCAGCGCAACCGCGTCCTCGTCACCGGCGGCGCCGGCTTCGTGGGCAGCCACCTCTGCGAGTACCTCGTGAACCGCGGGGACCAGGTGATCTGCATCGACAACTTTTTCACTGGGTCAAAGGAGAACGTGGCCCACCTCATCGGCAAGCCCAACTTTGAGATCATTCGGCACGACGTGGTGCAGCCCATCCTGCTGGAGGTGGACCAGGTGGGGGGTGGGTTTGTGTGGGGGGCAGGCTGGGAGCGGGTTGCGTGTGCGCGTGTGTTTGTGGGGGGGGGGGAGAGCAGGGAGCGTTTTGGTGGGGCGGCGGGTGTGAGGGTGGAGGACGGGAGGCTTGTGGGCAGGGTTGACGGTGGCATGCCGTGCGTCGGCCAGACCCGGCTGGCCAGCAGCTGCTGGGCAGCCGGGAGGGGCCGCGTGTTGGGAGGGCGCCCGCCCCCTTCCTCCTCACTCGGCCACTTCCCCCTCCCCCTCCCCCCCCCACCCCACCCCCCCCAGATCTACCACCTGGCGTGCCCCGCATCCCCAATCCACTACAAGTGAGCGCGGTTCCGGCTGCCGGTGTGCGCGCCACAACTTCTACGTGCGCGCGCGCCTGCGCTCTTGTGAACAGCAAGCACCTCCCCCCCCAAACCGAAACCCCGCCCACAACACCTTGACCCCCCCCCCAAAGGTACAACCCCATCAAGACCATCAAGACCAGCTTCATGGGCACCATGAACATGCTGGGCCTGGCGCGCCGCGTGCGCGCGCGCTTCCTGCTCACATCCACCAGCGAGGTGGGGGGGGGGGATGGGGCGTGATGGGGTAGCAATGGGGTTGGCTGGCCGTGTTGTTGCGGGGGCGTTATGGGGGGGTGTGGGGGCGTGATGGGGTTGGGAGCATAGCGGAGTGTGAGGGGGGAAGGGGAAGGCGCGCGTCCAAGGGTCCCCCGACCGCCTCGCCTCAGAGCGCCCCTCAAAGCGCCCTGAAACCCTGAAAACCTCCCCCCAAAACCGCCCCCACACCCCCCCCTAAAGGTGTACGGCGACCCCCTGGAGCACCCCCAGACCGAGGGCTACTGGGGCAACGTCAACCCCATTGGTGGGGCGCCTTTGGGGGGGGGGGGCTGTTCGGGGGCTGCGGCGCGGTTGGCGGCAAAGGGCCATCTTTACCGCCCCAAAAAACCGCCCCCTATAACCGCCCCCCACAACCGGCCTCAAAACCGCCCCAAACCGGCCCCAAAACCGCCCCCAAACCGCCCCAACCCTCCCCCCCCCCCAGGCGAGCGCTCCTGCTACGACGAGGGCAAGCGCGCCGCGGAGTGCCTCACGATGGACTACCACAGGGAGCACGCGCTGGAGGTGGGCTTGTTTGACCGGTGGTTTGACCGGTGGTTTGACTTTTCTGACTGACTGTTTTCAGTTGGTTGGTTTGGCGGTTTGGTTTGCTGGAACCAACGCCGATCCACCATCCCCTGGCCGCTCAACCTAACCCCGCTTTTGCGGCCGCCGAGCCGCCGTCGGTCATCGTCCCAACAAAACCCAAACCCCCCAAAACCGCCCCAAACCCCCAAAACCGCCCCAAACCCCCCAAACCGCCCCAACCCCCCAAAACCGCCCCAACCCCCCCCCCCAAAGGTGCGCATCGTGCGCATCTTCAACACCTACGGCCCCCGCATGGCGCTGGACGACGGGCGCGTGGTGTCAAACTTCGTGGCTCAGGTGGGGGGGGGCAGGGCTTTGGGGGGGTGGGGGCCGTTGGGAGGGGAGTGCCGAGTTGTGGGGCCCGCTGCGCCCCTTGCCTCGCCACCAGCAACCTCCCCAAACCCTGCCGACCCCACCCACCTCCCCAACACAGCCGTTCCGACCCCGACCCACCCGAATCAACCTCCCCCAAACCCTCTCCCCCCCTCCCCCAGGCGCTGACCAACCAGCCTATCACGGTGTATGGGGACGGCTCGCAGACGCGCTCCTTCCAGTGGGTGCTTTTTTTGGGTGGGGGCGGTGTGGAGGCGTTTTTGGGGGTGCCGTGGGCAGGGGCCAGGGGGCAGCGGACGACCCTACCCACACGACAGCAACCAAAAAACCCCCAAAGCAACTAGACTCGCCACAAAACTTGCCACAAAAAAATCAACCCACCCCCCCAATTTATGTTGACTACCTGATCAAGGGCATGGCCCCGCACACCCACACAAAAGCAACCAAACCCCCCTAAAAAACACAACCAAAAATCCCCCAACCCCACCCCCCCCAAAGGTATGTTGACGACCTGATCAAGGGCATGGTGGCCGTCATGGACGGGGAGCAGCTGGGCCCCTTCAACATCGGCAACCCCGGGGAGTTCACCATGCTGGAGCTGGCAGAGGTGGTCAGGGAGGTGGTCAACCCCAAGTGAGGACTGAGGGGGGGATTTGCGGGTTTGCTGAGTGTGGGCTGGTTTGGGCTGCGGGCCAGAGGTGGTGAAGCAGATAGAGAGCGGGCTGCGCGAGCCCAGGCCAATGCGCCCCGCCGAAGCAGCCGACGAAACCGCCAATGAAACCGCCAATGAAACCGCCAATGAAACCGACAAACCGCCGCCGAAACCGCCCCCCCCAGGGCCGAGATCGTTTTCCGCCCCAACACCGCGGACGACCCCAGCCGCCGCAAGCCCGACATTTCCAAAATGCGCACCGCCTTTGGATGGGAGCCGCGCGTCAAGCTCCGGGGTGGGCGGGGTGGTGGTGGGGGCTGGTTGTGGGGGGTTTGTGGGGGCTGGTTGTTGGTGGTGGACTCGTGGCGCATGGGGCGGGGCTTGCCACCCCCAAACGGCAACCCAACCCAACCAGACAAACCCCAACCCAAACGGCAACCCAACCAAACAAAACCCAACCCAACCGAACCGAACCACACCAAATCAAACCGCCACCCCCAACCTCAGACGGGCTGCAGCGGATGGTGGCGGACTTCAAGGCGCGCCTGCACGTGGACGCCTAACGCGGCGGCGGTGACGCCCGGTGACGCCTGGCGGGTGACGGGGTGCGCCGCGCTCGAAAGCAGCGGCCCCCGACTGCGGCCGGGCGGGCCATGGCGGCGCGGCCGGCGCCGGCGGCGGCTGGTCGGCCGCCACTCGTGGCGTGCGTGCCAACGGGCCCCTGCCGTGGGGCGCCTCACGGCCCGGCTCGGCAGCTGTGCCAGAGGGGCCGAAATTCCTTATTAAAGAGAGCCACGTCGCCTTTCTGTTTCTGCCGTTGGAACCCCGCGCCTGCCCTTTGCCATTTGCGCTTAGGCCCCCGAGTCGGCTGGTGGACTGCCAATCAGGCCTCCCCGCCTGCGCCGCGCGCGCCCGAGGGCGGCTGCCCGGCCGGCCCCGCCGGGCCCCCAAACCCCTGCCGCGCTCGCCAGGCGCTGCCCGCCTCTCTTTTTGTTTCGCCGTTGACCCGTGCTTTGCTTTCCCCCGCCGCCGCGAGGTGTAACGCCGGCCCTTAATTCTGCCGGCGCATTACACACCGCTGCAGGGCAGCGGACGCGACAGCGCTGCACGAGGCCCGCTGCCGATGGGTCGGCGCGTGGCCGCACAGCACAGCGGGCGCGTGACGAGGGGCAGGGCCGCCACCCGCGCCGCCGCAGCCACGCGCCTCAGCCCGCCGCGGCCGCGCGCCTCAGCCCGCCGCGCGCGGCCCCAGCCGCGCGAAAATCAGCCGGCCCGCGCGCCGCCGCCGCGCCAGAGCGCGCCTCAGCCCGCCGCAGCCGCACGCCTCAGCCCGCCGCCGCCGCCGCGCGCCTCAGCCCGCCGCGCGCCGCCGCAGCCGCGCCCCGAATGCGCCGTCCACCCCGTGCACGTGCGGCAGCGTGGCCAGCCACCGCCCGCCGCCGCCGACCACCGAGTCCGGCAGCAGCCCGGGCGGGGGTGGCTCGAGCTCGAACTCGGCCCCGGCTGGGCGGGACAGAAAGGCCTCGACCCTCTCTATCCCCTCCTCGTCCTCTATGCTGCAGGTGGAGTAGATGAGTAACCCCCCCGGCCTGACAAACACCGCCGCGGCGTCCAGCAGCTCGTCCTGGAGCAGAGTCAGCTGCGGCAGCTGCTCGGCCGGGCGGCGCCAGCGCAGGTCGGCGCGCTTTGCCAGCACGCCCGTGCCTGGCGGGGCGGCGGTTGTTTGGGGTGGCGGCGGCGGCGGCGACAAGCTGTTGGCGCGGCGGGAGGGTCAGGTGGCAGCGGCCGGGCGTGCCGACGCGCGTCGCCGCCCACCCCAGCAAATGCGATGCGAAAGCAGACCGCCCCCCCCCCGCAGCGCAGCCCCGCGCTCCCCTTCCCCGCGGCAGCGTGTCCCCACTCCCCGCCCCCATTCCCCGCTTGCCTGAGCAGGGGGCATCGAGCAGCACGCGGTCAAAGCTCCCAGCCGCCGGCGCGCCGCCGCCGCCGCCGCCGACGTCCCCCTCCGCCGTCGCCGCCGCCGCCGCAGCAGCAGCAGCGGCCGCCGCGCGCAGGTCGCCGGCGAGCGTTTGGATGGAGGCGGAGAGGCGCTGCGCCTCGGCCGCGCGGCGGAGGGCCCCGAGGCGCGCCTCGCTTACGTCGCCCGCCAGGATGGAACCCTGTCGGCGTTTGCATTATGTAATAGGGCGTTTTGGGCGGGGGGGGCAGGCCAATGACTAACGAGAGGGCGCGCGCGCTTTTGGTGCCCGCGGCAGCTGCGAACGCGCCCGGCGCGGTGGCATTTGGTTAGAAGTCATGCCCCCCGCAAAAAGGGTAAAAATCCCCCCACCTCGCCGCCCATCCTCGCCGCCGCGAGCAGCGTTTTGTTGCCCGGCGCGGCGCAGACGTCGAACAGCGACTCCCCAGGCTGCGGGTCCAGCAGGGCCACGACCAGCCCGGTCGACTCATCCTGCACCGCCGCCGCCCCAGACTCGAGCAGCCCGCTGCGCAGCACGGCCTGCAGCCCGGACGCGACGCGCACAAACTCGCGCGGCAGCAGCGTCGACGGCGCGGCGTCGACGCCGGCCATCCCGCGGAGCGCCTCGAGCAGCGCCTCTGCCGGCGCGGCGGCGTCGGCGCCGCCGCCGCCGCCGGGCGGCGGCGCGGCCGCGTTTGCGCGGAGGGAGTAGGAGGGGCGCGCGTTGTTGGCCTCCAGCAGCGCGCAGACGCCGTCCTCCCCGAAGCGGCGCAGCCACTTGGAGACGAGCCACGTGGGGTGGCTGTGGATCAGCGCGAGCCGGCGCGCCGCGTCCCTGCCGCCGCCGGCGGGGGCGGGCTGCGAGGCCTGAGGGGGCGGTGCGGGCGCGGGCGGGGAGGGGGGGCTTCGTGGGCGGGCGCGGGCGCGCGGGCGGGGCGTTGGGGGCGAGGTGCATCGAGCGCACTGCAGAACACCGCACTCCACGCCGCTCGGAGCACGGGGCAGAACACAGCAGCACACAGCAGAGCGCAGCAGCAGGCAGCAGCGCGTCAGCGCGCGCATCAGCGAAGCAGCGCGTCAGCGCGCGGCGCGCTGCGCCGGCCGCCCACCGGGTCCGGCAGCGCCCCCGCCTCGATCCGCCGCGCCGCCTCGCGCAGCGCAGCGTTTGCAAACGCGGCCGCCGAGGGCCGGGCCCAGGTCTTTGCGAGCTCCACGTGCTCGTTGATGGCGTGGGGCGGCGCGGACAGGTGGGTCAGCTCGTACACACCCAGACGCAGCACCTGCGGGCGCGCGGGCGGGCGCGCGCGCTCCGGTTTGTTGGTCGTGCTGGGCTTCGGCCCGGCGCTCCAAACGGCGCCGGCGGGATGGGCGAGCTCCTGCATGCGGCCAGCCGCGGCAAGGGCTGGCCCCAAGGCGAAGAAAGGCGAACCAGCGCCCCAGCGAGGCACCCCAACCCCTGGCACCTGCCGCATCGCCGGCTCCAGCCCCTCCGCCGGCCGTCCGGTGACGCCGCTGATTACGTAATCCAGCCGCCGCCGCCACCGGGTGACGCCGGCCACCAGCTCCTTGACCAGGCGGCGGTCCCTTTTCGGCGGTTGGATTGGCGGTCGGATTGGTGATTGGATTGGCGATTAGATTGGCAATTGGATGTGACCGGGCCAGGACCTCGGCCCGAAGACGCACGTGTTGAGGGCCGGCAACGGCGCTCGCCCCGTCCAAGGCAGGGGGCATATCAAGGCCAGCAACGGGGGGTGTTTACTGTGCCGCGCGGAGCCGCTGCGGCCTGTTGACTTAACCCCCAGCCCCCAACCGGCCTGCCCCACCTGTCATCCAGCCCGAACGCCGCCCCCGTCGCAGCGGCAGCAGCGGGGCGCTCGCCCCCATCGCCGCCGCCGAGCTCCCACTCATCGCCCGCCTCCCCCCCGCCGCCGGCGTCCGCCGGCGGCCGCTGACCGGCCGCGCCGCGGCCCGGCCCCCGCCGCCGGGGCTCGGCGCGGCCGCCGACCAGTCCCGAGTACGCACCCTCCTGCTCGATGCGCAGCAGCTGCGCGCGTTTGGCGGCGGCGGCAGGGGCGGCGGCGGCGGGGGCGGGGATGTGAGCGCGCGCTCCGGGCTAAGAACCGCGAGCGTTGGCCACGGCAGGCGCTCGTGGCGGCTTTGGAATGGGGAGGCTCTGCGGTACGGTCGTGCACGGTTGCCGGCCGGCTGCGCGCGCCTCACCTGGCGAATCGCCTCGCCGCGCGCCGTCGTGGGCCGGGGCTGCCACTGCCACTGCTGCCCCCGCTGCCCCTGCTGCTGCTCCCGCTGCCCCTGCTGCTGCCCCTGCTGCTGCTGCCGCTGCCCCTGCTGCTGCTCCCGCTGCTGTTCCTGCTGCTGCTGCTGCTGCTGCTCCTGCTGCTGCTCCTGGCCCCGCTGCCCCTGCTGCTGCTCTCGCTGCTGCCGCGGTCGCTGCCAGCTGCCCAATTGCGTCGGCGGTCCGCTCGCCTCGCGGCGCGGCGCGGCCGGCCGTCGCTGGCCATCGCCGCCGCCGCCGCCGCCGCCGGCTCTCGACCGCCCGCCGCCGCGGCCGCCGGCAGGGCCCGCGCCCCGTGCTGCCGCCGCCGCCGCTGGAAGCGGCCGGGACGCTCGCTGCCGGCCGGCGTGCGCGGGCGCCACGCGCCGCGCAGCCGGGCCGGCGGCGGCGGCGCCGGCGCCGGCACCGGCGGTCAGCGGCGTCAGCCGCCGCATCCCGCTGCGCACGTGGGCTCGACCCACTCCTCACTCCGCGAGCAATGTGCTGCCGATGGGTTTGGATAGACGCGCGCAGCTGTCCGTCGGGAGAGCTGGGCGTCCCGCTGTTTTTCTCTCACTGCTGCCTTGAACGCGTCTCAAACGCGGCCCGCTCAAACCAAAAGACGCACACTGTTGTTTTGAAAGATAAACGATCCACCGCAGCCCATATCCAACCCTCCCAGATCGCACCGGTGACGAGCCAGTCTCAGCAGCGGCAGGAGCAGGAGCAGCACAGCAGCAGCAGCCATGTTCAAGAAGTTCGAGGTTTCGGGGAACAACCAGGTCAAGAGCTCGGTGGCGAGAGGCGTCAGAGGTGCGGGCCGCAGCGGGGGACGCCGCCCGTGCGCGCCGCCGCGGCTCGCGGCTTGCGGCCTGCTGCCGCGACTGTATGCGGATCAGCCCCTTTCACATGCGCAGCAGCCTGCTGTACCTCTGGCTTCGACTGCCAGCGCGCCTCCCTCCTGCACACGCAGACCAGCAACGCACGCCCCGCGCACAAACGCACCCCATGCGCCTCCCCCTCCCGGCGCGCAGCGGCGGTGTGTGAGCAGTACCCCTGGCTGGACCAAAACGGCGTGCTGGAGGTGCTGCTGCCAAAGAAGGAGCCCATGTTTGTAGCAAAGTGGTGGGCGGGGGGGGGGGGGGGGGGGGGGGCGCTTTTGGGGAGGGGGGTGGATTGCTGCGCCGCTTGAGCGGCCGTGGTGGCGGCGGCGGCGGCTTGCGAGGGTCTTGGAGGCGGCCGATTTGCTGGCCAAAGCGTGCGTTTTGGCCGTGCATGCATCCAGCGCAGCCTGTGGGAGGTTGAAACGAAGCAGCGCACAACCGAAACCGCCCCACGAAACCAAAACCGCCCTGCCGCCGCCGCCCCGCCAAACCAACGCCCGCCACGACCCGCCCAAACAACCCCGCCGCCCCGCAGCCCCGGCTACATGCAGGTCGCCATCGTCCACGGCACGCCCGTGTTCTTCTCGGAGCGGGAGGGCCACTGGTTCCCCACCATGCGGGTGCTGCACCAGTACCCTGACATGATGCCAAAGCTGAGGACGGATGCTGGGGCCATCAAGTTCGTGCTGTCGGGGGCTAACATAATGTGCCCGGGGCTGACCAGCCCGGGGGCCACCATGCACGACGAGGTGGGGGGGCGGGGCAGGGGGGTTTGAGGGGGCCTGCGGTGCGCGCCGCCTTGAACCAGCGGAAGCGGCCGCTTCGGGGGCGCGAGGCTGTGGGCGGCGGCGGGCGGCCCCGCCCCCGACCGCGCGGACGCAAGCAGGTCTGCGCCGCCCGCCGGCCAGCCTCCGCGCCGGCGCGCCGGCCCCACCCCTACCCCCAACCCCCCCCCCCCCCCCCCGCGGCGGTTTCCCAGGTCCCCGAGGGCGCAGCGGTGGCGATCTATGCCGAGGGCAAAGAGCACGCTATGGTGCGCCCGCCCAAACGCCCCCCCGGCCTGCTTTGGCCCGCCGCTGCGCAGCTTTGCGGCGTTCTCGTTGTGTTGAGGGCCGGCGCGCCAGCGCGGTCGGTCCCAGGCCCGCGCCGCAGCTGGGCTGTTGGTGCTCAACTGGCAGCAACCGCGCACGCGCGCGCGTCTGCACGAACCCAAAACCGTTGGGTGCTGCAAACCGGAAGCCCCCCGCTCCGACCGCGCCCCGACCGCCCCCCCACCCCTACCCCACACCCTCACCCCCACCCCCACACCCCACCCAAACCCCAACCCCCAACCCCCACCCCCCCACCCCCAAGGCCGTGGGCCTCACCAAGCTGTCCACCGCCCAGATGCGCGAGGTGAACAAGGGCGTGGCCGTGGAGCTGATGCACCACCTCAACGACGGGCTGTGGAAGACGCACAGCATAGCGTAGGCGGGGCCGGGACGGGAGAGGACAGGATAGGACAGGATGGACCCGCAGCGGCTGCGGCTGCGGCAAAGACTGCGGCTGCGGCTGCGGCAAAGGCTGCGGCTCGGAGGCGCGAAAGGGGTGTAAACTTAAGCAAAGGGTCCCGTGGCCCGGCGGCGCCCCCGCCTGGTCCTGCGGCACGCGCGCGAGTCTCAGGGGCGGGCGGCGGGGCCGGTTCAAACCGCCGCCGCCGGCTGCGGCGGCGGCGGCCCCAGGTGGCTGCCTGACGGAGGGTGGGAGGGAGCGGGCGCCGCGCCTGCTGCGCGCCGGCGGCCTGGCCCCTTACGGCTGCGCCCTGACCGCTGACCGCCCGACCGCGTTTCGGCAGCATTTGCAGGGCCGGCGTTGCTTACCCTCGCACAGCGGCCCCTTTCGAGGCAAGGGGGACCGTGGCAGGGCAGCAGGCGGGCACGTGCGCCCGCAGCGCAGGGAGGGCCGGGTCTGGGCCGGGTGCACGCGGTGCAGCTGCGCCGCAGCGGGGGTTGGAGGGCAGTGCAGGGTGCAGGGGGGTTGGGCAGGGCAACAGGCCGGGCACGACCTCTGGAAGGGAATGCGGTGCTGGGCTTTGGGGGGGGGGGCAGGCGGAAGCACGCGAGAGGTTTGGGTTTCAAACAGGTTTGGGGGAAAAACACGCGATGTCGCATTGCGGGATGTAACGAATGCCCCGGCTTGGGGCGGAAAAAAACAGTTGGAGGTGAAAAGGCCCACCAAACCCACAAGAGGGACCAAGCTGTTCAGAAGGGGGGACTCTGCGCTAGGTAGGTCAAGGCGGCCCAAGCAGGAGAAGTTGACCGAGCGCAGAGGTCGGCGGGCGGCGGTTGGCCGCCGCACGGGAATGCGTCATGTGTGGCCGGGGCACGCCGCCCGGGGCGCGCGCGCGCCGTCTGCCGCCTCGCGCGCGGCGTCCGCCAGCCCAGCCTCGCGGGCCTCATCACACTCCCTAAAGAGTGCGTCGCCGTCGTCCTCCTCTTCCTTGGCGGCGGCCCGCCGCTGCAGCGCCGAGACCTCGGCCTGCAGCTTGGCGGCGCGCGCCTCGGCGGCCGCGAGGCTGGCGTCGCTTGTGCGAAGCAGCTCCGCCAGGATGGCCGCGACGGGCGCCTCGGCCGCGAGCGCCGCCTCGGCCACCGCGCGCGCCGCCTCGGCCGTCGCCCGCCCCGCCTCGGCGGCCTGCAGCCGCTCCTCCAGCTCGGTCGAGCGCTGCACCGCCGCTGCGCGCGCGGCCTAGGCCGGGAAGCAAGGGCGATTATGGAAGATGTCGGCGTGCAGAGCGGCAGTGACAGCCGCCCATGTCTGCAAAGCCCCGGTTCGGCCCTCCCCGGCTTGGCCCTCTCCCCCCCACCTGGTCGGCCTGGCTCTTCAGCGCCAGCTCCTCCAGCTGCGCCTGGGAGCCCGCGTAGAGGCGCTGAGGAGCGCGGGGGCGGAGCGAGGAGAGGCGGGCTTCAGCGCAGCATGGCATCAAGCTGGGCTTGTGCATGCAGCAGGCTCATCAATCAGCGCCGGTTTGGGCATGCAGCTGGCCGGGGGGTCAGCACACAGCCCACACGGCAGGCAGGGCAGCCACCCAGCCAGGGGTGGTCGTCTGCGCTGTGATGGACGCAGCAGTCAGATTTCCATGGCCGCAGCGCACCTCCATCTTGGTTATGTAGGCGCGGAACCTGATGCCGTCGTCCGCTGCGGCGGCCATCAGCACCTCGGCGTTGAGGGCGTCGATGCAGGCGGCGAACTCGCGCAGGGCCTGGCCGTCCGCCGTGGAGGCGTCCAGCAGCACCTTCAGGGTCGCCACGTAGTTGCGCAGGCCAGCAAGCTGGTCCTGCGGCGACGTGTTTGAGGAGGGGTGGGCATGCAGGCGTGGCACCAGCTCAGAGGTGCAAAGAGGGTCAAAGGCATGAATGCGCGCTGACTGAAACCATGCGGCCACAGCACAGGCAGGGGGCCAGCTGCCAGGCCCTGTGAAGGCTGGCGCATGCATGGCACCACGCACGCAGGGCGGGTGCAGCATGCGGTGGCGGGCAGCGCGTGCTCATACGGCGTGAACGTCGCACCTTCAGCGCGCGGATGGTGTTGAGGTTAAATATGACCTCCTTCTCCAGCTGCGAGTGCGTGGCGGTGGCGGGGCCGCGGCGGGGTGGGCTGAGGCCTGGGGGCAAGCAGGCGCTTGACCCGCGCACGTGTTTGACCGCGCCGCGCCACGCGCACCTCGTCGGTCTCCTGCAGCAGGGCGTACTTCTCGATCCTGTGTGTTATGAAGGCCGTCTTCACCTCCTTGAGCGCCTGGCGGGGCGCGGGGGGCTTGCCAGGATCAGGATCGAGCGCGGGGAGGGCGGGTCCAGATCGTTGCGCCCCGCTGCTGGCCGCGCCTGCTGGGCCCCGGCCTGGCACGAACCTTGTTCGCGGTCGAAGCCAGCACGAGAAATCCGTCGAAGTGGGGCAGCTGGAGGGGCGCCATGGTGCTGCTGTTGGCGTAGACCGCGCGGCGACCGCGAGCGCGCAGGGAGGCAAGGTCCCGGGCGCACTGTAAAGGACCCAGAGGATTGAATTGTGGTCGTTGGGGGCGGATCTGGCACGTCAAAGCCCCGGCAGGTGTGGGGGCTGCAGCACTTCAAGCGGTGCCGCTCCTGGTGAGACGCCGGGACGCTTCCAGCTGGACTCTTCCGCGTGCGCCGGCCGACTGGTGTGTATTGAGGTGCACCGGCGGCATGCGCGGCGGCATGCGCGGTGCGGTCCACCGCGCCGGCAGCACGCCCGGTTGTGCCGTCGCGGGAGCCCAGCCCTGCGCTGCACGAATTCAAAGCGCTGGCAAGCCCTCGCTCCTGCCTCCCGCGACACGCTGGCCCACCCAGCTGCCGGCTTCAACGGGGATGTTACTGTCATCTCCAGCATCAGGGTGGTGATGTCATGGTGGGCTGTGCCATGCGATTGCAAAGAGTGCCGTGGCAAAACAACAGTCGAGGGCTTGGGCGCAGTCGAGGGTCACCAGGGCAGGGCTGCATCCAGGGGTTGCTTCTGGGCAGCAAGGAGCCATGCTGGCAGTCAGACAGCACGGTGGCTGGCTTCGGCAGGAAAGCGCAAAGCCCAAGTGAGTCAGGGTGAAGTGGGCACAAAACCAGGACTCGCAGCGCAGCCAGCGTGGGGGTGCTGTGCCCGCCGTTTATGACGCCGCCGCAACTGCCGCCGTATGCTGCTGCCCCTCCTCCTCCTGCTGCTGCGGCTGCATGTGCTGCTTCCAGTACTGCTGCCCTGTGACGGCCAGCGCCTCCAGGTCGAGCGGCAGGGGGACGGTGCGCGCCTCCACGGCGGCCCAGTCCACGCCCGCAAAGAAAGCGTGCCGCTGCAGGCGGCGCACGCTCACGCGCGCGCCCGGCCGCCGCACAAACATGCAATGGAAAATGAGGTGCGCCGCCTCTGCCGGCACCCAGGCCGGCGGCCGCCAGCCGCGCGGCGGCCCGCGCCGCCACGAGGCCGCCGCCGCCACCACCTCAGCCATCTCGTTGCCGTTTGGGCACAGCAGGCACAGCCACGTCACGGCCAGGCCCCACACGTCGATGCCCCGGAAGTCGTAGCGGCGGCCAAAGCGCTCCCTCAGATTGCGCAGCTTCTCGCGCAGCTTCTCGCGCAGCATCAGCTGCCAAGCGGGCAGACGGTCGGCAAAGCGCTGCTCTGGCGCGCCAAAAACAGGGGTGCCAGAGCCGATGGGGTCCTCCGAAGCCCCGTCTGCGCAGCCAAAGTCGGCGAGGCACAGGTGGCCGTCCTTGGCAATCAGGAAGTTGGCGGGCTTGATGTCGGCGTGGTAGAGGCCCGCGGCGTGGACCTGGCCCAGCGCAATCAGGCTCTCTGCAGCGACGGCGCGGAACTCGGGGAGCGTCAGGCCACCGCAGGCGCGGCCCCACAGCCCAGGCAGCACGTCGGTCAGGGAGCCGGTGGCGAGGTGGAACAGGGCGTAGTGGTTGCTGCTGCGCACGCCTGAGCAGACAGCCAAAGGCATCTGCAGCCATGGTGAAGTCAGGCAGTGAGCTACGCGAGCCTCATTATGGGGTTTGGTTGACTGCTTGAGCGCGTAGTCGGTGCCGTCGAGGGTGACGCGCCGCACCTCGCCCTCGCCGCCGCGGCCCAGGAAGGTGCCGGCGTCGAACAGCGCCTTGGCCTGTCTCATCAGCGGCCTCTGCAGGGGGTGCAGGATGACAGGCCTCCGAGGCGGCGACGAGGGGAAGACAGGCGCGACACCCTGCGTCGGCGGGGGCATCAGCAGCATGGGGTTGCGCAGGCCCGGCGGCAGCTCATCGGCGCCGCTGTTGCAGCGGGAAGGGCCCTCCCTGCGTTTGAAAGGCGAATGGCGATTGGGGTTTGAGGGTTTTGCCAAGGGCAGCGCGTGTCCAGCTGGCATGCACGCAAGTCGAAGGAGCTACTACCCGGCCCTTCAGGCATGCACACGCAGAGCAGCACATGGCCCCGGCCAACCCTCCAAATCCCTGCTCACCGCTTGCTGGCAGGTGTGGCGTTCTCAGCTTCCTCGGCCCTCACGGCCACCAGCGGCGCGCCAGACCAAAGGCAGTCCATAAGGTCTGGCAGCGACAGCACTGGGGCGGCCGCGGGGGCGGGGAGAGGGCTGCTGCTGCTGGTGCTGGTGCACTCCTGCTGCTCAGCCGCTGCGGCCGGCGGCGCGGACGCGCCGGCGGACACCGCGGCGCTGCTGCGGGACGCCCCGGGCTGGGGGTCAAAAGGGGCAATGCGGCCGCAGCAGGCTGCACCCTCAGCGTATGGGCTGGGTGCGGCGCTGGGCTGCGGGCTGAGCTGCAGCAGGGCGCCATCGTCGCTGCTGCAGCTGAAAGCGCCAAGGCTCAGACTGCTGCGGCAGCTGGCGGCGCTGTCGTCGGGGGCGCTGCTGCTCCCGAGGCTGGTGCCGATGGTGGTGAGGTCGCCAGACTTGCCGCTGTTGCAGGTGGTGACTGAAGCGGTGCCAGGCTGGGAAAGGAACGGCTGGGACGGCCTGCGCGCGAGGGGGCAGTGCAGGCAGGAGTAGTGAGGAGACGGTGCGCGTCTGCTGGCAGCCTGCCGCTGATTGCAGACCCAGTTGCACCCCTGCCACGGCCGTCCTGCAGTGCCGCCAGCGCGCCCCGCCACAAACCCACCCGCTGGCCGCCGCAGCGCTGGTCGGCTCGGGTTGCGGCTTGGCGGGCACGGTGTCCGTGGCGGCGGCAGCGGCGGCGGGAGTGGCGTTCCTCCGGCGCGCGTGGTTGGCGTTGGCAGCGGAACTGAGGATCCAGCTGGGCTTCAGCGGCTTGGTGGCGTGCGGGGTCGGAGGCAGGGACAGCCTGGTGGTTTCAGGAGGGTTATTTGGGCGGTGCGGGGCGCGTTGAGGCACGCGTGCAGCTGTGGTGTCGCTGCACGCTTGCGCGCACGGCGGCGGGGGGACGGCCGGCAAGGGCGAGCGTCGGCGCGGGCGAATGCTAGGCCCTAGCGTGATGATGCGCCCCCGGACGCACAGATCCCTGAACCTTGGCCAAGTGATGCCCCGGACACGCACCTGCTGTCCGACACGCTGGTGGCGGCCGCACGGCAGGAGGTGGCGAGGGGCGCGTCGACCGGCGCGATGGGCGCGCACGTGTCGCTGGCGCCGCGCGGCAGGGCCCTGCGTGCAATGGGCGTGGGTGCGCCCAGCCGTCAGCTTGCGACTTTTAGAGCCCTTTGAGCGCGAAAGGGGCCCAGCCGGGGCCGCGTTTCTCGGTCAGTCTCCCCGTCAAAGGCCCCCGCACCCACCTGCAGGCCTCCGCGCGGGTCCGCCGCTGCACCGGGGTGCTTGATCCGACGCCCATGGCTGCTGGGAGCGCCGGGCGGAGCCTCTACGGGGCTGGGTGCGAGAGGAGAGACCGCGGCGCGGCTCCGCTCAGGGCTGGGGGGCAGGGGAGGCAAGGCAAATGGCTCTGGGAGCGCTGTATGCGACGAAGGTAGGGGGAGGCGCCGATCGTGGGGCTGGGAATGGCGGCGCGCGGGGGCTTTGTGCGGGGCGCGGCGCGCGCGCCCCCGCGACTGCTGCTGCTGCACCGCCGCGCCGCCGCAGCACAGCGCTTGAGCGCCGCTCTCACCCGGCCCGCTCATCGTTCCGCGTGCCACACATCGCAAGGGGCTGCAGCCCCGTTGGGCTGGGCTCGCGCCCCGGTCGCGCGGGGCGGGCGGCGCGACGCCGCCGCTGCCCGCACATGCGCGCTGCTGCGTCGCGCTGGCGGAACCGCACTGCTGGCCGAGTACCGCCCCTTCCCACCACCCAACGCCCCTGGCCTTTTGCTTTTCAGAGAAAACCCAGGACGTGTGTTGACGCGCGGCTGGCGCATCCAACTCGGCCAAGCTTTGAGGGGCGCACGCCCCACACACCCCGCCCACCCTGTCTGAGACATTCCAGCCCCCGTTTGCGCCCTCCTCTTTCCGCCTCGGCTGTTACCAATGGATGAGCTTGGATGGGGCGGGGATGGGTGGTGGCGGCCCCCTTCGAAAGGAAGGGGTGGTGGTGGCATGAGTCCTTTGGGGCCTGTGTTTGACCCGGTCAAAGCCGCGCGCGCCCCTCTTGAGGTGTCCTGCCATCGCGTTGAGACGGGCGCGGGGGCGCGCCGCCGTTTCCTCACAGCGTTGGGGGCTCGTGGGCCGGGCCGGGGCGGCCGCGGCGCGGCGCAGCCGCGTGCGAGGGGCGCAGGCGGCCGGCGCGCGCGGCGCGGCGTGCTTTTTGACAAGTGTTTGGTTTCGCGCATCCGCCTGCGGAAGCGCACGCAATGGGGGTGCAGGAGCGGGGGGCTGGGGGTAGGTCGGGCCAAAACAACACGCTGAGGGGAGCTAGTCAATATGTGCCAGCCGAAAGCTACAGGCGGGCCCGCCTGCGCGCGCGCCGCGCCTCGCGACCGCCGCCGCGTCAGGACGGCGCGGCGGCGGTGCCAGGTGGGGCGGGGCGGGGCGGGGCGGCCCCCCATTTCGGGCGCTGGCGCCGTTACGGCGGAGCGGCGGCGGCACGGTTTGTTTCTTTTCTTCAAGTCAACAGCCTACACAAGATCTGAGGGAGGGGGGGAGGGGGCGTCCGGATGCTACGCAAAAACGATCGCAGGGCCGAACCGCCGGCGGCGGCGGGGCGCGCACGCCGCGGCCGCCTCGGGCGCTGCGCTGTGGCGCGCGCGCGCGCGCGCTCGCTCGGGCGCGCCGTCGGCGGCGCAGCGGCGGTACAGATCAGAGCTACAGGACGGGGTGGGGGGGGGGGGAAGGTGCGCGAGCCCGCTGGGCGCGCGCCCCCGTTGGTGTGAAGGGAGCGGGGGCCTTCCCTCCGGGCATTCGCCCCAAAGGGCCGGCCCCCGCCCCCGCCGCACCGGGGGCGGCGCAGCAAATGCACCGTGAGCAGGGCCAGGCGGGCGGTTGGGCTTGGAATAGGGGGGGTTCGGCGAGCAAGGGGCCGGTGTGGCCGCGCGCGGGGCGCCGCTGCAATGTCTCTCGCTCGCGTTGGGTGCTTGCTTCGCGGGGCGCGCGCCGTGCGCGGAGCCGGCCGCTGCGGGCAGTGCGTGTTTGTGCGGGTCTGGGGGGCGGGCCACGCGCCGCGCGCGCGCGCGCGCGCCTCGATGGAGTGCGCACGCGCGCGCGCGCGCGCGGCGCGGCGCAATCAAACCTCCGGCGCCCAAAAGGCGCCGTGCCAATGCTTTAGAGGAAGCAAAGCCAGCGCGAGAGCGCGCAAGTTTCGGACGGCCCAAAGGCCGCGCCGCCGCCGCCGCCGCCGCGCCCGGCGGGAAACCGGGGCGCGGGCGGGGCTTGAGCAACCAGTGTCACCCACCCGTCACCCGTGTAACCCGCTTAGTAACCCGAGTTCATGATGGACGGAGAGACCGAGCCCCACCAGCCCTTCTTCATGTTGCCCTCCACCCAGCCGTTCCACGGCGGGAAGTTGCTGGCCCAGTCCAGCTTGGCGGCATCAGTAATCTTGACGTCTGCGCAGTTGACAAACTCCTCGGGGTAGGCGGTGCCGGCGCTGCCGCAGGCGCCGAACTGCTGCTTCACGCCGCACTGGGGCATGGGGTTGCCCTCCTCGCAGGTCGGCCAGCAGCTGTGGCCGGTGGTCCAGGTCTGGTTATTGGGGGGGAGAGGGGTGGCGGGGCGGTGTGAGCCTCCAGCAAAGCAGCTCCCTCGGCGCTTGGGGTTTGCATCAGGGTAGGGTTGGGGCGGCCCGGTTGGCATTTTGGGCTCGATGGAGGGGTTTTAAATGCGGGGGAGGCGCCTCCTGCGCCCCTCAAGCCCAGCCCCCTTGGCGCACAGCGTTTCCCCGCGCCCAGCCGCACGCCCCCCGAGCCCGGTGACTCACCCACTGCAGCTTGCAGTGGTCGCAGGTGAAGCCCTGCGGCAGCAGCCACTTTGTCCTGTAGACGTACATGTCCTTGTACATGTTGCACAGCCGCTGGCCGTTGCAGCCCCAGCCGGAGGACTCGGTGATCTCGGGGAGCTGGTAGGCCTCAAAGGTGCCGTCGCCTTTTGGGGGGTGGGGTGGGGGGGTGCAGAAGGGGGGAGAGGGACGGTCAGCACTCCGCAGTCAGCAGGCCGGTCAAAATTGGGTGAGCGAGGGGCCCAAACCGCGCGGGGCGGCCCAAAGCCGGGGCCGGACTGCCACGATCGGAGGCCAAGGCGCAGACAGCCCGCAGGCGCAGACGCCCCGCAGGCGCGCCGCCGCGCGCGGCTCACCGTAGCGGGGCCCCTCGCCGCCGTAGTTGCCGCCGCCCCATTGGTTGATGCCCGGCAGCCACCACGACTCTGCCGTCTGCCCGTTGTCCATCTTGACCTTGAGCTTCTGGCACTTTCCGTCCCCGGGCTTGGCGTACAGATCGCAGATCTCGGCGGTGATCTTGCCCATGTGGTTGACCGCGATCACGGCGTCGATGTTGATCTCCTGGCCGGGGATGTATGTGATCTGGGGCGTGCCGGGGGCGTCCCATTTGTACTGGTCGGCCTTGTCGCCGCAGGCGCCGCGGTTGCCCCAGGGGTAGGTCAGCTTTCCGTAGTCGGAGACCACCCACGCGCCTGGGAGATTGGATGGGGGGGATGAGGGAGTTGGGGGTGGGGGGGTGAGGGGGTGAGGGGGTTGGGGGTGGCGGCCGGGGGTTGGGGTTGGGGGGCGCGTTGTGTGCGTGTCGGGTGTGTGTGAAGTTGTAGGTCGGACTGCCACGGGGAGAGCGGCGGGCGGGGTTAGGGGCCGCGATTGCAAGCAGAGAGAGGTCGGATCGCCGGGCCATTGGTGCGCCCGCCCGCACACTCGGCGGCGGGGCGCTGGTGGGGCCTCCGGCAGCGCTGTGGGGCCGGGCTGCCCCCCCGCACCTCCCACAGCGCGCCTCGCGTCAGCCGGCCCTGCCTGGGCTGCCCCCGACCCCCCCCGGTCTGGGGCCCGCTCCCGCCCGGTGCAGCCCCGCCGCAACTCACCGCCCATGTTGAGGCTGTGGGCGTTGTACTCCTGGTTGTTCAGGTAGGCGACAAAATTCCGGGACTTGGGGTGAATCATCAGACCGTGGCCCAGCGCTGCAGGCACAAAGGCCAGCAGCGCCGCGAGCGCGGCGAGCGGCGCGGCGCGCGCCATGGCGGAGGGCGGTGAAGGGGGGTCTGGGGGATTTTTGGAGGGTTTTTGGGGGGGAGGGGAGGGGGATCGTCAGCGACTGGGCTGGGCTGCGTGTGGGTTGCACCGCATTTGTGCGCGCGCGCGCACAGAGCCGCCGCGCCGAAAGACCCGCCGGCGCCCGGTGGGCTGCGCGCGATTGCTGTAACGTATTATTTGTGATCCATCTGGCCGGCGCCGCCCGGATCGCAGCCGTGTTTTCGGGGGCAAGATCGGCCTGGCGGTCAGTGGCGCGCGGGCTCTTGGCGCGCTCACGTTTTGGGGCTGTACGCGCCTGAGATGTGCTGATCAATCGGCGATATACGAGATGCACGGGGCTGCGCTCCCGATAGGCTGTCGCGGTTTGATGCGCGTCCGTCAGACAGACGGCGGGGAGGGGTACACCCCGGGGAGGGGGGGATGGGCGGTGGGGGAGGGGGGAAGGGGAGGGGCATGAACTCCAGATGGGACTGGAGAAGGGAGTGGGGGATCCTGAGGACCGGGCCCAGCTTTGACTTGAGCCCGTCACCGGGGTGCCGCCAGCCGTCGGCGCAGGCAGGCGCCGGCCCCGGCGCCGCGCCGACGGGGCGCGTGCGGCCGCCGCCCGAGGGTGCAGGGCACTGCATATGGCCGGATTGCGGCGGCGCCGCCAGGCCCCGCGCCCCGCCGCGGGATGTGTGTCGCGGCGCTGCCTGCTGACCTCGCCGGCGGCCAGCCGGCAGCTGCGGGGGCAGGCTGCCGCCGCGCCTGGACCCCCGCAGACGAGCTGCCTGGGCCGCCCCTCCTGTTTATCCTGCGGCTTTGTCAACGCCCGCACAGACCCACTCGTGCCCGCCCCTCCGACCGAACGCCCTCCACCCTCCAAACCCCCAGCCGGTCTGCAGAAAGCATTTGCTGGCAGCTTACAGCTGGCGGCGTATTGCCGCGGCTCTTTTTTGCAGCGCCCCCGGAGGGGCGCGGGCTGCGCGCGCCGCCCCGGCCGCTGGGCCCGGGCGGTTTTGGCGAGTGGTGAGCGTGCCGTTTGAGCTCGGAAGGGCGCGGCGCGGCGCGGCGCGCCGCACCGCACCGGGGCAACTCGGCTTTGAGAGGAATGCAAAGAGGCGGTTTGGGGGGAGGGAGGGGCCGGCGGCAAATGCGCGCGCGTGTCGGGTGGGTAGGGTTTAGCGGCGGCCGCGCCGCCGCGGGTGCTCGCTGTCTGCTGGGCTGCCGTGTGCTTCGGGGGCAAGATCGGCCTGGCGGTCAGTGGCGCGCGGGCTCCTGGCGCGCTCACGTTTTGGGGCTGTACGCGCCTGAGATGTGCTGATCAATCGGCGATATACGAGATGCACGGGGCTGCGCTCCCGATAGTCTGTCGCGGTTTGATGCGCGTCCGTCAGACAGACGGCGGGGAGGGGTACACCCCGGGGAGGGGGGGATGGGCGGTGGGGGAGGGGGGAAAGGGAGGGGCGTGAACTCCAGATGGGACTGGAGAAGGGAGTGGGGGATCCTGAGGACCGGGCCCAGCTTTGACTTGAGCCCGTCACCGGGGTGCCGCCAGCCGTCGGCGCAGGCAGGCGCCGGCCCCGGCGCCGTGCCAACGGGGCGCGCGCGGCCGCCGCCCGAGGGTGCAGGGCACTGCATATGGCCGGATTGCGGCGGCGCCGCCAGGCCCCGCGCCCCGCCGCGGGATGTGTGTCGCGGCGCTGCCTGCTGACCTCGCCGGCGGCCAGCCGGCAGCTGCGGGGGCAGGCTGCCGCCGCGTCTGGACCCCGTAGACGAGCTGCCCTGGCCGCTCCCAAATCCCTCCTGTTTATCCCTGCCGCTTTGTCAACGCCCGCACAGACCCACTCGCACCTCGCCCTCCCACCGAACGCCCTCCACCCTCCAAACCCCCAGCCGGTCTGCAGAAAGCATTTGCTGGCAGCTTACAGCTGGCGGCGTATTGCCGCGGCTCTTTTTTGCAGCGCCCCCGGAGGGGCGCGGGCTGCGCGCGCCGCCCCGGCCGCTGGGCCCGGGCGGTTCTCGCAGCTGTTTGAGCACAGAGCGGCGGTGCGCCGGCGCCGTGTCAACTCGGCTTTGAGAGGAATGCAAAGAGACGGTTTGGGGGGAGGGTGGCGCCGGCGGCAAACGCGCGCGCGGGCGGTAGGTGGGTGGGCAGGGGGAGATCTAAGATCTTGGGGCCTGTACAAAAGGCAAAGGGGGGCGCCCCGGAAATTGTGATTAGGTTTCTGCCTGCTGGGGTGCAGCGCGCTCGGCCTCGCAAGGGGCCGAAAGAGACGACAGCTGGGGGAGAGGGCCCGCGGCGCGCCCCAGTAAAGAATGCAGCTCAAGCGCAGCGGGGAGGGGGGGGGGCAGGCGCAGGACAGACCGGGGCTCCGGCTCGGCGGGCCGCCGGCCGGCCGCGATAGACCCACAACCCAGTGCAGAAACGGACACCAGGCTCCAGGAAGAAGGGGGGGCGGCCCTGGAAGCCCCCCAAAAAGGGCCCGCATCGATGCGGGGCGGAACACGGCTGGGCGTGAAGGGCTGTGAGTGAAGCGGGAGCGCACGCGCGCCGCTGGGCCGGGCGCGCCATCGCAGGCCGGCCCGCAGCGCGCGCGCTCGCGCCCGCGCGCGCGCGCGCGCCCGGCGGCGGCCCGTGTGAGCGGCCGCGCCTAGCGCGACGGGCCGCGGCCGCCACCGCGCGCCTGCTGCTGCCGCGGCAACAGCGGCGGCGGCGGCGGCGGCGGCGGCCCCCGATTCTTGTGTGCGCGCGCGCGCGCTCGCGGCCCCCGCGCATCATCAGAGGATCTTCCTGCGCTGGGTGTACTTCATAATGGCCACAAATATGTAGCCGCACCCCAGCACGATGGCAAACGTGATGCCCCAGAACGCGGAGAAGCTCAGCTCCAGGTTGCTCTTCATGTTCATCCCGAATATGCCGGCTATCATCGCGCCCAGCGCGGCCGCGAAGCTGCCCATCGACAGCATCAGCTCCAGCCGGTTGACCTCGTAGCGGCGCGCGGAGAGGCTGACCCCGATCGACTCCTCCAGGTCGCGCGCGCCCTCGAGCTGGCGCTCCGCCTCGGACTGCGTGCCGCCCGCGCGCTGCAGGTAGTACTCCAGCAGGTCCTCGACCTCCTCCAGCTCCGCCTCCTCCTCCTCCTGGTCCACGAGCTCGTCGAGGGCGTCCTGGGCGTCCTGGTACTCGTCGTCTGGGTCTGGGTCGGGCTCGTCGCGGTCGCGCGACCGGCTGTTTTTTGGGGGTGGGGGTGGGGGCGGTTTTGGGGGGGCGGTTTTGGGGGCGGTTTTGTTGCGTACCCGTGGGGGTTTGCGCGGCGTTTGGGGGGCCGGTTTTGGGAGTTGCGGCACGTGGGCAGGGGCGGGCATTGCGGAGCCATGCAAGCGCAGCGTGCAGCCCGCTGCCGCCGCGCCGCGCCTCTTGCGCTCAGCCCCCCCCTCCAAGCCCGCGGCCCCCACTCACAGGCTGCCGCTGCTCCCGCGCGACTCCTCCCGCTGCAGGCCCCCGCTGCCGCCGCCCCATCCGTCCTGCGCGCCGCCGCCGCCGCCGCCGCCGCCGCCGCCGCTGCTGCCGCCCCTTTGCTCCCCAAACTTTGAGTAGAGCTCGGCCATCCGCTGCCGCCGCGCCAGCTGCTGCAGGTACTGCCGCTGCATCTGCTCGGCGCTCTCGAGGGCGTCCCGCGACATGGGCCGCGCCCACCGGCCGCGCCCGCCGCCGGGCGGCGACGCGAACGGCGTCGCCCGCGACGAAGGCGCGAAGTAAACGCCGCCGCCGCCGCCGCCGCCGCCGCCGCCCTGCAGCTGCGGCCCCGCTCCTCCCCCGCCGCCGCCGCTGCCGCGCCCGTTGCCGCCGCCGCCGTCCCGCTCCCCGCCGCCGCGCTCGCCGTCGCCCGTCTCCCGCCGCCGCTCCTCCATTTCCTCCTTGGCGCGGCTGAGCTGGCGGTTGGCGCGGTCGCGCTCGCGCTGCTTGCGGCGCTCCTCGCGGCGGGGGCGGCTGCTGAGGTTGATCTCCCGCAGCTCGTCCTCGTCGTCCAGGATCTGCTCCAGCAGCTCGCGCAGCTGGGTTGGGTTGTTTTTGTTGGTTTGGGTTTGGGTTTGGGTTTGGGTTTGGGTTTGGTTTGGGGTCGAGTTTCTGCTCGCCCAGGCACTAGGGAGGCGGGCCGCGTGCCAACGCCGCCGGCTGCGCGCTGCAAGCCGCCTGCAACCCGACCCCATAGCCCCAAAACTGCATCCTCCCAACCTGGTCCGCCTTGTTCTCCAGCTGCACCAGGTCCTGCTTGATGCGCCGCAGCTCCTCCAGGTTGATGGGGTTGATGTCGTTGGGGAGCTTCGTCATCAGCGCGTGCACGCGCTGCGACATCGCAGTCATGCGGCGCTCGAGGCGGCCTGGGGCGGGTTTGGGTTTGGGGGTTCAGGGTTCGGTTTTGGGTTGAGGGTTTTGAGCCTGCTGGCGGGTTTTTGGGGTTCGTGCGGTGCGCCGCGGCGGAGCCAACAACGCCGCGCTCACGCCGCGGGGACCTGTGCCCCCTGCTCTAAATCAACCAAAGCCCCCCCAGACTCCAGAGCCAAGCAGAAGCGCCCCCGAAATAAAAGCCAACCAAAGCCGCCACCCCCCCAAAGCCCCACCCGTAGAGACCATGAGCACGCCTTCCAGCACCTCCAGCTCAAACGGCGTCTTGCTGGCCGCGTCCCGATTCGCCTCCCGCAGGTAGGCCTCGGCCTCGCCGCCGCCCCCGCCGCCCCCGCGCTCGCCGCCGCCCCGCTCGCCGCCGCCCCACTCGCCGCGGTCGCTGCCGGCGCCGCGCTCGCCGCCGCCGCGCTCGCTCGCGGAGCGCTGCCGCGCCGCGAGGCGCGCGCCGGCGGAGGCCTGTAGTCGGGGGATGACCAAGTCCAGCAGGCGGCGGGTCTGGACGCCAGAGGGCTCGAAGAAGAGCGCCTTTTCTGCGGTGATGATGCACCTTTGTTTGTTTGGGGGGGCAGGGGAGGGGCGCGGGGTGGGGTCGGCGGGTGCGGGGAGAGGAGGGGGTTGGGCCGTGGGCCGTGGGCGCAACGACTGGCAGCGGCGCAGGGGTTTCTTGCCTTTTGGTGCGGCCGCAAACGCGCCAGTGGCGGCAGCAGCCCCTGCAACCACGGCAGCACACGCGCAGCCGACGCACACCCCCCGAAGGGTGCGACCCGACGCGCGCCCCAACACCCGCGACCCCCCAAAGAAGCGCGCACCCCCCAAAGCCCCACCTCACGCCCCCCAGGTTGACCAGCAGCACGTTCTCCTTCACCGCGATGGACGGAGAAGTCTTTGCCACGTCTACGCTGGGGTCCACCCGCCTAAGGTCGCGCGGCTGCAGCGCGTGCTCCCTCAGCAGGTCCCGGCGCCGCACGTGGACGCGGCGCACCTGGCCCGACACGTCCACGCGGAGCACCTGCGGGCGGGGGCGGCGGCGGCGGCGGCGGCGGCGGGGGGGGGGGGGGGCGGCGGCGTTGGGGGTGGCTCGTTCAGGGGGCTAGTGCTTCGGGACCTGCCGCGCGCTGCCGTGTGTCTGGCGTCGGCGGTGGTTCCACTGCCCGCAGGCGGGGGCCGGTTGTGGGGGGCTGCGGGCCGGAGGCCCCCAGCGGCAGGCGGGGCCGGTGAGGCGCTGGCAAACGCGCGGGCGGCCAGCCGCTGCGCACGCGCACCTCGAACGTCGCCGCGCCGGCCTGCTTGCCGTGCAGCACGCCCGCCGCGCCGCCGGCGCCGTCGAGGCGGCCGTCGTCGAGGGTGTCAAAGCCGGCATAGTCTTCCAGGGAGCCGAGGCTGGGCTCGAGGGCTTCCACGCTGTGCAGCTGCTGCGCGAGCAGCTGCTTGGCCGACGGCGGCCCGCCCCGCGCCGCGGCCGCGCCGTCGGGGGCGCCGTCGTCGGATGGGAAGTAGGAGGGGGACAGCAGGGGCTCGCCCTCGCCGGCGCCGCCGGAGGCGTGCGCGCGCGGCGCAGCGGCCGCTGCCGCGGCGGCGCCGCCCCACGCGGGCTGCTCCTGTCCGGGCCTGCGCCCGCCGTCCGGCTGCGGAATCCGTCCCGGCTGCGGCTGGCCAGGCCAGCGCCGCTGATTGAAGGCGCACGGCTGCGCAGGCCGTCGCAGGCCGAATCGCCAGCACAGCGTCGAGCGCGCGTCGCGCCTGGGAGGCCCGCAGAAGCGCGAGGACGCTTCTCCGGGCCTCCCCGGCGCCCGCCGAAGGCCCGAGATCATGGTTTGGCGTTGTCAAGCAGCCATGGCCCCCTAAACCGGGCGCGACTGGCTGGTTTGAGGCTGCGTTCACGTTGCGCGCCGACAATTCTGTGTGTCCGCTATCCAGGAGCAGTCGACCCCGCAGAGCGCGCGTTCGCCCCCTCGGCTGCTCAACCCGAGCGCGGCGCGCGGCCAAAGCGGTTCCGGCGCTGTCCCGTGGTATTCAGCATATCAGTGCTGCGCAATGAGCGCGCCGCGCCCCTGAACGGACGCGCCTCGACCGCGCTTGGATCGTTTCTGTCGAGCACAGGCGCCCCCCGCGCTGGCAGCAGGGGCGGGACGCACGGCTGGGAGCGGCCTCAGGTGCGGGAGCGTCGGCCATGCGCGCCGGCGCCCGCACGGGGGGCGATGCAGCGGCGCTCGCCGCGCGCGCCGCTGCCGCTGCGTGTGCGCCCGCCGCCCGCGCCCGCCGTCGCCTGCCCGGTGCAGCACACACCGCGCGCCGCGCCCACCCGCCGCACCGCGCAGGAGGGCTCAGGCTCAGGCAGCTGACCAGGCCCGCAGCGACGCGCCCGCAGCGGCAGCAGCACCGGGCCAACGCGCCCGCAGCGGCGGCGCCGGCAAACAGCGGCGGCGCTGGCAGCGGCGGCGCCCGCAGAACGGCGGCGGCGGCGGCGCCGGCAGCAGCGAGCGGGGGCGCGGCATAAGTAGCCGCGCCAGCGGCGGCCATGGCCAACGAGGGCTGCGTTTCGTATGCGGGAATAGCCTGCTCCGCCATCGGCGCCCTCTTCTACGCCATATCGAGGAGCCAAGGTGGGGCCCGCGCGGCAGCTGCCCGCCCGCCCGGCAGCTGCTCGCCAGCGCGGCAGCTGCCCGCTCGCCCGCGCGGCGGCGCTGTCCGCGCACGCGGCCGCCGCGTGCGCGCCCGCCCCTTTCGCGCGCACCAGCGCCCGCGCCTGGGCCCCCCGGCGGCGGGCGCCGCAGCAGGCGGCCCCGCGCCGGCCGCGCCGCCCACACTCCCTTTCCACCCCCCCAACCGCCCCCAACCGCCCCCGACCGCCCCGCAGATGCCCAGGCCCAGCACATCTCATCCGCCCGCGCGCTGGGGCGCCTCGACGGTGCGCCGCGGGGCGCGGGGCGCGGGGGGGGGGGGGGGGGGGGGGGGGGGGGGGGGGGGGGGGGGGGGGGGGGGGGGCGCGGGGCGCGGAGGGCGGGGCGCGGAGGGCGGGGGGCGGGGCGCGGGGCGCGGGGCGCGGCCGAGCCGCTGCCCCCTCCTCTTGCCCGCACAGCCTGAAGGCGGCCGCTTGCCGGGCAGAGGAGGGGGTTGCAACCGGCGGTTCGCTCCAGCTTGGGCGCGGCCAAACCGCGGCCGCAAACGCTTGGTCGAACCAAAACTTACTTGAACAACACCAACCAAACCAAAACCAACCGACACACCCCAGAGGCGCTTTCCCTGGAGCACGTGCTGCCGCTGCTGGTGGCGCTGCGGGGCCGCGCGGACGCGGCCAGCCCGAAGCAGTGCGAGCTGAGCGACGGTGCGTTTGGGGGGGGGGTGCCCTTGGTTTTTGGGGGGTGGGGTGGTGGGGGGGGGGGGGGGGGGGGGGGGGGGGGGGGGGGGGGTGGGGGGGGGGCGGGATCCTCTTTTCTTGGGGTTGGGGTTGGGGCAGCTTTTTGCCCGCCATTCCCCGTCGCCGGCACCCCTTCCAAAAAAAAAAACCAAACACCCCCCCGCACCCTTCCTTCCTCCCCCCCCCCAGCGCGTGCCGTGGTGCACGAGCTGGTGGAGGAGGACATCCTGGTCACACGCAGCGCAGCGGGGCACGCGGTGAGTGGAATGGCGGCCTTTAGGGGGGGGTTGGAGGGGGGTTGAGGGGCGGAGCAGGAGGGTGATGGGCAGGAGCGGCCACTGGGCGCGGGGGGCGCAAGCCGCGGCCCGCAAACCCGACTCAAAACCCCAAACGCGAAACGCGCCCCTCCCCCCCCAAAGGTCCGCAACCCCTTTGAGACGCGGCGCGAGCTGACCACGACCGACTGGTGGGGGGGGGGGGGCACGGGCGGCTGCCGACGGGGTTTAGGGGCGGCTTGCAGGGGGAGGGGGCGATTTCGGCGCGCCTCGGTCTGCTCTGTGGGCAACAGCAAAGCGGGCGAGCCCCTGAAAGCCCCCATCAGATGGGGGTTTTCCCGCCCCAATCTGGCCCCAAACCCGACGACCCCCCCCCTAAAAACCTCCCCCAACCCCAACCCCCCCCAAAAAAGGTTCCTCGAGGACGGCTCTGGCCAGCGTGTGCGCGTCGAGTCCGCCCGCACCGCGCGCGTCCGCCACGACGCGCTCGAGATGCGGCAGGACTACCGGGAGCGGGCGGACGGGCCCGCGCTGCAGTCGATAGCGCAGTTCTTCACGTGCGCACTTGCGTGCTTGGTTCTGCTTAGTTTTGCTATGTTCTGCCTTGTTTTTGCTCTGTTTGGCCTTGGTTGTCTTTGATTTGTTGTTTGCTTTTTCTTGAGGCTTTTGCTGGGCTGGGCTTGTTTGTGGGAGCGCGAGGGGTGCGCACAACCTCCCGCCCCAAACCCCGAACACCAACCCAACGCGGAGCAAACGGCAAAACACGTGTCCCAACCCCCCGCACGCCCCCCAAAAAACCCACCCCGCAGCGGCAACCGCACCCAGGGCTACAAACGCAAGGAGTCCTACATTCCTGTGGGCGCCATTTTGACGGTGGTCGGCGAGCTGTCCCGCAACGCCCTCGCCGGGACGGGGGGCGGCGCGCGGTACGTGGTGCGCCCCCCTCCCGGCGGCGATTACGTAATCACCTCCCAGGCGGTGCAGCAGCTGCGCGCGGGGTTTGTGAGGGCGTCGATGGTTTACAAATCGATCGCGGTGGCCTTCGGGGGGCTGGGGGCGTACCTGATCGCTCGCAAGGCGCTGCGCCGCTGGCTGCGCGCGCGGCGCGAGCGCGCGGCGCGCAAGCTGCTGCAGCAGGCGGCGGCCAAGGCTCGGGAGCGGCGCGCGGCGCTGCACGCGGCCGCGGCGGAGGAGGGCGGGGCTGCCGCGGCGGCGGGCGCGGCGGCGCCGTCGGCGGCGGCGATGGCGGCGGGCGGGGACGACAGGGAGCTTGACACGTGTGTGGTCTGCCTCGAGCACCAGGCCTGCATTGTCTTCACGGGCTGCGGCCACCTCTGCGTCTGCCAGGGCTGCAGCAAGCCGCTCAAAAAGTGCCCGGTGTGCCGCGCTGCGTCGCCCATGTGCCGCGTGTTCAGGATGTGAGCCGTGAGCCGCCGAGGCAGCGGCGCAGGCGGCGGGCTTTGGCGGGCGCGCTCGGCCGCGCGCAGGCGCGCCTCGCCGCGCCGCCACACGCCGTCGAGCGCCGCCACACGCCACCGCGCGCCGCGACACGCCGCCACACGCCGCCGCACGCCGTCGCGCACCGCCGCCGCCGCCGCGGGCCGGCCTGCAATGAGTGGCGCAGAGCCCCCCTCGCCCCAATAACTGTTTTGCTGTACACTACTTTTCCCGCCCCGGCACCAAACCCATTGGCAGCCAACAACGGCAGCCCCTTCCTGGCCGCCGTCCAATGGCCCCCAGAAAAAACGCACGCCCCGGCCGGCCTCGGTTGCCGGCCTCCGCGCTCCCAACCCCCCACCACGCGCACGCCACGTGCCCCGCGCCGCGCGCGCTTGTAACCTTCCTATATAGGCGTTTCCCTCCCCAACCCCGCCACTGCTGAACCCTCCAGTACTGTCTGTAATCTAAACGCGGTGCGACTGCGCCCGTGGCCTCTCCCAGAGGGACCGTTCCATCGACTCGGCAGCCCCCCAACGGCAGGCAGGCCCCGTGTCGGTTATGTCAGCCCGCCAGCTCAGCAGCCCGGTGGTTACCCTTTGCCGCCCCCGCCGCTGCTTTCGCCGCCGCCGCCGCCGCCGCCGCCGCCGCTGCTGCTGCCGGGCTCAACGCCCGACGGGCCCTCCTCGGGAGCTGCCGCCGCCGCCGCCGCAGCCGCCGCCGCCGCCGCCGCCGCCGCCGCAGCAGCAGCAGCAGCAGCTGCCGCCGCCGCCGCCGCGGCGGTCGGCTGCACGCGCAGCACGCTGTCCTCAACCGCCGCCGCCGCAGCCGCCGCCTCCGCCGCCGTCGGCTGCGCGCGCAGCGGGCCGGCCCCCGGTCTGTGGGTGAAGTATGCCAGGAACTCGGTGTTGCCGCCCTTGTCCCCTTTAAGCGGGCTCTCTATCACGCCCTCCGGCGAGAGGCCGTGCGCCGCGGCGGCGCGCGCCACAGAGGCGATGACGTCGGCGTGCACCTGGATGAGTCGTGTTTTTTGGGGGATTCGGCGGTTTTGCGGGTTGAATTGAGGTTGGACGGCTAGCGGGCTTTCTTGAGGGTTTTTGCAAGGTTTGTGCTGTGTTTGGGGGGCGCACTTGTGCACCCGTGCAAGCGTGTACCCAATGGGGGGGGGGGTTCTGCGCATTGCGGTAGCCGTGCCTGGCACGAGCAGCGCCGTCGAGGCAGCGCTCCGCCCCGCTGGGCGAAAGCCAGGCACCCGGCACAAGCAAAAAGCGGGGGCGCGCCCCGCTTTCACCCGCCTTTGGGTCCCGCACCACGCCGCCCGGGCTGACGTGCTCCGGCCCCGCCTCAAATTGGGGCTTCACCAGCACCACCAGCGCCGCGCCGGCGGGCTTCATCACGCCGATGACTGCCGGCAGCACCTTTAGTACAGAGATGAAGGAGAGGTCCAGGGACACCAGGTCAACCTGGCGCGGTGGGAGGGGGGGGGGGTGTCGGTCGGTTTGCTGGTTGCACGGTTGGCTGCAGGGCCGATCGGCTGCGGGTGGGCTGCGGGGCCGACCGCGCAGCTAGACCTTAGAATGCCTTGGGTACGTGTGCAGAACGCGATTGTTTGGATGCTGGCCTCTGCTGCTGGACTTTGCTGCTAGACTTTGACAGCCGGCTGGCCGCCAACCCTCCCCTCCACACACACACACAGCCGCACGCACCTTGCAGGGCAGGTCCTCCGGCCGCATGTGCCTGAGGTTTGTGCGCTCCATGACGGCCACGCGCGGGTCCTGGGCGATGCTGCCCACCACCTGGCCGTAGCCCACGTCCACGCCAAACACCTGGGGACGGTTTGACCGGGGGTTGACCGCGGGTTTGACCGGGCGACTGGGGAGCCGAGCCGCGCGCCGGCACACAGGCAGGTCTGAGGCGACACAAACAGAGGTGTGCGAGCAGTCGCGAGCAATGCATGCCATTGGCCAGTGGCCAGCGGGCGTTGCCAGCCCCGGCCCGCGCCCCGCCGCGTCCCCGCCGCCCCCGCACCCGCGCCGCGCCGCGCTGCAGCAGGCAGTCTGTGAATCCCCCCGTCGACAGCCCCGCGTCCAGCGCGGTCAGCCCGGTCACGTCGATGGCCCAGTGGTCCAGGGCGGCCTCCAGCTTGAAGCCGGCGCGGCACACGAACTTGGGCTGCTCCGCGTTGATGCGCACGGCCGCGCCTTTCGGCACGGGCGTGCCCGCTTTAGTCACGACCCTGGCGGGGGGGTGGGGCGACCGGGTGCGCGCGGTTTTGGGGGCGTGCCGCGGCGCGGCGGCGGCGGCGGGGGCTGCGGCGGGGTCGCTCGGCCGGGGCCGGCCGCTGCGGGAACGCGCCGCGGTGGCGTGCGGCGGGATGCAGCCGGCGCGCGGCGCTGCGCCCGCACCGACTGCATGCGTGCCCGCACCTGTCGTTGACGAGCACCTTGCCCTGCACTATCCAAGATTGGATGAGGTTCTTGCTGTAATCGGGGTTCAAGGAGAGGCAGTAGTCGTCCAGCCGCTGCCTCTTGGGGCGCTGCGGCGGCGGCGGGCTCGCCGCGCCCGCGCGCCCCGAAGTGCTGGCCTCGCCGCCGCGGTCGCGCCGCGCCGCCGAGCAGTGCAGCTGGGCGGCGCGCGGGTGGGGCTGCGGCGGGGCCATGCGCGCTGCGGCGAGCAGCCAGCGGCCGTGCGCATGGGCGGCGGGCGGCGCGGCCGGCAGCAGCGGCAGCGGCGGCCGCGCGCGTCCCGCCGCCCCGGCTGCCGCCGCCGCGCCGCGCCGCAGCAGGACCCGCTGCACCAGCGCCATCGTTATAGGTGCCATCGGCCGCCTGCAACGCGACCCCAGCCGCGCCGAGCGGGCCAGCATGTGCGGCGGGGTGAGGAGCGCGGGTGTGCCGGCTTGACCTCAGCGGCTGTTTCACTGCGGTCGGTTCGGAATCGACGTACTTAGAGCCAAGCCAAGGCAGGCCCCTCCCGTTCGACTCCCCATCCCGCTGGCTCTGCTCCCGCCGCTGCCCTGGCCCCTCCTGCCGGGAGAATAGCATCCCGAAATCAATCAGGCAGCGACAAAGCCTCACCAACAGCGTGCAGTGCGGCCGCGGGCTCGAGCCGCCGCGCGCTCGGGGCGTTTGACCGCAGGCAGACCGCAGCGGCGCGGCGGGCGCGGCGCGCGGCACGCGCGGCGGCGGCGGCCCGCCCCGGCCCCCGGCGGCATGGACAACGACCCCGGGCTCGACCAGCTGACGGAGGACGACCTGCTCGACGACGCCGAGGTCGACACGATGGTGCGCGAGGCGATCACGGCGGCGATCGGGGACAGCCCCTTCCTGCACGCCAAGGTCGACGCGTGGGCGGCAAACATCGTGGAGGGCTGCCTCAAGCGGCTGGCGGCGCTGGCCAAGCCTTTCAAGTACGTGGTGACGTGCAACCTGTCGCAAAAGGCCGGCGCGGGGCTGCACGCCGCGAGCTGCACCCGCTGGAACGACAAGACCGACGGCCGGCTGACGGTGCAGTGGTGCGCGCCCGCCCGCGCGCGTGCCACTGCTTGAAAGTGCCATGCGGCGCCCCGCGTGTGGCGCTCTGCTTGCGCCTCCGCATGCGAGGGCTCAGCTCTGCTTGCGCCGCCATGCGAGGGCTCCGGCCGACCCATGCCGCCCGCACCGACGCCCTCAACACGCACCCACACCCCCCAACGCCAGGGAGAACGCCACCACGCTGGTGCTGGTGGCCGTGTACTGGCTGGCGATTTAGGCTCGTTCCACGAGAAACGGGGTCTGGGGGCGGGCATGCACCAGTAAAACGTGCTTACACAACAGGCAAGGTCCCAGGGGCGCCTGTGCACGAGGGGGATCCGGCCAAGGGGGAATGCAGGCGTTCTCCGCCGGCAGTGCAGCAGAAACGAGTTGTGGTGGGTGGGTGTGTTGGTCTCCAGTATGCCTTGCTTCCACCGCGCCAGCTGTACAGACGCGCAAGGCATGCGCGGCACCGTGGGCCGCAAGACAGCGCATGAAAAAAGGCCAGGTCGTAAACTCGTGTGTGCAAAATTAGAAAATCTGGAATCTTAGCGGGCAACCGGTTCCCGGGCTCGGCGGCGGGCAGCGGCCACGGCTGCGCGTGCGCACATGCACGCGTGCGTGCAGCCGCCTCGGTCCGCGCGGCCGCGGGCTCACTGCTCGCGCCCCGCGGGGAAGACCACGAGCACGCGCTCGCCGCTGATGTCCAGCAGCGGCGCGTGCAGCCCGGCCTCGCCGCCGCCGCCGTACGAGGGGCGGTGGGCCTTGATCTTGTCCGAGGCAGACGCCACCGCCTCGGGGCCGTCCAGATCCTCGGGCCCGAGGTAGAGGTACCCGCCCGCCCCCGCCTCGGCCTCCTCCGCCGCCGCGGCCACCGCGGCGCGCAGCTGCAGCAGCGCGCGCGCGAACGCGAGCGCGGTGGCGGCGCAGGCCGCGGAGAGCGCGACGACGAGCGCCGCGTCGGCGGCGGCGAGGGCCGCGGGCAGCGCGCCCGCGGCGCGGCGCGGCGGCGGCGGCGGCGGCGGCAGCGGCGGCAGCAGCAGCGGCTGCGTGGCGTCAAACTCGGCGGCGGCGTCAAACTCGGCGGCGGCGTCAAACCCGCCCGGCGCGCCGCGCAGCATGAACGGCGGCGGCCCCGCGAGCGCCGCGGCGCGGTGGTGGCACGGCGGCGCGGCCAGGCCGCGCAGCGCCTCTGCCACCTGGCGCTCCTGGATCTCCACAACCGCCTCCAGCGCCGTCATGGCGTCCCGCACCATCAGCTCAAACGCGCCCGGCGCCGCCGTCGCCGCGCGGAAGCCCGCGCCGCCGCGCCGCCCGAGGCCGAGCGCCGAGGCGGCGGCCATCAGCTCGCCGGGCCCGCCGCCGCCGATGACGAGCAGCTGCGGGCCGGCTTCCTCGTCCGCGTACGAGTCACCGCCGCCGGCTGCGCCGCCGTACTCGCTCTCCTCGCGGTCGGGCGCGGGACCAGACGGGGCGTCGAGGGCGGCGTCAAAGGCGGCGGCGTCAAAGGCGGCGGCGTCAAAGGCGGCGGCGTCAAAGGCGGCGCCGGCGCCGCGCAGCGCGGAAGCGGCCAGCTCGAGCTCCGTGTGGTCGTCGGCGGGGCCCTCCAGGAAGGACCTGAGCAGCGCGTCCGCGCCGCGCGGCGGGGCGCTGCGGGGGTTTTCATCGGCGCGGGGCGCGGGCGTGTGAGGGGGTGGGGTGGGGCGCGTGCCGGCGGCGCTGGCTTGGGGGCGCGTGTACCGCAGTGCGCGCGTCTGCGAGTGGGGCCTGCGCACCTGGCGTGCTCCAGGGGCAGCTCCACCACATGCAGCAGCGACAAGGGGCCCTCCGCGTCCTCGACGGCCAGCGTGAACGCGTCCTGCTGCGGTTCGGGGCGAGGGCGGGGGCGAGCCCGGTCGGCGGCGGCGCGCGCGCGCGCGCGTGGAGCGGCACGCTGCCGGTGAGGGCGCCCCGGCCCCAGCTGCGGCTGGTCGGTCCCGTTGGAAGAGCTGCGCCCATTTTCGTCGAAATTGGCGCCTCGGTGACTGAAGCCGCTGCGCGCGGAGGGGATAGCCCGGAAGTGCCTCCTTTCTTTCCCTCCCAGGCCCGCTCCAGGCCGCGCGCAAGCGGCTGGCAAGTCGCACCGACCTTGAGGCCCCTTTCGCCGCTCGCCGGGGCTAGCAGGAGCGCCCAGAGCGCCAGGGCTGCCACCAGGGCTCGTCCGGCCCCTCCCATTGTGTTCGGGAAGCGGAAATTCGCTCTCCTGGGGCTGGCTGATTACGTCGTGGTACTGGGCGGGCACGGACAAGTCGGGGTTTGAGCCTGGCCTCGCGCGCGCGCACGTCAAGGCGGCGGCACCCGCGTCCCAGCGCGGCACAGCCCCGCCGTGCGCCAACCCAGGATGGCCGGCCTCCACCCGCCGCCGCTTGTCGGCGAGCGCGCCCAGCCGTACCATACCGTACGCAGCCGGAGCGCCGCCGGCCGCGCACGCCCGGCGGGGCAGGCCGCGGACTGCCGGCGGCGGGCCGCCCAGCACGCCGGCGTGCATTTGACGCGATGCCAGCGGCCGGGGGGGCTCCTCTTTCCCGGCACATCAGCCTGGATGTCCGCCGAGGCGCCAGCGAACCGCGCCGACACGCCACGCGGCCGCCGCAGCTGAAGCCCCCGCGCGGCGCGTCTGGACTGAGTGAGTGCCACAAAGGCGCACGAGCGCCCAATGGCGCAGCCGCCTCTGCACATCGGATGCAGAGGCACAGGGCCGCAGTTGCCAACCGAGTGCTGTGCACGCGCCTACAGCCGTGCGGCGCCGCGCGCTGTGCACGCTGCCGCCGCCACTCCGTGCCACCGCCGCTTCTTTCGCGTGCAGCGCCTGGAACACACACTTTGAAAGCCAGCTGAATCGCTGAAGCGGCCGAAACCGATCGCCTGTTCTCCGGAAAGCGGCCCGCTGGGTTCCAGCACCCGGCAGGTCCGCCAGGGCCCAGCTGGAGCGGGGGAAAGCGGGACGACAATCCTTTTTCGCCGAATTAGCCCGCCCGCCCGCCTCTGCCCGCAGTGGGCCTCTGCGGGCGCGAGACCGAGCAATGATGCAGGGCGCGTCCCTCCAGCGGCCCTGCGGCCCTCCAGGCTGCACAAGCGCGAGGCTGCGCAATGGCACCACCGCCAGCACCAGCGGGCGGCCCGCGGGGGGCTACGCGCCCGCCGCGGCGGCGCAGCGCTGCGCCGCCGTCCACTCGCTGGGTCGCCGCGCGCGCCGCGCCGCCGCCGCCGGCCGCTGCAGCCTCGTGGTGCGCGCCGTGGCGGCGCCGCCGGAGGCTTCGCTCGAAAAGGGGGGGCCGGGGGCCACTTACGGGGGCGGCTCGGTGGCAAAGGTGCGCGTGCTTCGACGCCGCTGCAGCCCGCCGGCGGCTGCGCCGCGCGCATCGCTTCGCGTCGCTCGCGGGCGGGCGAAAATGAACTTGTGCGCGCGCACCCCGGCGCGCGGGCCCCGTGACGTTCGGTTTGCGTTCGTGGCAATGGCGGCGCATGGGCAGCAATGCGCACGCAAACGAGCGCACGCAAACGCACGCCGCCCGCCCGCAGGTGCCGGTGCAAAACATCCGGAATTTTTCCATCATCGCGTGAGTGCCTGTGGGAATAGGCGAATGGCGCCGTCGCCCTCCGCCCCGTTGGGCGGCAGGGTTTTTTTGCTGGCCGCCGCGCAGCCGCGCTGGGCCTTTGGGTTAGAGCTGACAAACGGCTGACAAATCGGAGGGCGCAGTACCGAAGCAGCGGAGGCCGCCCCCAGCGTCGGCCGCGGCGGGCGGCGGCCCCCCCGGCGTGCCGCGCAGCCGCGGCCGCCGCCAATCGCGGCAACGATGCTGCTTCTTTCTCACCCCCTCCATCTTCCACCTCCCTTTGCCCCCCCTGTCATTTCCCCAGCCACATTGACCATGGAAAGTCGACGCTGGCCGACCAGCTGCTGCTGAAGACGGGCACAGTGTCGGCGCGCGACATGGTGGAGCAGTTTATGGACAGCAACGACATTGAGAGGTTTGTGGGGGGGGGTTGACCGCGGTTGACCGCGGTTGACCGCCGTTGAGGAGCAACGGGCTGTGGCTGCTACTCGCGGCGGCGCTTGTCGCAAACGGGTAGAACGCGCGGCGCGCCGGCGGCCGCCCCCAACTCCCGCCTACCCAGCCCCTGGAAAGCAAGCCCAACCCCCTCCCTCCCGGCGCGGGGGGGGGGCATCACCATCAAGCTGGAAACGGCCTCGCGAAACGAACCGCCCTTTCAACCTCACTGCCCCCAACTCAACCCCCTCCCTCCCCCCCAGGGAGCGCGGCATCACCATCAAGCTCAACACGGCGCGCATGAAGTACAAGGCCAGCGACGGCCAGCTGTACGCGCTCAACCTCATCGACACACCGGGGCACGTGGACTTTACGTACGAGGTGGGATGAGTGGGAGGGGGACGGGGCGGGGTTAGTAATGGGCGACGGGACGTATTCGCGGGGTTGGGGCGGTTTTGGGGTGGCTTTCGTTCGGTTTGCAAGTCACCACAAAAGCCGCCTGCAAGGGCCGCGCCGTCCGCTCGCAAGCCCAGCCCTGTTGCGAAACCCAAAACCGCCGAAACCGCCGAAACCGAAACCACCGAATCTGCCAGGTGTCCCGGTCCCTGGCCGCCTGCGAGGGCGCGCTGCTGGTGGTGGACGCGTCGCAGGGCGTCGAGGCGCAGACGCTGGCCAACGTTTGGCTCGCGATCGAGAACGATCTTGAGATCATCCCTGTGCTCAACAAGATCGACCTGCCGGGTGGGCTTTGCAGGGTTTAGGGTCCAGGGTTCTAGGGTTTTGCTTGGGTTCAGTTTTTTGGGGCTTTTGGCTTGTTTTCGTTTGCTTTTTGCCGAGTTGAGGGTGGGACGGGGTCGGACCCCCTGCTTGAAGGTTGGCGAGCCAACTACGCCAACAGAAACCAAACTGACGAAACCCGACCCGGCCAAACCAACCTCCCCCCCAGGTGCTGAGCCTGAGCGCGTGATAGAGGAGATTGAGGCCATCATCGGCCTGGACTGCAGCAACATCCTCAGGGTGGGGGGGGCGGGTGTTTGGGGTTGCGGGGGTGCCATTGGTTGGGCTTTTTCGCGGTGAACAGGGGAACAAACCAGCGGGCCACAGGGGCTGTGCGTCCAAAGCTATGATAACGGTCGCAAAGCCATCAGAACCGCCCACAACCGCCCAAAAACCGCCCAAAACCGCCCCAGGTGTCGGCCAAGATGGGCGTTGGCATAGAGGAGACCCTGGAGGCCATCGTGCGGCGCGTGCCCCCGCCCCGCAACACCACCGCGGACCAGCTGCGGGCGCTCATATTCGATTCCTACTACGACCCATACCGGTGGGTTTTTGTTGGGGGGGGGCTTTTGGGGGTTGTTTTGAGGGTTAGGGGCTTTGGGGCTGTTTGGGGGGTTGTAGGGCGCTGTTCTCGGGGGCCGTTTGGGGGCCCAAACCTTGTGAGTCAATAGTGCCATCCACGAAACGCCCCTCCACCCAAAAATACCACCTCCCCCCCCCCCAAAAAAAAAACCAAACCCCCAGCGGCGTGGTGTGCCAGTTCCGCGTCATGGACGGCAGCGTGTCGCGCGGCGACACCGTTGTTATGATGAACACGGGCAAGGAGTTCACCCTCGACGAGATCGGGGTGCTGGCGCCCGCAAAAGTGGCGGTGGGTTCTTTTTGTCGTGTTGTTTGCGCGGCCTTGTTTTTTTGGTTATGATGAACACGGGCAAGGAGTTCACGCTGGACGAGATCGGGGTGCTGGCGCCCGCAAAAGTGTCGGTGGGTTCTTTTTGTCGTGTTGTTTGCGCGGCCTTGTTTTTTTAGTTATGATGAACACGGGCAAGGAGTTCACCCTGGACGAGATCGGGGTGCTGGCGCCCGCCAAAGTGGCGGTGGGTGTCTGATTGGGGCGCTTGGGGGGCGGCGGGCGTGTTTGGTTGCTTGGGGTGCTGGCGCCTGGGGTGCTGGCGCGTGCCCGCCAAAGTGTCGGTGGGTTTTGTTTCGCGTCGTTTGCGCTGCTTCTCCAATGCCGCCTAGGCCCTTGCCGCCCGCCCCCTCCCGCTCCCCAATCGCAAGCAAACCCAGAACCAAACCCAACCGCCCACCCAACCGCCCCGCGACCAACACCCCCCCCCCCCTCCTAAAAAGGTCGACACGCTTTATGCGGGGGAGGTGGGCTACCTGGCCGCCCAGATAAAATCGGTGCAGGACGCGCGCGTCGGGGACACGGTCACGCTCAAAAAGGGGGGGGGGGGGGGAAAGGTTCAGAAAGGTTGGGCGCGGAGGAATGAAATCATTCAACGAAATAGATGAATGCGGCGTCGCATCCTCTTCCCCTTCAGTCAACCCCTCGACCCCCGCACGACCCGGCCCCCAGCGCCCCGCCCCCATTGCCCTCAACAGCTCTTCCCTTCCCCTCACCCCTTTCACCCCCCCAGTCCCCCTCCGTCATTGCCCTGGACGGCTATGAGGACGTGCAGCCAATGGTGTACTGCGGGCTGTTCCCCACAGACGCGGATGACTACCAGGTTTGGAGGGTTTTGGTTTGGGGCGGTTTCTGGGCGGTTATGGTGGTGGGTGGGGCGGCTTTTGGGCAGGGAGGGTGTTTCTGCAGGCAGTCACAACCCCAACACCCCCACCCACCCACCCCCAAGCACCAAACCCACCCAACCCCATGCACCAAACCCAACCGCCCACCCACCCAGAACCTGCGAGAGGCGCTGGGCAAGCTGCAGCTCAACGACGCGGCGCTCAAATTCGAGCCAGAGGTGCGCTTATGGGGGGCGCTGCTGTGTTGGGGGCCTGCGTTTGGGGGGGCGGGTGGGCAAAGGCCTCCCGAAATGTGCACGCACACGCCTACACCCAACCGCCCCCCAAATAAACCCTAAGCAGCCGCCAACCTTCGAACCACGCCAAGCCCCCGAAACGAACCCCCCCGAACAAACCCAACGCCCCCCCCCCCAAAAAAAACCGAAACAAACCACCCGGAAACCCCCAAACAACGCCCCCCCAAAGGTCAACAACGCGATGGGCTTTGGCTTCCGCTGCGGCTTCCTGGGGCTGCTCCACATGGAGATCGTGCAGGTGGGGTTGAGGGGTTTTGAGGGTTTAGTCGGGTTTAAGGGTTAGGGGCTGAGGGGTTTGGAGGTGGCGGGGCGCTTTGCAGGCAGTTTCTGGCAGTTGTCGGGGTTTTTCCTGGCAGATTGAGCGGTGCTTGGGGCCCTGTAACCCACCCCGGCGGCTCGACACCAACCACCGTCACACTGCCTGACTAAACCCCCACACCCCCACGACTAAACCCCCACACCCCCACGACTAAACCACTGTCACACTGCCTGACTAAACCACCGTCCCACTGCCTTACTAAACCACCGTCCCACTGCCTGACTAAACAGGAGCGCCTTGAGCGCGAGTACGACCTGGACCTCATCACCACAGCGCCCACCGTCGTGTACCGCGCGCACTGCACAGACGGCACGGAGCAGGTGGGGGGGGATTCAGTCCTGGCCTGCGTTTGGTGCGCTTGCGGTTTGTGTGGGCCGTGGCTGCCTTTGCTGTGGGCCGCGCGCACTGCACAGACGGCACGGAGCAGGTGGGGGGGATTCAGTCCTGGCCTGCGTTTGGTGCGCTTGCGGTTTGTGTGGGCCGTGGCTGCCTTTGCTGTGGGCCGCGCGCACTGCACAGACGGCACGGAGCAGGTGGGGGGGGTGGATTGCGTTTGGTGCGCTTGCGTCAGGCTTGCTTGTGTTGTGGTTGGTGTGGATTGAAACATGCACAATTCAACCGTTCTAGAACAGTGTAACCAGCCGCCCCAATTCAGGCACCCCAAACAAACCAAACGCTCCCAACCCCAACCCCAAAACACACCAAACGCCCCCCAACGCAACTCATCCCCAACCCCCAAAACACACCAAACGTCCCCCAAACACACCAAACGCCCCCCAACCCAACCCCCCAACCCTGAAACACCACCAGGTGGTCAACTCCCCCGGCGACCTGCCAGAGGCCACCAAGCGGACCGCCATCAGCGAGCCCTACTGCCGGCTGGAGATGGTCACGCCAAAGGTGGGGGCCCGCTTTTTTTGCATGTTGCTTTCTGTGGGGCCCTGCTTTCCCCTTTTTCTGCTTTTGGCCCGCGGGCGCCTTCAGAATTTGGCAGGGGCCCGCTCTTCCCGCGCTGTCTTTGGGGTGGTGTTATTTTTTTGGCGCACCCGCTTGGGGAAACTTGGAAGGCGAAAATTCACCCCCCCCCCCCCCCCAAAAAAAAAAAAAAAAAAAAAAAACGTGCACCCCCCCCAACCTGGGGCAGGAACTCGTGCAGCGGGGGGTCCAGCAGGCGGATGGTAACGGGCTTGCCGTCCATCGCGCGGAACAGGCCCTCAAAGTCCTTTGGGGGGTGGATGGGTTTGGTTTGGGGGGGAGGGGGGCGGTTGTTGGGTGTTTGTTGGTGCCGTTTGCATTGCTGGGGGGGGTCTTTTGGGGTGGGGCTCGGCTCAGACCGTTCTGTTTACGCCCGACTTGCCCGGCCCACAAAAACACGCCCCAAACACACCACAAACACACCCCAAACACTCCCCCCCCACCTGCGTCTGGTAGCCCTGCAGCTCCGCCAGCGCCTCGTCCGCCGCCGGCGACCGCAGCTCCACCGCCGCGATCATGCGCCTCACCGCGGCGATGCGCTGCGCGGTGGCGAAGAACATGTGCTCAGTCCGGCACAGTCCGATGCCCTGCGCGCCGTTTGAGATCGCGACCTTGGCGTCCTGGGGGGTGTCGCAGTTGGTCAGCACCTTGAGGCGGCGGCGGGCGTCCACCCACTGCGGGATTTTTTTTGGGGGGGGTGTTTGGAGGGGCAGGGGTCGGTTTTAGGTGATTCGCCGACGAGGGTGCGGGGCTGGCGGGCTGGCCGGCTGGCCGAAGGGGCTCGCGCCGGCCCGCACTTCCCCCTAACACACACAACCGGGGCGCCGCTCTCCAACCCACACATCCCAAAACCCCTGCAGAAGAACCCCCCCCCGTACACACACAAAAAAACACGCGTGTTCGAACGCGCGCCTTCATGAACGTGGCGAGGTCCCCGCTCTCGCTGGAGGGCTTGGCCACGGGCTGCGCCCCCCTGACCACCTCCCCCGTGGTGCCGTTGATGGAGATGTAGGCGCCCGCCTTGAACTGCTGGTGGGTGGAGTTGACGGTGATCACCTGTTTTGGGGGGGTGTTTGGGTTGTTGGGGGGGAGGATCGGTTTGGGGGGGGTTGGAGCTTGGGAGGGGTTTCGGGGGGTTGTTTGGGTTGGGGGCCTGGGGTTCGAACGGTGTGTACATATCAGAGTCACCGTTCATCACCAGCGCGGCTTTGAAGGGGCAGGGGTGTTTTCACTGTCGTGCCGGGAAAAAGTGCTTGCGCGCACCCCCTGCGGTTGGGGGATCTGCTGCATTGCATGGTGGGATCCCCAGCCGCAGGGAACGCACGCTGCCCCCCCCCCAAAAAAACAAAGCCCCGAAACGCCCCCGCCAACGCCCAACAAAAACCACTGCCACATAAGAGTCCCCCAAACACACGCAAAAGCGAAGCCACAAAGCCCCGCCCCCCACCTGGCGCTTCTCGTCGATGGTCAGCTCCTCGCAGCCGCAGACGCAGGGCTTGCCCCACCCGCGCGCCACCACGGCCGCGTGGCTGGTCATCCCGCCGCGGCTGGTGAGGATGCCCTCCGCCGCGTGCATGCCGCCCACGTCCTCGGGGCTGGTCTCCTGCGGAGCTGCACAGGGGGGTTTGAGTTGAGCTTGTGAGGGGGGTTGAGTTTGCTGCAATGGGTATGGAGAGGTGAAACCTTTTTGCAAAGGAGGAAAGGAGGTTGCCGAGTGCGTTGAAGCCTGGACCTCCTTTCCCCTCCCTTGCAGCCCCGTTTTGTCCGCCCCCATTTGGTGAAGCGCAAACCTAAAACACAACAGTTGAGTTGAACGGCAGCTCAACCACCCTGGAAAACAAACAAGCAAGCAAGCAAACAAACAAACAAACAAACAAACAAACAAACAAACAAACAAACAAACAAACAAACAAACAAACAAACAAACAAACAAACAAACGCAGCTGACCGGCTACAGGAAGAACGACCTCGTGCTGCTCGAGGTGAGGAGGGGGCGCGCAGCAGGACTGTCGGTTTTGGGTATTTTTAATTTCTGCTTCCCTCAAAGCAACGAAATAGGGTGCATTCGCAGCACTTTGCTTCCCAGACCGCCCCTGCCACACCCAAACCGCCCCCTTTGCGACGCCCCCCAAACCCCTCCCCAACCCCCCTCCTCCTTACAACCCCCCAAAATCGCTCAGAACCGCCAAAACCCGCCAAAAATCGCCCACCAAAACCCTCCCCACCACCCCCAAAAGGTCCGCATCAACTCTGAGCCCGCCGAGCCGCTGTCGGTCATCGTCCACCGCGACGCGGCCTTCCGCGTGGGCAAGGCGCTGTGCCTCAAGCTCAAGGAGCTCATCCCGCGGCAAATGTTCAAGGTCCCCATCCAGGTGGGTTGGGGGGGGGGTCGCCGCGCCGCGCCGCGCCGCGCCGCGCCGCGTGCTTGCCTAGCAGCGCGCGTGGTGAGCCGCGCCCTTGCCGGCGCCGCACCGTGCGCTTGGCGACCCGTGCTGTCACTTGTGCCCACGATTGCTCGTTCGCTGCCGCCCACCCCCCCCCCCAACCCCCACCCCCCAACCCCCCCCCTCCACCCACCCCCTCAAAACCCCAAACCCCCAAAAGGCGGCCATCGGCGGCAAGATCATCGCCAGCGAGCAGATCGCGCCCTACCGCAAGGACGTCCTGGCCAAGTGCTACGGCGGCGACATCTCCCGCAAGAAGAAGCTGCTGTCCAAGCAGGCGGAGGGCAAGAAGCGGATGAAGGCGATCGGCAAGGTTGAGGTGCCGCAGTCGGCGTTCATGGCGGTGCTAAACATCAACCGGGAGAGCAACGATTGAGTGGTGGAGCGGCGCGCCGGGCGCACGGGTGTGCGCTTTCGCAAACCCAGCGCCGCGGCCGCGGCTCCCCAGCGGCAGCCGTCCCGTTTCCCTGAGCGGCGGCCCGTGCCGGTCCCCTTCCTCAGCCCTTGCGGGCGGCTTTCCGTGCTTCGAGCGGCCCCGAGCGCCGCGCGGTGATTTTCCGGGCGCTTCCCCCGCTCGCCCCGCGGTCGGATTTGCGGCGCCGTCTGTCGTCTCTTGCTCTCTCCCTCTCCTTCTGCCTCTGTCAACCCCAGCCCCTGTTTTTGCTGGGCCGTTTTGTAAAGCGCTGGACCTGAAGAGAGTGGCCTTGGGCAGGGCTTGGAGGCGGAGGCGGTGAAAGCAGTCCGCGGGAGAAAGGCGCGCGCCGCGCCGCCTCCGCGCTGCGCGCGCTTTGCGCCACCGCGCAGGCACCGCTTGCGCGGCGCGCACCAGCTCAAGCACCGGTGACACGCGCCCCGCGCCCCATTTCCGGGTTCGCACTGTTGTTTTAACCTCTAAACAAGCTGCAAGCACCGCGATTGGTGCGTCCTTTGACCTCAACCACTGTTCGACCCGCTGTCGCGGCCCTTTGGGAGCTGCAATGGACATGTAGCGCCTTCAAAAAGCCATGAAAACTGGAGGAGGCGACCCCGGCGCGATGGAAAAGGTGTGCACACACCCGCCCCGCGTCCCCGCCCGCAAAGCCGTGCGTATAGGACGCCCACGCCGCACCGTTCGAATGCTGCTTCCCCCAGGTCTCGATCCTGGTGCTGGGCGCGGGCCCGACCGGCCTCGGCGCCGCGACGCGCCTGCAGCAGCACGGGCACGAGGACTGGCTGCTGCTCGACCAGGCAAGCGCGCGCGCGCGCACGAACGGGGCCGCGCGCGCGCGCACGGCGGGTCCACGCATGCGCATGCGGGGCGCAGACGGCGGTCAGCGCGCCGTGCTGGCTCAGGCGCGGCCCGGCGAGCCCCGCAGCAGACGCGGTCGACCGCCGCGCGCGCCAGCGGCCGCCCCCCGCCCGCTCGCCCCAACCCACGCACGCGCGCGCCCCGCAGGCGCCCGGCCCCGGCGGCCTGTCGTGCACCGACGTCACCCCAGAGGGCTTTTACTTCGACATGGGTGGCCACGTCACCTTTAGTCATTGGAAATACTTTGACGACCTGCTGGACACGGCACTCGGGACTGGGGAGGAGGCCTGGAACGTGCACCAGGTGGGCGAGGGGCAGCGGCTGCCCTTATCGGCGAGGGGCTGCTTTTATCAGAAAGCGGCTGACGTGTTGAGCAAGTGGCTGCTCTTATTTGCTGCAGCTGCTCTTATTTGCAAGCGGCTGCTCTTTTTGGCGGCTTGTCGAGGCAGCTGCCGCCGCAGCGGTTGCTAGCATACAGCGCCACCGGCGGTGCGGCAGCCAGCGGTACGGGGCGGCGGAGCGGCGGCGGCAGGGGTTGGGGCTTTGCAAATCCGCGCGACAGCTCCTTCCAAACATCCCCCGCACCCCTGCGCGCCAACCCTTGGCACCAACCCGCTCGCCCCCAGCGCGTGAGCTACGTGCGTCTGAAGGGGCGGTGGGTGGCCTACCCTTTTCAGAACAACATAGCCGCGCTGGACAAGGACGACCAGGTGGGGAGGGGCGGGCGGGGGCTTTTGTTGGCTTTCGCCGGCGTCGCTCGGCAGCGGCAGGCAGCGGCGGCGCCGTGCTGCGGCTTGGCAGGCCCTGGGTTGAAAGCACGGCGCTGACCTCGCACTGCGCGCGTGCACGGCGGGTTTTGGGCAGAAGCTTAGGGGGCGTGTACGCACGGACGCATAGAGCAACGCACAATGCACGCAAAACCCGCCAACCCGTGCGCGGCTCAGGTGGCCTGCCTGTCCGGCCTGGTTGAGGCGCGCCTGGCGGACGCAGCCGCCAAGGAGCCGCCTGCCACCTTTGACGAGTGGATAATGCGCTGCATGGGGAGGGGCATCGCAGACCTGTTCATGCGCCCCTACAACTTCAAGGTGAACAGGGGGTTTGACCAGGGTTTGACCGGGGTGGCGGCGGCGGCGGCACGTTGGACGCATTGCTGCCGGCGCGGGTGCCGTCTGAGGGCGCACTGCCGAAGCACCCGGCGGGCTGAATGGCGGTGAAATGGGGCGGCCTGCATTGGGGAAGGCACACGGCCAGTGGCATCTCAAATAGAGCGGCGCCCCCCTCTCCCTTGCCGCGCCAGGTCTGGGCGGTGCCCACGACCCTGATGCAGTGCGGCTGGCTGGGCGAGCGCGTCGCGACCGTCGACCTGCCCCGCGCGATAGCAAACGTGGTGCACGGGCGAGAGGACGCGGGGTGGGGGCCCAACGCGGTGTTCCGATTCCCAAAGCGCGGCGGGACGGGCGCGGTGTGGAGGGCGGTGGCGGCGCTGCTGCCGGACGAGCGGCAGGTGGGGGGGGCGGGGGGGAGATGCGCCCGAGATGCGCCCGCGGGCTGGGGCCTCCTGCCCTGTGCTTCTGCAGGCTTTGACCTGAGCTGACAGCCTCGCGATACCGGGGCTTGGGGCAACTGCAGCCCCCATGCGCCCGCCTTGGCACGCATGCGCGCAACGGGGAAAACTCCCCAAATCGCCCCAAACCTCCCCCTGAAACTCGGCCACTTTTGAAATGAAACTCATTTCCCCCGCGCAGCGCTACAACGCGCGCGTGGTGTCCATCGACGCCGACGCCCGCGTCGCGCGCCTCGCCGGCGGGCGCGCGGTCCGCTACGGGAAGCTGCTCACCACGCTGCCGCTGGACGCGACGCTGACGTGGCTGGGGCGGGGCGAGTGGGCCGAGGGACTGCGGCGGAGCTCGAGCCACATCATCGGCGTCGGGCTGCGGGGCGCGTGGTGCGCCGCGGGGAGGGGGGACGGGGGCGGGTTGAGGGAGCCGGCTGCGGGGCGCGCGGTGCGCAGCGGGGAGGGGGGCGGCTTGAAGTTTGAACCTCGCCATCGGGCTGCAGGCATGCTTCACGGCCCTTTGCCGTATGCGGATCCAGTAAACCCAACCCAACCCACTCAACCAAACCAAGCAACACAAAACAACTCAAACCAAAACAAATTCAAACCAAACCAAACCAAACTCAAACCAAACCAAACTCAAACCAAACCAAACTCAAACCAAACCAAACTCAAACCAAAACAAACTCAAACCAAAACAAAACAAAACAAAACAAAACAAAACAAAACAAAACAAAACAAAACAAAACAAAACAAAACAAAACAAAACAAAACAAAACAAAACAAAACAAAACAAAACAAAATAAAACCAAACTCAAACCAACCCAAACCAACCAACCTAAACCAACCAAACCAAACTTAAACCAAACCAAACCAATCAAACCAAACCAAACCCACGCAGCCCCCACGGCTCCAAGTGCTGGCTGTACTTTCCAGAGCCGGACTGCCCCTTTTACCGCGCCACCGTGTTCAGCAACTACGCCGCCGCAAACTGCCCGCCCCCGGGCGCGCGGCTGAGGACGCTCTGCCTCGGCGACGGCCGGCCGCCGGGCGCGGCGGTTGCGGCAGCGCCGGCGCCGGCGCCGGCGCGGCGGCGGGGCGGCGGTAGGCGGCAGGGGGCGGCGGCGGTGGAGAGCTCGGCGGGGGGCGCAGAGGAGGCGGTCGCGCCGGCAGCAGAGGAGGCGGCGGCGGAGGAAGGGGGGCGCTCGTCGCTGTCACCGGAAGCCGAGGCGTCGGCCGCAGAGGCCGACGCCGCGGCGGCGGCAGCCGATGCGGAGCCGGAGACTTTCGAGGCAGCGGCGGGGTCGGGAGCGGCGGCATCAGCAGCGGCTGGGTCGGCGGCGGCGGGGCCAGAGGCAGACACAGCGGCGGCGGGCTCGGCGGCGGCGGGGCGGGGCGAGGCGGAGGAGGAGGCCGCCGGCGGGGCGGGCCCCGAGGGGGGTCCCTATTGGAGCCTCATGTTTGAGGTCAGCGAGAGCGACCTCAAGCCGGTGGCTCAGGACCCGGTCCCTCTGGCGGGCGGCACCTGGTGAGGGTGGGGGGGGCCGCCACGGCTGCATGCGTTGCGGGCCGCGGCGGCGGCGCGCCAGCTAGCCGGCTCGGTGCGCCCAGCGCTCGCCGGTCTTCCTCGCGCCTCTTACTGCCCGCCGCAATGCCGCTCGCCCCCTATCTAACCACCCACGCGCCCACCCTCTCGAAACGGCAGGCCGCGCGTCGTCGCCGACACCCTTGCCGGCGCCGTGGCGGCCGGCCTGGTCTCCGCCGACGCCGAGGTGGTCTCCATTTACCACCGGCGCCTGGAGCACGGTGCGCTTCCGCGGGGCCCGCCGCCCCTTTTTGTTTGCTGTTGTGTGCGCCTGCGCAGCGCTGGCGTCCCAGGTGTCGATTGGCCCCGCCAGCACACCAACCATCGCTTTCTTGGGAGGGAAGCAAGCGGATTGGCCAACCCTAGTACGAGCCCAGAGGCACTAAGACTGCGCTTGAGAAAGCCGACGAGCCATGCACGTGCTCGCACTTGCACACTCACGCCGACGCGCCCGCCGCCGCCGGTCGCGCAGGCTACCCCACGCCGTCGCTGGGGCGGGACGCGGCGCTGCAGCGGGCGCTGCCGTGGCTGAAGGAGCGCGGCATATGGAGCAGGGGGCGGTTCGGGTCGTACAAGGTGCGGTGGGCGGCGCTTGCGGCCAGCGCGTTAAGTTTTCCCACCCAACGCACCCCACCTCAGCCTCTTGAAACCGATTCAACCAAACCAAACCTCAAACCAACCCAACCCAATAAACCCATCCCAACCAACCAACCCAACCCCCAGTACGAGGTGGGCAACCAAGACCACTCCCTGATGCTCGGCGTCGAGGCCGTGGACAACATGCTCTTCGGCACACCGGAGCTGACGCTGCACCACCCTTCCATTGTGAATGCCCGGAGGAGCGAGGAGCCGCGCTACGCCCCGCCTGGGGCCGCGGCGGGCGCGGCGCCGGCGGCGGCGGAGCCGCGGCGGCGGCGGGGCGGGAAGGAGGCGGAGGGGGAGGGCGAGGAGGCGGGGGAGGAGGAGGGGAAGCGGCGGCGGACGGAGGGCGGGGAGGAGGCTGAGGCCGAGCGGCAGCCGCGCAAGGCGGAGGGCCAGGGAGAGACCTAGAGCGCCGCGAGGCGCCTCCAGGCGTTGCATTTGCTGGCGGCTTCAGTTCCTTTCCAGCTGCCCCCACCACCGCCCGTCGCCCCGCGCTCCACCCCTCTGAGGAGTGCGGGCTGGCCCCACCGACTGTCCCCCCCCCACGGACCTGGCACTGCGCTTTGTGTTCCAACCCTCGCACTTCTTCGCCAATCCCTCCCGCTGACATTTGCCTTTTCCAGCGGGCTTTGTGCGTCGGTGGCCCTCTGCCGCCAGCACAGCCCGCGAAATCCGAAAGCATGTGTAACCGCCTGCTTCGCCCCGCACATCAGTCACCTGCTGGCCCCCACCGCCGACCGGCCCAGCCATGCGCCACCACCGCCGCCGCTGCTCAAGCTGCCGCTGCCGAAGCCGCCCCCTCCGGCGCCGCCGGCGCGCGCAGCCTCGGAAGCCGCAAACGCAGCGGCCTCGTCGGCCGCGCGGGCGGCGGCGGCCAGCATCTCCCGGCCGCGGGCGTCGGTCAAAGGGACGGCCGCGTCTGCGGCGTCGAGCAGCTCCCTCGCTCTGTTGGTGTTGGGGTTTGATCCGGGTTTTAGTCGGAAGTAGGCGGACCATTGACAAGTTATCAGGAGATTCCAGTGCAGCTGCAGCGTTGTGAGAAGCAGATACAGATACGCACAGACCCTCAAAATCAGTTTGCTCCTGCCCACCTGTCTGTGTCTCCAACGTACAGCAGCGCCAGCGCCGCCACCGTCTGCGCCTCACCCACGCTGCCGTGCCCCTCGCCCCGCGCCCGCGCGCGCGACCGCGCCACGTCAGCGAGCATGTCGGCAACCTCCAGCAGCTGCAGCCGCCCCACCGGCAGCCGCGCCAGCGCCGCCACCGGCGCCCCCGCGGCCGCGCCGGGCCCCGGCCCCGCCTCCGCCGCGCCCGCAGCCGCTGCGCCGCCCGCCGCCGCCGAGGCGGCGCCGTCGCCCTCGCCCTCGCCCTCGCCGTCGTCGGCGCCGTGGCCGGCGGGCTCTGCGAACGCGGGGCCCAGCACGAGCGGCGCGAGAGCGGAGCGCCAAATGGAGACGACGGCATCGCCGCAGGCCAGCGCGCCCGCGGGGTTGTCGCCTGCCTCCTGGAGCACCTGCGGCGAGGCCGGCGGGGCAGTCGGAGAGGCCTCCCGCATTCATGCCCGCACGATTCCCAGGGCATGCCAGCGGCACGCCATCCCGCCGCCTCCCCACCGCGGACTGTCCCCAAACTCTGCAGGCAGTTTTCGTCAAGCTCTGCGGCGCGCTTTCTCATTTTCCCTCGACCGTCCGGTTCACTGCCCGCTTGCCTTTCCGAGGTTGAAGTACCCGAGGCTGGTGCGCACGTCCCTGGGGCCATACTCCAGGGAACAGCAGTAGACGTCGCGGGCAAAGTGCGACAGCGCCCGCTGCGTCTTGCCCTGCGGCACGGCGGGGTTCGTCGCAGCAGGCAGCGGCGGTCGCGGGCTCGCAGCGGCATGGCAGCAGGCGGCGCTGCCGCTCAGAAGGCGCCGCAAGAGGCAACCCAGCCGGCGCGACCAGCAGGGCTGTGCCCCTAAACCCTCTAGTGACCGGGAGCCACCAACCTGGAGGGCCGCCAGCTGCCCGTTGAGCCGTGCCAGCTGGCTGAGCATCAGCGCCGTCGTCGCCGCGGGCTCCTTGAGCGCGAGCAGCCCCGCCAGCCGCAGCGCGTCGCTGCACTGCTGCACGCGCCTGCGGGCGGCGCGGCACGCGGTTTGGCGGCGGCCGGCGCGGGTCAATCGCAGCGCGGCAACACCGCACGCCTTCACCGCTGCTGAAGCCCCAGAGCCCAGTTAAGATCAGCCGCCGCCCTTTGCCCCGTCGTGAGTGAGTCACCAGCGGCCGCCTCGATCGCAGCCCGCCGCGCCTCCGACAATTCACCTCAGCCCCAGATTGGCCTGGGCAACCAGAAGGTAAAGGGGAAACATCTGCAGCGCCGGCCCCGGCCGGAACAGCGCCTCCCCCTGCCGCACCGCGTCCAGCGCCACGGGCAGCGCGGCGGCGTAGTCGCCCGCGGCCATGAGGCGCGCCGCCTCCTGCGGGCCGGCGGGGGCGGTGATATGAGGGCCGCGCGCCCGCGGCTTGTGTTGCGGCTGCCGAGCCCGCCTCTGTAGTACGAGCACACCGACAGAGGTGGCACTGCAGGGGCCTGATTGACCTTCATAACCCTCAAAACCTTCAAACCTACAAATCTAAAAACCTCAAAATCCCCAACCCAGACAGCAACCAAGCGGCTGCGGCGCCACCGCCATGCGGCCGCAGTGCGGGCACCATGCGGCCACCGCACAATCCAACACGGCACCGCGGGCCCCCCACCTGCGACGCGAGCTTGAGCAGCGCGAGCTTGAAGGGCTGCAGCAGGTCCAGCCGCCGCCGGTCGATCAGCAGCTGCTGCACCGTCGCCGGCGGCAGCGCGGCGACGCCGGCGGGGCCGGCGCTGCTCTCGACGGGCAGCACGAGCGCGGCGACAGTGGCGAGGGCGTCTGGGTCCTGCAGAACGATTTTTTGGTACTTGCCGACGCGCAGCTCCTGCGCGATTCGAATCACGGCAGGGGTTGGGTTTATTTGGGGGTGAGTGACGAGTGAGCGGCTGCGTGGGGCGGAGGCGAGAGCGCAGACGCGGCCAGGCACGGGCGTGCGCGCGCACCTGAAGGAACGCCGTTGGCGACAGGGCAAAAAGGGCCGCGGCCACCTCGCCGGAGATGAAAACCTGCAGGACGGCCGCAGGGTTGCGCGACCGGTTGGTCGTGCTGCCTGTGCCCGGTTTGGGCCTGCCGGCGCGGCACCTGAGCCGTACTGCTGCACCGCAAAAAAGAGCGCGCCACACCGCCACGACCGCTGCACGCCCCCCCCCTCTCACCCGCCCCTGCGCCGTGTGCAGCTGGTGCAGCTGGCTGGGGCCCAGCTTGAAAACCGTGTAGGGCACGACGGGTGCGGGCTCCATCGCGGTCGTGCGCGCCTGCGCGGCCGCTGCTGCGCCGCCGGCGCAAGGCTGGCGGAGGCCGATGTGCGCTGCGCGTTCCAGCTCGCGTTCAAACGATCATCCCCGCGCTTTTACTGCGTGCCTGTACCTCTGCTCCGCGCAAACCAGCGTCTTCGTGGCACCGTTGACTGCGCTGCGATCAGGGCGACGGGCTATGCGCGGGGAGACGGAGCCCACGGACAGCGCCGAGGATGAGGTGGGACGTTCTGGAATGGCCCGCAGGCTGCGGGGGGGCTCGGCTTTTGTGCGGCGGCAGCCGCGCGCTCACCGCCCCTGCGCTCACCCCTGCCGCACCCCGCCTGCGCGCCCGCAGGACGATCCGGGCTGGGCCCCTGCACCCCGCCCCAACCACCACCAGCGCCGCCATGCGTACAGCTGGCTGGTCCTGGGGGAGCGCTACCGGCGCCTCAAGCAGGAGCGCGACGCGCTGCTGGCGGAGCGCAACGCGGCGGTCGCAAAGGGCAGGCGCGTCTTGAAGCAGCGGGACGAGGCGCTCACGCACCTGGCCGAGGCGCTGGAAGACGTGTCCACATGCAAGGTGCGGTGAGAGCCTCCGCATGTGCGCGCCAGCCGCCGCCGCAAAGCATGCCTGATGCGTGCGGTGCCCCAACAGCATGCAGCACCTGCTGGGCCCAAACCAAAACTGTTTTGAGGGGTTGAACCCCTCCATGCGGGCGCATGGCCCCGCGCATGCACGCACAACACACCCTGCTGGCCCCCCCCCTCCCCTGCCGGCAGCTGCTGATGGAGGCGTCTCGTAGGCTGGAGGGCCACGCGTCCCACGCCGGCGAGGCCGCCCTGCGCGAGCTCGACGAGGCCCACGCCCACCTGGCCAGCGTGCAGGCGCGTGCCGGCGCCGCCGCTCCGCCGCTGCTTGGGCTCGGGCGCCGCTCGATCGGATCCGCATCGGCCCACGCTTGCTTGCGGCGGCTCGGACCAAACATTAATAACCGACTGCCGCGCCCCCGACCGCAGGCGGAGAACATGCAGCTGCGGATGCGCCTCTACAAGCTCGATGCGGACAAGCGCGCGGCCGAGGCGGCGCGCGACGCGGCGCTGGCGGCGGCCGCGGCGGCCGAAGCGACGGTGGCTGCTGCCGCAGCCGGAGAGGCGACAGCAGGCAGCGGCGGGTCTCAGGGGCAAGAGCGGCAGCCGAGCCTGGGAGGCGGGGCGGCGGCGTTCGAGGGGGTCACGGCCGAACGGGCCGCCTCGGATGCGCTCCTCAGCTTTGACGACGCCGCGCTGGCCCAGGAGCTTGCCGCGGTCCACACCCCCTGGCAGCACGGCGGCGCCGCCGCTGCCGCGTCGCCGCCGCGGCCGCCGGTGGCCGCGCCCGGCGCGGCCGCGTCGTCCGACTCCTCGGGCGGCTCCCCCGCTACTGCCTCGGGCTCTGCTGGGAGCGGAGGGCCCTCGAGGTCGCCCTCGCCGCTGGCGGCGGCCCCGCATGCGGCGGCCTCGCGCCGCCGCGGCGCGGGCGCGCCCCGCCCCACGACCTGCGAGGCTGTGAAGGCGTCCGCGGCGGCGGCCGTCGTGGCCGCGGCCGCCGTGTCGAGGCGCGAGCTGAGCGTGTTTTGCCAGGCGATGTGGGATGAAGGCGACGATGCCGAGGGCGGTGGCGGTGGCGGCAGCGGTGGCGGCGGCGGCGGCGGCGGTGGCAAGGCTGAGATGGAGCTGCGGTGAATAGTGCCTGCAGCTGCCAGGTCAGACAGGCAGAGGCCCCACCGCTGGTCCTCGTGTACGACTGATGACTCGTTCGCTTGATGAACACGACTCCCTCTGCGCCCATCCCATCCCCGCCATTCTGCGCGCCGCCTGTGCTTCCCCGCCGCTCAATCCTTGCCAAGCCCTGCCTTGTTTGCAATACTGTGCGCGCGCCGCTGGCAGGGCTGGGTCGGGCGGGTGTGGCGGGGGCCCCTGCAGCAGCCGGGTTGCGGTGCACCAGCCAGGCCGGCGCGTCGCGTCGGCGGCGGCGATGGCGCGCCAGCTGGCGACCACCGCCGATTCTCGCATTTCCGGAGTTATCCAGAACCTCTGTTGTTACTCGAAAAAGTGTGACCGCGTCCGTCAAAACGGTCAACGCGGAGGCCGAACAACAACCGTGGGGCCTGGCGAGCCGCAGCAATCGCAGTCGATATGGGACTGTTCTCGCGAGCGCCCAAGACAACGCCGGGGGCGTCCGCAGCTGCGCCGCCCGCCAGCGCGGCGGCGGCGCCGCCGCCGCCGCCGCTGCCGCTGCAGCAGCCCGCTGCACCCGCGCCGCAGGTGCGGCCCGCGGCGCCGGCGGCCGGGCGCCCGGCCGCAGCCGACGCCCCAGCAGCGCAGAGTGCCCAGGGACACCAGCCGCCGCAGCCGCAGCCCGAGGCGCGACGCAGCAGCGGCGGCAGCGGCGTTGGGACAGACACAGGCGCCAGCACGGCACGGGGGTCGGAGAGCGAGCAGGGGGAGCCGCAGCACCGCTCGCGGCACCACAGCTATGAGCGGCTCCGCGTGCAGGTGCCCGGCGTGTCAGGGGGCCCGCCGCGGCAGCCGCCGGTGGTGCAGCCCGACAAAGCGCAGCCCGCCCCGCATCAAGCGCTGCCGCAGATGGACACAAGACGCGGCGCAGAAGCGGCGGCCGCCGCCGGACGCGCCCCAGGAGCAGCACCGACAAAAGCGCCGGCAGAAGCAGGACGGACGCAGACAGCAGCGACTGCGGCCGCTGCCCGTGCGGCAGCGGTACCAGCGGCAGCGGCGGCGGCGGCGCCCGCGCTGTTGGAGGTGGGCATGGCGGATGCGCGAGAGGCGCTGCAACAGCTAACACAGCAGGTGCAGCAGCAGCTGGCCCAGCAGGTCCTGCTGCAGCAGGAACACGCCGCATTGCTGGGTGAGCAGCAGCCGCAGCAGCAGCAACAGCAACCGGCAGTTACCACGGCGGCGCTCGCGCCCCTTGCCAGCGCCTCCGCGGCACGCGCGGCCCAGCAGCCCTCCCCGCTGCTCAGCGCCTCGCTGCTAGCGCACCGGTACAGCGGCGCGGCCGGCGGTGGCGCACGAGGCAGCTGTGCCGATCAGGCGGCGGCCCCCGATGCGTCTTGGAGCCCGCAGCAGCTTCTGTCAGAATGCGGCCGGATGCGCCAAGAGCTTGGAGTGGAGCGGCGCGCGAGGGAGGTGGGTTGGCATTGCAGCAGCGTCTTGCAGTGACGCGTGCCGCGCGCTTGTTTGCATTCTGCATGTTGGCGTTCTGATGCATTGGTACGAAAAGCAGTCCCTCGCAAAGCCATTCGAGCATGCGCGGTCTCAGTGCTGGCTGCAACTGACCCAACTGAATTTATCGTGTTTTGCGCAAACACCAACCGCAGGAGCTGGAGGACATGCTGCTGCGGCTGGAGCGCCACTTCAAGCTGGAGACCGCCGCCCGCGAGTCCGCCGACCGCGCGCGCGCCGCCGCCTCGGCCGCCGAGTCCGAGGCGCGAGGCGCTCTCGAGGCGGCCGTCAAGCTGCGGGCCGATGAGACGGCGGCGCTGCAGATCGAAAGGGAGACGCTGGCGCGGGAGCGGAGGGCCCTCGAGGAGATGCGGCGGCAGTTTGATCTGGAGGTGGTCACCGCGCGATCTGAGGTGGGCGCCTTTCACGAGTGAAAAGCCAAACTAAAGGGAGCTTCCCTCTTCTTCGAACAGCCTGTTTTGCGGGCGGCATGGGTCGCCGCTGGGGTGCACAGTTGAGGGTTGGGTTTTCCACTGTGCAAGGCTCTTGATTGCACCCTGGTCGGCCTGGGCCCGCCTGCAGCCTGCCCACACCGCTGCTGCGCACCCTTCAACACCCGGGCCCCCCACCAGGTCGCCAAGGCCCAGGAGACGATGGCCGGCACCGAGGAGCGCGTGCGCGCGTCCGAGGCGATCGAGCGCGGCCGCCTGGCCGCCGATTACGAGGCGAAGATGTCCGCGCTGCGGTCCGAGGCGGGCCGCGCGGCCGCCGATTACGAGGGCAAGCTGTCCGCGCTGCGGTCCGAGGCGGACCGGCGGGAGGCTGATGCGGGCCGCCAGCTGGCGGTGCTGCAGCAGGAGATGCTGAGGTGGCGGCAGCAGGCGCACCTGGCCGCGGCGGCGGTGCTGGAGGCGAAGAACGAGCTGCTGGAGCGGCGGCGGGAGCTGGGGGCGACGAACGACCGCATGGATGCGCTGGTGGAAAAGCTTTACCAGGGCAGGGACGCGGGCGCGGATCTGGGGAGCGCGATCGGCGCCTATTCCCGGATCGCGGCCGCCTCGGCCGCTGCGGCCGCCGCGTACGGGAGCGCCGCGCACGGCGCGCCGCAGCTGGCGGCCGCGGCGGCGGCGCAGGCCGCGGCCGAGGCGGCGGCATCGGCTGCCGCGGGGGCGGGCGCGCTCGTGCCGACGGCGCGGCGTGGCGCAGGCGCAGGCGCGGGCGCGAGGCGGGGAGGCGCCGCCGCAGGCGCCGGCGGTGGCGGGGGCGGACGCGGCCACAGCGCTGCGGCCATGCAGCCGTGGAGCGGCCCGCCGCCCTCGGCGGTGGTGACGGAGCTTCCCCGCCGTGGCGGGGGCGGCGCGGCCGGCGGTGCAGCCGGCGGCGGAGCGCGTGCTGCCAAATCAAAGCTTCCGCAGCTGCCTTCCGGCTCTTATGCGGAGCTACATTCCCCGCCTGCCTTGGGGAGCATGCAAAAGCAGCAGGCGCGGCCGCACGGTGGCGGCGGCGGTGGCGGCGGCGGCGGTGGCGGCGGCGGCGGCGGCGGCGGAACCTACGGCACGGTTCACAGCAGAGTGTTCCAGTCGGCAGCCGCTTACTCCGCCAACGCGGGCGCCGAGGCCAAGCGGCGGCTGGAGGAGCGGCAGCGGGCGGCGGGCAAGCCGCCCGACAGGTTTGCCGACACGGCCAAGCGCGCATCGGTGCTCGCCGCGGGTGCCCGGTGGCAATAGCCCTCCGAGCCAGCCGCCTTCTCGCAGCGCGGGAGATTGTGCCCAGGCGCATGCGCTGCAGCCTCCCCCCTGTCTTTAGGCCTGTCATGCATTATCCTTCACTGCTAGCAACTTTTGAGTGCTAGAGACCTGCTACCCCAAGCCAAACCAGTAAGCCAATTTCGGGGTTACAGGCATCAAAAGCAGCCGCATCCCTTGGGATCAGGCGCGCCTGGCGGCCTTGTCCTTTTTGCCCCCCTTGGGCTTTATCGCCGCCGCCAGGCTCGGCCGCCTCGAGCCGCCGCCGCCTCCGGCGGCCCCCGCAATCATCGCCGCAATCGCTGCCAGGTTGTCCGGCGCCGCGGCGGCGGGGTCGCCCCCGCGCGGCCGCGAGGGCTTGCCGCCCTTGGGCGACGGCTTCTGCAGCGGGCGCTTCGCGCCAGCGCCGCCAGACGCGATGGTCGCCTTGCGCGCAAAGTCCTCGCTTTTCAGCGTCGCCTTGCCGGGCTTGATGAATCCCGTCGGCGCCGCCGCGGGCTGCTGCTGCTGCTGCGCTTGCTGCTGCTTGCCGCCGGCCGCGCCGTGCCCTTGGCCGCTCGTGTCGTCGTCGCTCTCGCTGCCGCTGCTGCCGCTGCTGCCGCTGCTGCTGCTGCCGCTGCTGTCCCCGCTGCTGCTGCTGTCGCCGCTGGAGGAGGGGCTCTCCGCCGCAAACGCCGCCGCTGCAGCCTCCATCTCTGCGCATGCGGGGCGGGTTGAGTGTGCGTGTGTGTGTGTGCGGAGCGTGGCTGCGTTCGACCTGGATTGGCGCACAAGGGGCGCGGGCAGGCCGCGGCGCCATCCACCCCTACAGCGCGCCAAGCGCCTACGGCCCCCTTGGCCCCGCCCCGCGCGGCAAAGTGCACGGGGGGGGGGGGGGGGGGGGCACAGGCGCGGTCCTCTCGCCCCAGGCCCACCTTTAAGCATGGCCGCGAGCCGGGCGTCCGCCTGCCCCGCATCCCCCAGCACCACCACGTGCCTCGCCCCGCCCTCCGCGCCCCCCGCGCCCGCCGCCTCCGGCCCCGCGCCGCGCCGCCGCACGCGCGCCGCGACGCGCGCCCCCTCGTGGGACGCGAGCGCCGCCTTTAGCGCCGCCGCGAGCTCGCCGGCGCGCGCGGCGGCGAGGCGGACGCAGCGCATCAGCTGGTCCCGGTCGATGCCGACGCCGTCGGCCTTCTGCACCGCGCATACCTCGCCGTGGGGGTTTAGGACGAGCGTGAGGGAGCCCTCGGCGGCGGCCTCCTCCTGGAGGGAAGGGTCCATCGCCACCAGGTTGCCGGCCTTGCGATTTTTGGGGGCGGAAGAGGGGGAAAGGGGGTTGAGGGCGGGCTGGAGGCGCTCTGAAGGGGGGGAAGCCGTTTTGTGGGTTTGGGGGTGGGGTGCTTTTTGATTGGGCTGGGCTGGGTTGTAGAAACAGAGACAGGCTTTGCCCTCCCCAAAACTCCGGCCCCGCGCGCGCCGCCTCGGGGGCGGCGGCGGCGCTCATGCGAGCGCGCGCGCGCGCACCTCGAAAAGCGCAAACGTGATCGGGAACGGCAGGTGGTGCATGCTCAGCGGCTGCGGCTCCCGCGACTCTGGCGGGTGGATGACTATCTCCTCGCTGTCATCCCCCTGGCCCACGCTGACCTGGGGTTTTCAAACCAAAGGGGGACATCGAACGGTGATGAGTCAAGAGGGTGAGGGGTCACTCATCTTGTAGGGGAAGTGGCACAGGCAGGCGCACGCCGCGAGCCCTGGGCTCTGGCCCCCGGGCCATGGCCTCGCAAAGGTCAACACGCTGCCCCCTCTCAGTGCGGCCCTGTGGGTGCGGTGCAAAGGGTTGGCAGCGCCCGCCCCCCCCCCCCCCCCCCCCCCCCCCCCCCCCCCCCCCCCCCCCCCCCCCCCCCCCCCCCCCCCCCCCCACCAATACCATGCCCCCACCTGCGGCCGCCTGAACGCCCTCAGCGCCGCCAGCGCGGCCAGCGTGGCGGCGTCCACCAGGTTGCCGCAGTGATCCAAGACGTGGACGTCCACGCGCAGCGCCCAGACCTGAGTTGAGGGGCGGCGGGAGCGGCGGCAGCCCCGAGCTGGGTGCTGTGCGCGTGCGCACGCGCGCGCTACACCGCGTCGCGGGCGCCACGCTGCAGCCTGGCGGCGGCGCCCAGACTCTGTGCAGCGCCCGCTGCCGCCGTGCCAGCACCCCACGGCGGCCGCGCCCGGCGGTCGCGCCCGCGCCCCCGCGCCCGCGCCCCCGCGCCCGCCGCGCGGCGCGCACCCTGCGGCCCGGCAGCACGCAGAGCGCCTCCAAATCGACCGCGCCGCTCTGCTTCACCGCGCGCTCCACCACCCGCGCCAGCTCCACCGCGTCCTCCCCCGTGCGGCCGGCCTCAAATGCGGGGGAGGCCATCGGCGAGAGCTCCACATTGAACCGCAGGCTGCCCTCGCGCCCGCCGCCGGCGAGCGGCGCCTCGAGCGCGGCGGCCACGGCGGCGACGACGCGGGTGCCGCCGAGCTGCACGGTCGCGCTGCTGTCGTCGAGGGAAAACTGCGGGGGAGGGGTGCGTGCGCACGCGGGGCGGTGAGGGCGGCGGCCGCGAGCAGCGCGCGCCAGCGGCGGCAGCAGCGGCGGCAGCAGCGGCGGCGGCGGCGGCGGCCGCGCGGCGCCGCACCTGGAAGCTCAGCTTGCGGTGGTCATAGGGCTGCCTCCCGTCTATCCGGACATCCTCCTTGATGGCCTGCGGGAGCGGGAGGGCGCCGCGTTAGGCGCTGGGCGGCTTTCATCGATCTGGTCCCGCCGTTGCGCGCAAACACACCTGTCTTATAAAGTCCCGGTTGTTGTTAGACAGCGTACCGCGTTCCATGGCGGTGGTGGGCACGGTCGCGCAGGCGGGCCGCTGCGATTGATAAGTGCGGGACGGCGGCGCGCGTTGCTGCACAAGCGCAGGGCCGCACGGCACTGGGACACCCCGCCCCCCAGCCGGCGGTTTTCGCGGCACAAGAACGGTTCTTTACTTTCTACGGCTTTTTCTGTGCAACAAGGTGAGCGGCCCGCGGCGTACACGCGTATCTACAGCGCCACGAAACCGCCGCTCCCTGGCTTGGACTGATTGACACCGATTGACCACACACCCCGCCACGCTGCTCGGGCCTCGATGGCCCTTAAACCCCTGCGGGAGCCCTCAAAACGACGGCTTCAAAAACCCCCACCCTGCCGCCTGCAGCTTCCCCTCCGCCTTGGCCCGCGCCTTGGCGCGCTTCTTGGCGGCCTCTTCGGCCGCCGCCTGCGACCCGGCATCCACCAGCTCCCCCCGCTGCAGCCGCCACATCCGGTGGTGGCTCTTGGCCTCCCGTTCCATCTGCTCGGCGTTGAGGCAGGTCCCGTGGCGGAAGGGCTCGGGCCAGGCGCGGCACCAGAGCACTGCGTCCGCGGTTTGTTCCGTGCGCGTAAACGCGTTGGGGTCGGGGAGTCGGGCGGGGCGCCTTGCACGCGCGCTGCAGTGGGAGCAAGCAGCTGCTGCGCCAGGCGAGAGCGGCCCGCGCCGTGAGGCTGGCCCCCCGCAGCCATGCGGGCCCCGCCGACCCCCCAATAGATGGAGGGGCGCGCCGATTTTGCCCCAAAAACAAGCATTCTGCGCACCGTAGTTGACCGCAAACTTGAGTTGGGTCTCGATGTAGTCGCGCGCCTCGCAGCCCTCCTCCAGGCCCATGCCATCCAGGATCAGCTCCAGCTGGCGGCGCCGCGCGCGGCGGATGGCCTCCTGCGGTTCTTGGCAGCGTGGAGGGGGGCGCGGTTTAAACCCCGGCATCGGGCGGCGGCTCGCGGTGCGGGGCCGCGCGTGTGCACGTGTGCGTGATTTGTGACGCGCGACCACGCGCCTGCGCAAGCCATCGAATCCGAAAGCCAGCACGGGCCAAACGCGCCGGTCAAACCCGGTCAAACGGCCACCCACCGCCTCCTGGAAAGCGTTGAGGTAGACCGAGACCGTGCCCCACGGCGCGGACCAGCTGTGCACGTTCCAGCAGTGCACCTGCCACCACTCCCGAAGGATGCAGTCGTCGATTTTGTCCGCCGGGAACCCGTACATCGAGAGCCACTCTTTTACGTAGTCGCGCCGCGCGCCGCACACCAGCTGCGGCGGCGGGCGGGCGGGGGAGGGGTTAAGGCGGGGCGGGGCGGGTTTGGCGGCGGGGCGCGGGGGCGGGGCTGCCAGCGTGCTGTGGGCCCGGGTTTCGGCGGGGGCCGCGGCAGCCGGCAACCGGGGCAGGGCGGACGAGCGCGATGGCCAGACAACGCCGCCGCCGCTGCTGCTGCGACGGCGGCCCTGCCGCAGCCGCCGCCTCCGCCGCCGCGCCGCTGCTCACCCTGGCCACCGTCGTGAGCGGGTCCTCCGCCTCGCTGGCGCCGTAGACAATGAACTTCCTGGGGGGGTGCGGGGGACGCGGGAGGGCGTCGCAGGGGCACGCGGTGCGCAAGCATGTGGGGCCCAGGCGCCTCCACTCGAGGCCGCTGCGAGGCAGCGGTCCTGCAGCAAGCGGCGCCGTTTTCGTGCGGTGCGCCACCACGAGCGGCGCTACTGGGGCGCAAGGCTGCTGCCGCGGCTGCCGCGGCTGCTGCTGCGGTGGCGGCAGAGGCTGCACGCACCTGAAGGCCGACCCGTGCTCATCCCAGTTGATCCCGTCCGCTGCAGAGCTCTCGACCACCGCCTTGGCCTGCGCCAGCCGGGTTTTGACCGACACCGACTTGGGGGTAGAGACCTTGCTGCGGGGGGTTTTGGGTTTTTTTGGATCAGGGGCCGAGCCTGAAAGGGAACGGCGGTGCGCAGGGCCGCCTGCGCCGGGCTCGGGGCAAGCGCGGTCAGAGGGGCGCGCAACGCCTGCGCACATGCACGATGTGGATGGGCCAGCGGTGAGATGCCAGGTGCCAAGGCCTCCCGCCTCGCGGGGCCGCAGGCGGCCACGGCTGCCCAGATCAGAACCGACGCCCCGCAACGCGTGCCCCCTGCCCCCCAAACGCCCCGCACCGGCTCCGGTCCAGGAACGCCGCGCCGCTGCCGCCGAAGCGCTCGCGCGCCTTGGCCACCACGTCCACCAGGGGGAGGTGCACAGTGCCGGGGCGCGGCGTGCCGATCAGCGCCGCGATGTCGACCTGCGGGGTTTTGCGGCGCAGGCGCGCGGCGCGGCGGTGCGCGAGCTGCGTCAGGGAACGCCCCGGGGGTTTGGCCGCACCCCCGTTTTTTGCCTCGGGGAGCGGGCCTCAGCGGCGGGGAGGGAGGGGGTGGGGCCGCTCCGGGGTATGCCCCGCCCCGGCAAGGGCGTCGCCTGTGCGCGTGCGCAGCAGCGGATACATGCAGCAGCATGCGCTGCTGCATGCGAGCAGGCCGGAGTCCAAGCTTTGGCTCACCTGCGACAGCCGCCACACCTTCTGCGCGTCTGTCACCGCAATGCTGGATGTGCGCTCCGCCGCCGCGGCTGTGGGTTGCAGATGCGGGGGCCGGGGGCAAATCCTTGAGGGAGTGCGCCGCATGGCTTGCCCATGCAGCCGCGCATGCCGCATGCAGCCGCGCATGCCGCATGCCGCTGCGCATGCCGCATGCAGCCGCGCATGCCGCATGCTGACCGCCCTTGCTGACACCCTAAACCCTCCTGCACTGCGCAACGGCTGAGCAGCCCCAAACAGGCCTCCCCCCGAGAGGCCCGGCCCACCTCTGAACAGCTCCCGCACCCACGGCGGGACGCGCATGACGCAGGCGTCCGCCACCAGCTGGCGCAGCCGCGCGAGCGTTTGCTGCTCCGGCTGCTGCCACCGCCGCCGCTTCTTCGGCTCCCGGCACACGCCCGCCTCGGCCGCCCACTTGCGCAGCTGCTCCGCGGCCAGTCGAAGAGCGGCGGGAAGGGCGCGCCGCCGGCCGGCCCGAGGCCCGCGCCATCGTCGGGGCTGGCGCTGCGGCTAGGGGCGTAACTGCTGCTGCTGAGGAGAAAATCCTCCTCAGACATGTCTGCGCTGAAGCTGGGGCCGCTGGTGCTGGTGCTGGGGCCGCCCGTCTCGCGGGGACCGGAGGCCTCCGCCATGCCGCCTGCTGCTTAGCGGCTGCTGAGGGGCCTCGGAAAAGATGCCGCCAGTGGATTAAGGCGGCGATGGGTGCATCGGAGGGGAGGTCGGGTCGTTTTGAACCTCGACGCAGCACAACAATGTGCTGCGCGCGCGCTTCAAGGGTCGAGGCGGGCCCCAGAGCCGTTCGATCTACGGGGCCAGCACGCGTCACAAGTTTTGTGCGGCGCCAGGGCCCCGCGAAGAAGAGCGCTGCCAGCGCGGTCGGCGTCGTCACCCGACGAGTGCCGCCGCGCGCAAGCTGGTTCGAGGGGATGCGCACAGCGCACGCGCTGCGCACTTGACAAGCGTTGCCTGCACGCGCTCCACACCTCACAACGCACGCTTATCCCGTTGACGATTGTGCGAGCCACCAGACCTCTCAGCTGTTGCGCCGCACGCGGCGCCCGCTGCGGCTGCGGCCCGCGCCCGAGCCGGCCTGCTCAGTGCTGGCCCCCATCTTTTCGTGTGTGCAAGCCTGCTCTCTTCAGTTGCTTGGTTCACTGTGCCAACCATCAACCCTGATGAAACACTTGGCGCCTTGTTCCGCCACTTCGTTGCCGCATTTGCTTGGCTGGGGGCCAATCGAACAAAGCAGGGTACGAAACGCAAAGGGGGGGGGCCAAGGAGGCGGGTCGAGCGGCGAACCGGTGAGCTGCACGGCGGGGTGCACCCGGGCCGGGCGCCAAATCTTCACCGGGAATATCTTGGGGGTCAGGACAGCCGGCGCCGAGCAACGGCGGGCCCCTCCTGCCCCGCGGGCCCCGCCACGTGCCCTCATGTGGACCTCAATGCCTTTACAGAGATGAGGGGCGCACGGCGGGGGCGGCGGGGGCGGCGGGGGCGTGCTCGCGGACAGCCGGCTCCAGGCCGCTGCGCACTTCACCGTGAGTTGCGCGCCGCCGCCCTCGGCGTTCGCCGCGGTCGACCCATCAAAATTCAGGCTTCATTCAGGTTTACGACCAGTAGCTTTGGCATCCCACCGGCGCTGCATCCCAGCTTCCTGCACGCCAACGCTGAATTTTGAAGACTCGGCCGCCAAACCTTCCTCTGCTGTGTCCTTCCTCTGCGGGCCCCTGGACCGCAGCACCCCCTACAGCCTGGTGTTCACCGCCACGCCCTCTGATGCACGTGAGTGCTGCTTGGATGGCTTGGCATAGGTGGCTGGGCCTGCGCTCACTTCCCCAAACCGCCCTTCCAAGCAGAGCTTGCTCATTACCCTGCGCCGCCCATCCCCAACCCACAGAGTGCGCCCAGGCGACCGCCACCGTGGCCATCACGCCCCCCGCCCTGGAGGCCATCGCCCTCACTGCCACGCCGCCCACCGATGAGGCCTGCGACGCGCAGTCCGGCCAGCTCACCTTCTCCGTGGCCGCCAGCCCTGCCATGACTCCTGCACAGTACAGCGGGGCTGTGCTCGCCGTCACCAGCAAGGCCACGGGCGCCGCTGTTCAGGGCTGCACCTCCACCCCCAGCGCTGCTGGCTTCTAGGTGGCCTGCACCGGTCTGGCTGACAGCCGGTACGATCTGGCTGTGACCGTGCCCAACACGCAGTACGCTGGTGCGTTTGGGTGCGCTGATGGGGAAGACTGATCGCTTGCGGAAAGCTGATCGCTTGCAATAGGCGCGGGTGCATACGGTCCTGTGAGCGCCGCTTCGGTGCTGGCACGTGCGAACCCCTCCTGCAACACTCACTGCCGCTGCGCTCCCTGCCGAACCGCCCAACCACAGCCTGCCCTTATGCCACCACCGTCACCGGCACGGTCACCCTCAGCCCGACCGCAAGCCTGGCTGCCGCTGGCGCTGCGCAGGACCTCACCACCGACCAGTGCACGGAGTGAGTCTGCTGCTCAACCGCTTGCTGGCGCTGGCGCTGGCGGTTATGCCTGCTGCTTGCTGTACCGCCTTGGGCGCTGTGCCTGCCCGCTGCCCCACCCACAAAGGCTTGAGCCCTCTCACCTCACCCACGCCTTGCCCCTCTTCCTGCCACTCCAAAAAACAGCTCCACCAGCTACCGCGTGACGCTCAACGCAGCCAACACCGGCGCCATCACCCCCGCCACCGGCTGCACGCTGGAGAAAAACGGCCGCACCGCGGGCACCGGCGCTGTGTCCTTCATCTGCGGGCCCCTAGCGCGTGCCACCCCCTCAGCCTGGTGTTCACCGCCGCCTCCACCAGCAGCGGTGAGCAGGGGCCTCAAACCAAAGGCTTGGCGGACGTAAAGCATCTGCCAGCGCATGCTCGGATGCTCAACTATTCATTGGCTTCAAGCTAACCACGGTCGGCACCCGCCTTGAAAAAACCCCAAAACAGAGTGCGCCCCCGTGACCGCCACCGTGGCCATCACGCCCCCCGCCCTGGAGGCCATCACCCTCACGGCCACGCCGCCCACCGATGAGGCCTGCGACGCGCAGTCCGGCCAGCTCACCTTCTCCGTGGCCGCCGGTCCGGCCATGTCCGAGGCGCAGTACAGCGGGGCGGCGCTCATCGTCACCAGCAAGGCCACGGGCGCCGAGGTTGGCAGCTGCAGCAGCACCATGAGCCTGCACCGGTCTGGCTGACGGCCAGTACGATCTGGCCGTGACCGTGCCCAACACCCAGTACGCTGGTGCGTTCTGGTGGGGGCTGCTGGGCAGGCTACCAGGCTTTCACGGGTGACCCGCCGCCACATGGCTTGCCCAGTGCACTTCCGAGCTCGGCCCTTTTCCTAACCAACATGCAATGCCATCAACTCCCCATCGCTCCCCCAACAGGCTGCCCCCACACCGGCGCCGTGACCGGCACTGTCTCCATCATCGCGGCCCCGGGCTTTGCCATCACCGACCTGCCTGCCGCCCAGACCATCTGCCGCGCCGCCACCACCAGCTTTGAGTTCACCGCAACCGGCGCCGGCGACGGCCTTGTTTACACCTACAGCCCTGAGGGCGGCGCCAACTGCGGCCAGCCCAACAGCAACGGCGTTGTCACCTGCAGCGGCGTGGGCGCGTCTGTCTCGGTCTCTGCCATTGCCCACTATGGCCAGGCGCAAGGTGGGCTGGGAGCCGTGCAAGATGGGGCTTGCCAGCACTGCATGCACAGCTGCGTGCATATGCATGTGCTGCCTGCCTGATTACACCCTCTTACCAAACTAAACACTAACCACGCACCCTCCCAAACCCACCCAACAGGCGAGGACTGCACCACCCAGGCCCTCAGCGTGCCGCTGACCGTCGCCTACGACCCCACCGTCACCGCCACTTCTGTCACTGCCACGTCACCGGACACGCTCTGCCCGGCAGTGCCCTCCGCTGGGGTCTCCTTTGCCGTCACCACCAGCAGCGCCGCCGCCAGCCTCACCGCTGTGCTGCTGCGCAGGCGTACCCAGGCGCCGGTGGACGGTGTCACCTGCACCGTCTCTGGTGCTGGCACGCAGTGGGCCGTGTCCTGCCCCGGCGCGCCCGTTGGCGGCTCCTACATCGTGTCCCTCTCCGCCACCTCTGCGCTCGGTGGGTGTTGGGCTCCTTGGGTCTGTGGAGGGCCCTGGCCTGGTTGGATTGCTTTGGTGTGCTGCCCGCCGTTGCCGAGGCCTGCAAATGTTCTGCACTGCTAAGATGCGCTTACGCTCACCCCCCGCTGACCGAACCTCTCCCGCTCACCCCCAGGCTGCACGTACGATCTGGGTGTCGACACCAGCGCCGTGGCCACCGTGTCCGCCTATGACTACGCCCTCAACGCCGGTGCCGACCTCTCCGCCTTTGCCTGCATCGGCTCCCTCGGCAAGGCCACCATCACGATCCAGGCCACAGGCCTCAGCGGCGCCACCTTCACTGCCGTGCCCAAGGCCCCGGCGACCTGCGGCGCTCCCGCGATCACTGCGGCTGGCGTGGTGTTTGAGTGCACGGGGCTGCCCGCGGGCGCCACCGAGGTGGTCGTGACGGCCGTTAAGACAGGTGGGCTGCGGGGGTGCTGCGGGCGCGCTTTGCCTCGGCTTTGTGCTGTGACCCCTCGCTCGATTTACCCTCAATAGCCTGCTGACACAGCCCATGTTTTGAGTTCTGCCTAGGCCCTTTTCCAGAAGCTAAAATTTCCCCTGGAAACCAAAAACACCCCGCAGGCTGCACCCTCACCGACACTGTGATCATCAACACCGCCATTGAGGCCTGCTGCTATACGCGCACCATTGGCTACTGGAGCACCCACGGCGAGGAGATGAGGCCCTGGCTGGCCGCCACCCCCATCCAGCTCTGGTGCGCGCGCACGCCGTTGTTTGGCTGGGTGCTAGCTAGAGCCTTTTCATCACTGCAGCGGTGACGTCGCACTGCAGAGGGCTCGGTTGCGGCTGCTGCCTGACAGCACCGCACGCTGCATCACGGCCTAACCCCTCTCCTCCCCCACAACTCCTTCCAAAACCCTGCAGGGGGCCGCACCTTCACCGCCGATGGCATGACCGCCAGCGGCACCCCCAAGACCTGCAGCAGCGACAAGCCTGACGCGCTGCGCGTGCTGTGCGCCCCCGGCCAGAAAGTCTGCAGGTGCGCAAGCGGCCGTGCACTTTGGAGTCTGTTTCATGCACACAATTGCTTCATATGTTTGGTTGGGGCGATTTGGTTGGCAGCGATGGCTTGGCCCCGACCCACGCGGACGCTGAACCCCATCCCCGTGCCCCCCTCGTCCCGCAGTGCTGCCCAGCTGGGCCGTCAGTGCATGGCTGCGCGCGTGAACCTCCTGATCACATCCAAGTGCGGCAACGCCAGCAACTGCTTCAGGGTGAGTGGTGCTCCACCAGCGCTGGGCCTAAAGCTGTGCTGTCTTGTCATGCTCCCAGCTGCTGTGGCAACCCTGCCGCAGGCCTTGGGTTGCACGCGAGCCTCTCCCTCACCCTCACCCTCGCCCTTGCCCTCCCCCCAACCAACCCCACACCGCCAACATCAACCGCGCGCGCCTGTTCGCGTGCTGCGGCGAGAGCGGCCCCGCGCCATCCGCCGCCGCCGTCCAGGCCTGCATCAACGACGTCGACGGCTTCAACCAGGACAAGAACGCCCTCGGCAACACCTGCGCCGCCAGCGAGCTGCCGCAGGGCGGGCCCGGCCTCACCCAGAAGGTGGGAGAAGCGTGCTGTTGCGCGGCTGGGTTCCAAATTAGGCATGCTTTGGGGTTGATGAAGCCGCACAGGTGTCTAAGACACGCTGTCGGGTTACATGCGCCACAAGCAGGCCAGGCCCAGCTCAGCACCTGCCCTCTCCCCATCCTCCCCAGCTCCTAATCCAAACCCCAACCCAACTCAATCCCCGCTCCCAGGTGTGCAATGACTACAGCACCGCCTTCTCCAAGGCCACCGCCACCCAGTTCTGCGTGCAGGGCTTCTGCTTTACCAGCTCCACCGGCGGGTGGGGCCGCCGCAGGCTGCTCAACGTTTAAACCGGCCACGCGCCGCCATAAATTATGGGCACAGCTCCACGCGTGCTTCCCAATCTTCCACACACTTCACACAAAGGGCCGCTCCCGCTTTCTGAAAGCAGGGGCGGCCCGCTGATCCCAACCAAGGCACGCCGTTGCTGCGGCGGCACCGGCGCCGCCGCCTGCCGCACTGCGCGCCGCCGCCTGCAGGCCTGCTCTCGCCTAGCACTGCCATGCTGGCAGCTGCGGCGGCGCGCCGACACCGTGCCTCGGAATAAATCAACCCAAACGGAAGCCCTCGGGCCACGGCTTCCCCGCAGCAACAAAAAGCCTCGTTTGCCTCCCACGTTTGTCTCTTATGCTGGGAAATTTCCCGGCCCAAGCTTGCCCTCCAGCTTTGATGTTGACCCACCCCCTCGAGGTCGCCCCACCCCTTGGGGTGGCCCGACCGGCCCCCACATGCCGATGCAAAGTGCCGAGGCGAATAAAGTTTTTTTATTGTCGTTTTCAGTTTGTCGATTCGATGCCATGGATGCGCCGCCAACCGCGCCAACCCCAGCCGGCTTTGCCCGCCTCCCGCGCCGCACCGCCCGCCACCACCACCACCCCTAAACTCGCGCAGCAGGCAGGCCGGGAAGCCGGGCGCCGGGGCAGCGGCGCCCGCCCGCGCCGCCTCGCTTCTGTGCCGCGCCGCCCCGCGCCGCGCGCAAGCGCGAGCGCGGCGCAGCCAGCAATAAAATGCACCGATTGATCAGGCCTTCGCGCACCCAAACGCCGCCTCAACGTCGGCGCCGCTCTCCCAGGGGCGCCCATGCCAGATTGAACTTGTGCCCCGCCCAGGCTTCGGCGCCGCTGCTTTTGCGCGCCGTTTCACTGCGGAGATTTATGAATCGCTCAACGGCCGGCCGGCAACCCCCATTTACCTTACCAAGCAAGCGTTGACTCGGTGGCTCGGGTCAGCGGCTCGCCCCACCCAACCACCCCAACACCCATTGTGCACCCTTGCCGGTCGATGTTTGCATGCGTGTGCGCACGCCCTGGAAACACTCCCTATCGCGGAGCCAATCCTTGCCTGCTAGCGCGAGCGCGCGCAAACTGCGAGTTTTTTTGCGCTTGGGGCCAGGAGATGCCCTGTTTTGAAGCGCCGCCGTTTGACTTGCTGCCGCCACCAACTGCGGCCGCGCACCGGCACGCTGCGCTGTCGCGAGCCCTGCGCTTTTTGGCCCCAATCTAGACAGGAGCCGGCCGTGTAAGTGCCAACCGAACACTAGGGACCGCGTGCTGTGGGGTTAATTGCACCCCGGTGCTGTATCAGAATGGAGAGGGAGGGAGGGCGCCTGGCCTGCTCTTGCTGGCGACGTCAGCTGAAGGCAGGCAGTGGGGGCGGGCTTGCTGCCCGCAGTACAAGCCAAACCTCAACGGCCAGGACTTGAGCTGCCCGAGCGTTTTCTTTCTTTGAAAGACTGTCGGCGGCAAGGGGACCGAGTCAGTGGGTCCAAAAGCCCAGGGGCGGACGCGGGATTGGTGGCGGCACCACAAAAGCCCAGGGGCGGACGCGGGATTGGTGGCGGCACCACAAAACGGCTGCCACACAAAACGGCTGCTGGTGCGCTGCTGCCTTTCAGAACCCAGCGTATCCCGTGAGCCTGCTGGCCCCAACTGGCGAAATTTTTTGGTTGCGCTTTTGGCATCTGAGGCGTGCAGGCGGGCGTGTGCGGCTCATCAACAATCGTTGATTACACACACACGAGAACAGTTCATATAGCTCTCAGGGCAAGGTTGCGGCCATTGGGCGGCGGCACGACAAAGTGCGCAAAAAGCATGCTGACGAGCATTGAGTGGAAACGGATGTACGCGCAGCGGAAATCGAAACGGCATGCCAGCTTTGCGCATGGGCATGACTCAACGCGACAGGCCCCAGCCTTGCACGAGGGCGAGACGGGGCCCACGAGGCGGGCCCACGAGGCAACATGGGGGCGTCTGCGCCGGAAGGGCGCTTCACCAGCATCGTCGAGCGGTTCTGCTTCGCGGGTGGCGCGCTGCCGGGTTGGCGGCGCGCCGGGCGCCAGCTTAGCGCGTTCGCGCACAGATGGCAGGCAGGGCCATTGCGCGACACGTCGGCACAAAGCGAGCATCGTGCCGCCGCGGCCCGAAAGGGCAGGCGCGTGATAACATTCACAACAAGAGGCGGGCATGAAGCGGCGGGCAGCCGTGCATCAGCATTGCTAGGGGCGGTGGCAATCCGGTAGCACCAGGGCCTTGGAAACCCCTCCGCCTGCAGCAGCCGCGGGCCGCAGCAGGGGAGGGGCAGATTGGGCAACGGGCGACGGAGGGACAGGCGCGCACAAAAGGCGGGGAAAGCAGTTGTCACTGCCCACAGGCGCGGCCTGTGTTTTATTTGTGTGGGTCGAGAGCCGAGGCTCGGGATGCTGGCATGTTTATTGGGGTGGGGCTGGGGATGGAGGCGGGGATAAGGGGGACAAGACAAGTTCAAGTCCGCGCGCCCGCGCCGAAGCCGAGGCGGGCGCGCGCCAAAACGGTCCGCAGGATTCAGGCAAAGCCTGCTTAGCATGTGTTTGATCGATGTTTTATTGGGTGGCGATGGGAGCCTTGCAGCCGCTCAAATCGAGCGGGGCGATTGGCTGCGCAAGGCGGGTGTTTTTTGTGATTTATCTGGGCCAGCGTTGCCAGTTGCTGCAAAAGTCGCTGGTGGTCCGACAACGGGCAGCAGCCATAGTAGAGAAGCGTTGAGGTGGCACAACCTCGCCACGCCATGGCGGCCCTGGTGGGCCGCAGTCGGCGCAGCCCGGGTTATGGAGTTTGAGTGGGGCGCTTTCAAGCAACCGCGGTAGCATGGGGTGGGGCGGTGCACCGCGCAAGAAAATAAACACATGCCGGCGTGGGTTGGTGCGCCGCGTGGCGATCGAGCTCTGTGGGCGCGCCGTTTAGAGAGGCTCTCTAAACGTCGAGCAGCCTGCGGCGGCCCCACACGCCGGTGGAGCTGGTAGAGCAGAAGCCCTGCACGCAGAACTGGGTGGCGGTGGCCTTGGAGAAGGCGGTGCTGTAGTCATTGCACACCTGGGAGCGGGGATTGAGTTGGGTTGGGATTTGGATTAGGAGCTGGGGAGGATGGGGAGAGGGCAGGTGCTGAGCTGGGCCTGGCCTGCTTGTGGCGCATGTAACCCGACAGCGTGTCTTAGACACCTGTGCGGCTTCATCAACCCCAAAGCATGCCTAATTTGGAACCCAGCCGCGCAACAGCACGCTTCTCCCACCTTCTGGGTGAGGCCGGGCCCGCCCTGCGGCAGCTCGCTGGCGGCGCAGGTGTTGCCGAGGGCGTTCTTGTCCTGGTTGAAGCCGTCGACGTCGTTGATGCAGGCCTGGACGGCGGCGGCGGATGGCGCGGGGCCGCTCTCGCCGCAGCACGCGAACAGGCGCGCGCGGTTGATGTTGGCGGTCTGGGGTTGGTTGGGGGGAGGGCAAGGGCGAGGGTGAGGGTGAGGGAGAGGCTCGCGTGCAACCCAAGGCCTGCGGCAGGGTTGCCACAGCAGCTGGGAGCATGACAAGACAGCACAGCTTTAGGCCCAGCGCTGGTGGAGCACCACTCACCCTAAAGCAGTTGTTGGCGTTGCCGCACTTGGATGTGATCAGGAGGTTCACGCGCGCAGCCATGCACTGACGGCCCAGCTGGGCAGCACTGCGGGACAAAGGGGGCACGAGGAATGGGGTTCAGCGTCTGATGGGGGCAGAGGCTGCATGGGTGGGAGCCAAGCCACCGCTGCGTCCCAACCAAACATCCCAAGCCAATGTCTGCATGAAAACGACTCCCAGTGCACGGCTGCTTGCGCACCTGCAGACTTTCTGGCCGGGGGCGCACAGCACGCGCAGCGCGTCGGGCTTGTCGCTGTTGCAAGTCAGGGCAGTGTTGCTGGCGGTCATGCTACTGGCGGTGAAGGTGCGGCCCCTGCAGGGTTTTGGACGGAGTTGTGGGGGAGGGGAGGGGTTTTAGCCGTGATGCAGCGTGCCGTGCTGTCAGGCAGCTGCCGCTACTGAGCCCTCTGCGGTGCGGAATCACCGCTGCAATGATGAAAGGCTGTACCAAACAGCCGAATAACGGTGTGCGCACCAGAGCTGGATGGGGGTGGCCGCCAGCCAGGGCCTCATCTCCTCCCCGTGGGTGCTCCAGTAGCCAATGGTGCGCGTGTAGCAGCAGGCCTCAATGGCGGTGGTGATGATGACACTGTCGGTGAGGGTGCAGCCTGCGGGGCGTTTTTGGTTTTGAGGGGAGAGCACGCATTAGCATCTGCAAAGGGGCAGCGGCCAGGCTGAGTTGAGCGAGGGGTCGCATCACAAAGCCGGGGCAAAGCGGGCGCGCAAGCACCCCCGCAGCCCACCTGTCTTGACGGCTGTCACGACCACCTCGGTGGCGCCCGCGGGCAGCCCCGTGCACTCAAACACCACGCCAGCCGCGGTGATCTGGGGAGCGCCGCAGGTTGCCGGGGCCTTGGGCACGGCAGTGAAGGTGGCGCCGCTGAGGCCCGTGGCCTTGACCGTGACGGTGGCCTTGCCGAGGGAGCCGATGCAGGCAAAGGTGGAGAGGTCGGCGCCGGCGTCAAGGGCGTAGTCATGGGCAGACACGGTGGCCACGGCGCTGGAGTCAACACCCAGATCGTAGGTGCAGCCTGAGGGTGAGCGAGAGAGGTTTGATCAGCGGGGGCTGAGCGTGAGCGCAATGGGCAGGTGCAGTGGAGCGCTGTAAACAGCCGCATGCCTTGGCAACGGCGGGCAGCACCCCAAAGCAATGCAACCCAGGCCAAGGCCCTCCACAGACCCAAGGAGCCCACACCCACCGAGTGCGGAGGTGGCGGCCAGGGACACGACGTAGGAGCCGCCGACGGGCGCGCCGGGGCAGGACACGACCCACTGCCTGCCAGCACCAGAGGTGGTGCAGGTGACACCGCTGACCGGCGCCTGGGAGCGCTTCTGCAGCAGCACAGCGGTGAGGCTGGCAGCGGCGCTGCTGGTGGTGACCGCAAAGGAGACCGCAGCGGAGGGCACTGCAGGGCAGAGCGCGGCTGGTGACGTGGCGGTGACGGAGGTTGCGGTGACGGTGGGGTCGTAGGCGACGGTCAGCGGCACGCTGAGGGCCTGGGTGGTGCAGTCCTCGCCTGGTGGGTGGGTTTGGAAGGGTGTGTGGTGAGTTGTTTAGTTTGGTAAGAGGGTGTAATCAGGCAGGCAGCACATGCATATGCACGCAGCTGTGCATGCAGCGCTCGCGAGCCCCCTCTTGCACGGCTCCCAGCAGCCCACCTTGCGCCTGGCCGTAGTGGGCAATGGCAGAGACCGAGACAGTCGCGCCCACGCCGCTGCAGGTGACGACGCTGTTTTTGTTGGGCTGGCCGCAGTTGGCGCCACCGGCGGGGCTGTAGGTGTAGACAAGGCCGTCGCCGGCACCGGTGGCGGTGAACTTGAAGCTGGTGGTGGTGGCGCGGCAGATGGTCTGCGCGGCAGGCAGGTCGGTGATGGCAAAGCCCGGGGCCGCGATGATGGAGACAGTGCCGGTCACGGCGCCGGTGTGGGGGCAGCCTGTTTGGTGGCGCGATGGGGAGTTGATGGCATTGCGTATTGGTTAGGAAAAGGAGCGAGCTCGGCAGCGCACTGGGCAAGCCATGCGGCGGCGGGGTGAAAGCCAGGCAGCCTGCCCAGTAGCCCCCGCCAGAACGCACCAGGGTACTGGGTGTTGGGCACGGTCACGGCCAGCTTGTACTTGCCGTCAGCCAGGCCGGAGCAGGCCACCTGGAAACGTGCAGCACTGGGGGTGGAGGTGCAGCCCTGCACGGCGTCACCCGTGGCCTTGCTGGTGACGACGAGCACAGCCCCGTTGTACTGAGCCGCAGACATGGCCGGGCTGGCGGCCACGGAGAAGGTGAGCTGGCCGGACTGCGCGTCGCAGGCCTCGTCGGTGGGCGGCGTGGCGGTGAGGGCGATGGCCTCCAGGGCGGGGGGCGTGATGGCGACGGTGGCGGTCACGGGGGCGCACTCTGTGGGTTGGGGATGGGAGGCGGGCACCGATCATGGCCAGCTCAATGGTTTGGTCAGCGCAGGTGAAGGCCTCGTCAAACCATGCCGCTGGCAGATACTGAACGTCGGCCACTCAAGTGGTTTGAGGCCCCTGCTCACCGCTGCTGGTGGAGGCGGCGGTGAACACCAGGCTGTAGGGGGTCGCGCGCGCCAGGGGCCCGCAGATGAAGGACACAGCGCCGGTGCCCGCGGTGCGGGCATCGGTGTCCAGCGTGCAGCCGTCAGCGGGGGTGATGGCGCCGGTGTTGGCGGCGTTGAGCGTCACCTGGTAGCTGGTAGAGCTGTTTTGGAGTGGCAGGAGGAGGGGCACGGTGCGGCGTTGTGAGAGGTCTCAAGCCTTGTGGGTGGGGGCAGCGGGCAGGTACAGCGCCCACAGACGCGGCTGCACAAGCACCCAAACAAGCGCTGCGCTAGTAGCGCCAACAAGCGATTGAGCAGCTGACTCACTCAGTGCACTGGTCGGTGGTAAGGTCCTGGGCATCGCCGGCGGCGGCCAGGCTCGCGGTCGGGATGAGGGTGACAGCGCCGGTGACGGTGGTGGCATAAGGGCAGGCTGCGAGTGCGGTTCGGCAGGAGCGCAGCTACAGTGAGTGTTGCACGAGGGTGATTGCGCGGGCAAGCAACTGAGACGGCGCCAGCACACCCCTGGGCAAAAATACATGCGGACAGCTTTTCCCCATCTTCCTATCAGCCCGCCCAAACGCACCAGCGTACTGGGTGTTGGGCACGGTCACAGCCAGCGTGTACTGGCCGTCAGCCAGACCGGCGCAGGCCACCTCAAAGCCAGCAGCGCTGGGGGTGGAGGTGCAGCCCTGCACAGCGGCACCAGTGGCCTTGTTGGTGACAGCAAGCACAGCCCCATTGTACTGCGCAGCAGACATGGCCGGGCTGGCGGCCACGGAGAAGGTGAGCTGGCCGGACTGCGCGTCGCAGGCCTCGTCGGAGGGCGGCGTGGCGGTGAGGGCGATGGCCTCCAGGGCGGGGGGCGTGATGGCGACGGTGGCGGTCACGGGGGCGCACTCTGTGGGTTGGGGATGGGAGGCGGGCACCGATCATGGCCAGCTCAATGGTTTGGTCAGCGCAGGTGAAGGCCTCGTCAAACCAACCCGCCGGCAGATGCTTTATGTCCGCTACTCCATCGGTTTGAGGCCCCTGCTCACCGCTGCTGGTGGAGGCGGCGGTGAACACCAGGCTGTAGGGGGTCGCACGCGCCAGGGGCCCGCAGATGAAGGACACAGCGCCGGTGCCCGCGGTGCGGGCGTCGGTGTCCAGCGTGCAGCCGTCAGCGGGGGTGATGGCGCCGGTGTTGGCGGCGTTGAGCGTCACCTGGTAGCTGGTGGAGCTGTTTTGGGGGTGGCAGGAGGGGGGGCGAGGTGCGGGGTTGTGAGAGAGCTCAAGCCTTGTGGGTGGGACCAGCATACGGGCGTAGCGCCCAGGGTGGTCGAGCAAGCGCCTTGCATTAGCGCAAGAGCCAAGCAATTGAGCAGCAGACTCACTCAGTGCACTGGTCGGTGGTGAGGTCCTGCGCATCGCCGGCGGCAGCCAGGCTTGCGGCCGGGATGAGCGTGACGGTGCCAGTGACGGTGGTGGCATAAGGGCAGGCTGCGAGTGCGGTTCGGCAGGGATCGCAGGTGCAGTGAGTGTTGGATGAGGGGTTTGCACGCGCCGGCAACTAAAACGGCGCTGGCGCGGTGGGCCTAGCACCTGGATGCAACCGCGCCCATTGCAAGCAATCAGTCTTCCCCACCAGCCCGCCCAAACGCACCAGGGTACTGGGTGTTGGGCACGGTCACAGCCAGCGTGTACTGGCCGTCGGCCAGGCCGGTGCAGGCCACCAGGAAGCCAGCCGCGCTGGGGGTGGAGGTGCAACCTTGCACAGCGGCACCCGTGGCCTCGTTTGTGACGGCGAGCACAGCCCCGCTGGACTGCGCAGGAGCCATGTTAGGGCTGGCGGACACAGAGAAGGTGAGCTGGCCGGACTGCGCGTTGCAGGCCTCGTCGGTGGGCGGCGTGGCGGTGAGGACGAGGGCCTGCAGAGCCGGGGGCGTGATGGCCACGGTGGCGGTCACGGGGGCGCACTCTGTGGGTTGGGGGTGGGTGGCGCAGGGTAATGAGCAAGCTGTGCTTGGAAGGGCGGTTTGGGGAAGTGAGCGCAGACCCAGCCGCCTATGCCAAGCCATCCAAACAGCACTCACGGGCATCGGAGGGCGTGGCGGTGAACACCAGGCTGTAGGGGGTGCTGCGGTCCAGGGGCCCGCAGAGGAAGGACACAGCGCCGGTGCCCGCGGTGCGGGCGTCGTTCTCCAGCGTGCAGCCGGTGGCGGGGGTGATGGCGGCCGTGTTGGCGGCGTTGAGCGTCACCCGGTAGCGGGTGGAGCTGTTTTTGGAGTGGGTGAGGAGGGGCCGAGGAGGGTTCGGAACGAAAGGGAGGGACAGGAAACCTTGCAAGCAGCAGCAGGACTGGTGGCTTGGCAGGCGCACGCCAGCGGACGCATGCCAGCAGGCTTCAGCCTCGGCACCCCGCACGGCGCGCAGGCAGTCCGCGCGGCACACCCCTCCCACCTCGTGCACTGGTCGGCGGTGAGGTCCTCGGCGGGGCCGGCGGCGGCCAGGGTCGGGGCGCTCACGCAGCTGGGGGCCGGCTCGGGGGCCCCGGCCTTGCAGGCTTCGAGGAAAACGGGGATGCCGCCAGGCACCTTGACCGGGCTGACCTCGTTCTTCCTGCGTCGGGGCAAAAGGTGGAGGGGCAGGGATGAACACGTGATGGAACACTTTTGTCCATGCTGCTGCCGCGGCCGGCTGCGGCGGCTCGGGAGAGGCAAGGCCGGCAGGCGGCGGCCGGCAGCGCGACCGAGGGAGGGGAGCGGCTCCCCCTACTCCCAACCCCCTTGCTTAGTCAGTGCGTGGCAGCACTCACTTGAGGCGCGCCGTCTCAAACTTGTTGGCGGTGTTGTACTCGATGGCCAGCTGTTCAGCAGGAAAAGGGGGGCGAGGGAGGAGATCGTGTGAGCCCACGGACTGCGGCGGCGGGCGGGCTTGCGGCAGGCCGCCGCCAACGGCAGCAGCTGCGCTGCCGCCTCCCGCAGCCGCCTTCGAGGCGGTGCCCCAGCCGCGAGTTGGTGCCCCAGCCCACGCCTGCCGCGGCGCTCACGTGGGCGTCGATCTGCACCCAGGAGCCCGCAACGGGGGCGATGAGGGAGCCGTTGGTGAACTGGGCGCCGTAGGGGGTGCACGCCTCAAAGCCCTGGAGGTTGGCGCCGACCCTCAGGGGGGAGAAGCGGGCAGGGCTGGTGGACACGTCGGCGCCGTCGACTGTTGTTCGGGTTTTTTGCAGGGCAGGGTTTTAGGGGGCAGGAAGGGATGTGGCCGTCAGCGGGCTTCAGGGTCTTGTTTGGGCGAGGCAACTGAGTGAGCAGGCTCAAGGCGGATGATCCATTGCAAAGAGACGGAGGGTGACGGCAGCGAGGCAGCTGTTTGGCTCACCGATCTTGCCGGTGGTGAAGTCCTGGATGTCCACCCAGTTCTGGCTGGCGGTGGCATCAAGCCTCAGGTAGTTGCTGCGGGAGGAGGTGGCGCACGGGGTTATGTTGGTTTGTTGCCCCGGGGCTTGAAGAGAGGCAGGTTTGGCCAACAACAGCCCCAACCGCTCAGCTGGCTGGCCCAAGGCAGGGACAGCCCCCTCCTGCTCACCCGTTGGGCCTGCGGTTGGCGAGCGCGACGACGCAGACGCGGCACTGCGTGGCGGCGGCATCGCAGGCGCCGTTGCACTCCTTGTGGGCTGCGGGGGGGGGCGGGCGGGGTGGGAAGCTTGAGCGGGGCCGGGCGGTCGGGAGGCATGCGGGGCTGTCTTTTTGGGGGGCAGGGTTCGTGCCGTGCGGCAAGCCGCGCATGCGCTGTGCTGGCCCAACCCAGCCGGCCCTCACCGTACACCATGCCGAGGATGGGCTTCTCCCCGAGGGGGAAGCCGGCCTGGACCATCGGCCCAACAAAGTAGGTGTTGCTCGGCCTGCGCGCATTGGTGGGCGCGCGACGGGGTTTGATAGCGGTCGAGCGCTTGCTGGGGCATGTGCACGCACGCACCGCCGCGGCTCAACCCGCCCGCCGCGGCTGCCCCTTCTCACCCCAAGACAGCAACTCAAACACCACCCTTTGCGCAGCGGCCGGCTGGCTTGCCCCTCTTCTCACCCGCCAGAGGCTGCGCAGTTGGGCGACGCGCGGTCGTCGCCGGTGTTGATGAGGCACTGCATGGCATCAATTGTGGCGGTGTTCCACTCCAGGGCGTTGCCGTTGGTGTTGACGTTGGAATCTGGGGATGGTTTGGCGGTCGGGAGGGCGGGTTGGTGGGCGGCGGTGGGACCACCTGTGGGGCCGGGGACGCGACGCCTGAGCGCGCCAGCCAGCCAGCGCGGGCGGCGCGGCGGGCGCGAGCGGCGTCCTCACCGACGGCGGTTGCGGTCGTAGTGAACTTGATGGTGCTGCGCGGTGTCACCGCGGAGGTGTCCTGGGCCTGGGGGGCGTTTGGGGAGGGGTGGGCGGCGTCGGCAAGGGCCATCGCAGCGGTGACGGCGGCGGAATGGCAGGCGCTGCGGCCGGAACGACCCCCCTGCCGGGCCAGTCTGCTCACCTGGGCGACAGCAAGCCATACCAGCAGTGCGGCGGCGAGCCGCACGGCCTTGACGCGCGCCATGGGCGGCCTGCGGACGTTCACCGTGAACGGATCAGTCGCCATGCGTGCAGGGCGGCGCAAGGCAGAACGCTGCAGCGCGAGCAGCCCCTGTGCCCGCTGTGCATGAAAGATGGGGGGATGGCTCGTGCTGCTGTCCGCTTGCATGGTGAGGGAGTGCGCGAGGGGAGGGCGAGCAAAACGAAGCCCGAAGGCGGCCCACTGCCTCGATCGCGATCTTCCGCCTCGAGGGCCGCGGCCCCACTCCGCTCGGCTGTGTTTTCCCCCAAATAGCTCACTTGAGTTTTGTACGATCAGCTGCTACAGGGGACGCCTGGGTCTGTGCTTGTGCGTGGAACGGCTGCTCGGTTGGAACTCCAGGCGCGACGCTTGCTGGATGCTTCAACCTTTGAAGCTATGCGAACCAACAAAACGCACAAAGAGGAACGATTGGGGCCGGCGCGGGGGAGGGACTCCGCGCACAACGAACTCACACCGCGCGGGCGCGTGTGCCACGCCCACCCGGCGCCGCTCGCGGCTGCTGTGGATCCAAATCGACCCATTATCATCAGGTCGGCCATCCGGACGGCGTCCTGGCGGGCCCTGGAGGCTGGCGAGTGGGAGTTGCAGATTTTTCGCCCCGTGCCTTACAAATCAGCCGAGCTGTCACCAACCCCACCCCTCCTTGCAGACCCAGCCCTCAAACCCAGCCAAAACCCAGCGATTAAGAGCATGGATACTGGATACATCTCAGTGTTGCTGGTCGCCGTCGCCGCCCGTGGGCTCGTCCCCCTCGCGCTGGCGGCACAGCTGCTGGGCAGCTGCCAGCCCCTCCGCAGTCTGCCCTGTGCCGGCGCTGGCCGCCGCCGAAAGGTTGAAGCTGGCCAGGAGGTTCACCCTGACGCCGCCCCCGACGCCGCCGCCCAGCTGCCTGCCCGCGGGCGCGGCCGAGCCGCTGGCCGCGCCCGCGGGCGGCGCGTCGGCGCCGCCAGCCGCCACCGCGACAGCGCCCGCGCCGCCCAGCTCTGCGTCGTGGCCGGCGTGGCCGGTTGGTAACAGATCGCTGCCGATGGGGAAGTTGGTCCGGGCTGCGGGGCGGGCGGGGAGGGGAGGGCCGGGGCGGGAGGGTGTTGGTGCACTGGCAGGGGGTCCTTCGAATCGGGCGCCAAAGGGGCGGCTGCTCAGGGGAGGGGCCCCCGCGGAGCAGCAGCGTTGCCGCTGTCGGTTGGCTGCCGCTGCGGCTGCGCATGCGGAGAGCCGGCGCAGGGGTTGACGATCGCCCACCGACGGCACTCGCCGCAGCTCACGCGGCTCTCCTTGCCCTCCACCCAACCCCGCCCCGCCCCAAGCCCCCGCCCCCCGACCCACTCTGTGCGCCTCTGAGCTCCACGGCCTTCGCGTCGAACGCGCGCGCCGCCTCGGCCTCGTCGTCAAAGCAGCCCAGGTAGAGAAGCTTCTTGTCGTGCCTAATCCTGCTGTACCACCGGCCCGAGTTCTCATTCCAGTACACGCCTCGGAACTGGCTTTCCTTGCCCTGGGGGCCGCCGCCGCCGCGCGGCACCTCGGCGCTCAGCCCGGCGCCGCCGCTGGCGGTGCCGCCGTGCGAGGCGGCGCGGTGCGCGCCGCCGGGCAGCTCGTCGATCACGCTGCCAGACGCGGGCGAGCCGCCGGGCGCCCCCACGCTTGCCGCCGCCGCGCCCAGCGCCCCCAAGTTTCGCGCCCTGCATTGGGTGTTGTGACAGGGTAGGATAGAATTTAGGTGTGGGGTTGGGCGCACTTGGGGCGTGTAATTGCAGGTGGGTTTTCAGGTGTGCATGCCAACATGCGACCCCCCTGACATGCATTGTTGGGCCTGCCAAAGGCACTTGCCTCTTGCGCGCCGTGAATGTGGCTGTGAATGCGGTTTTGGGAGGGGGTTGAGGTTTAAGCGGTGCGTGCAGAAGGGACGACGGGTGGCTTTTTGTTGGCGGCCACCTCCACGCCTTGAATTGGCCACATCCCAAGTCCCAACCCCAGGCCCCTCTGCACCCCAACACCCCGCCCGCCTACCGAAAAGCCTGGCAATGCTGCGGACTATTTCCGCGGCCCCCGGCTTGTCTTTCTCGTCCATCTGGTCGATGGTCTCGATCAGCCCGGTGGGGAACCATCCGGTGAAAACGGTGCAGGCCAGCCGCGCCTCCGCCTCAACCTTGACGCGGCCTGCGAGGTGGTTGGTTTGTTTCCCGGCCCCTTTGCCCCCTGGTAACCTTTATTACCGCAGGGGGCCAAACGAGGGGTCAGCCGCCATGTGGCGCGTCGCACGCGGCACCCAACGCCGCCCGGCGCCAGCGCAGGCCGCGGCGCCCGGCGCACGCGAGCTGCAGCTCAATGTGTGCCTTCAACCCCCTATCAGAGCGCAAAACCTCGGAAACTGAGCTTTAAACGGCCTCGCAAACTCACGTGCTTCGCCTATGTCGTGGCCCCCAGAGGTGACGCCATCCTTGCGCCAGGCCCGGTCAAACCCGGTCAAACCCCGGTCACAGCGCCGCGAGCTGCTGGGTCAGCTCCTCCACCTCCGCCTTGAGCTTTTCGAGGAAGCCTGCGTCCTCAGCCAGCCGCTTGGCCAGGGGCTCGCGCGCCTTGCGGGCCTTCTCCAGGTCTTTGCGCGCCTTGTCGGGAGGGTGGGTGGGTGGGTGGGCTTTGCTGCTGCAAGTCTGGCGGATTCGGCGTAGGGCGCATGCATGCGCATGTTATTCTGCATGGTGGTACATTTATGCATGCCTGCGAGCGAGCCATGCGTTCATGCGATTGTGCGCATGGGCTGCACGCTAGCGGGTTGCATGCAACCCCCCACCTTCCCCTCCAGCTCAGCGCCGTCCTTGTCGTGGGCTCGCCGCTGGCCGGGTCAAACTTTGAGTACTTGTCAGCCAGGGCAACCTGGGGGGGAGGCCGGCGAGACGCTTGCTGGAGGCTTCAACCTTTAAGCTATGCGAACCAACAAAACGCACAAAGATGGAACGATTGGGGGCCGGCGCGCCCTTTGCCAGCCCTTGGCGGCGCCCCACGGAACTTTGGTCGGCTGGTGTGAATTCCGTCTACTTCGGCCGCGCCGCCGCCCGCCGCCGCCGAGGGCCCCGGGCCATGCGCATGCGCAGGTTCCGCCACTGCCACAGCTAGCCAAACTTATGAGGCTGCCCTGCAGCGCACGCGCAGGCTCCCAGTGGCGCGGCCGCCGGACGCTTGCGCCGGTACCTTCCCGCCAGACCTCCCGGTGAACAACCCTGCTGGGGTCAGCCCCGGCGGCACCGCCCCCTGGACGCCGCCAAAGGCAGCAGCCAGCCGTCAATGGCCCGCCCCATTCCCATAGCGAGCGGCCCGCTCTGCCTCCTGTGCCTCTTGTGGTGATGCGAGAGGCGAAGCGGCCACCAGCAGCCCACCGCCCCCCCTCCCCCCTCGCTCCCCTGCCGCCCCCCAATCCACTCAAGGCGGTTTTACTCAGCATGCGGCGCAGCGTTCCGCCCGCGCACGCCATTGGGGGGCGGGCACGCGAGGGGGCGGGGCACAATCAATTGCAAGAGCAGCTTTCAGTTCCAAGAATAGAGCCGCGGCCTCGGCGGCGGCGCAGGCGGCCGCGCCCGCCGGGCCTTTGCGCGGCCGCACAGCTCCCGGTCAGATCCGGTCAAACCCCGGTCAAAGCGCCGCGAGCTGCTGGGTCAGCTCCTCCACCTCCGCCTTGAGCTTTTCGAGGAAGCCTGCGTCCTCAGCCAGCCGCTTGGCCAGGGGCTCGCGCGCCTTAAGGGCCTTCTCCAGGTCTTTGCGCGCCTTGTCGCGGGCCTGGGGGGTGTTCCGTTTTGGGGTGGGTGGGTGGGTGGGCTTTGCTGCTGATGGTCTGGCGGGTTTGGCGCAGCGTGCATGCGCGCGCGCATGCATGCGCGTGTTGGCCTGCATGGCGGTGCCTTTTGCATGCCTGCATGCGTTCGTGCGATTGTGCACAGTCGCATGGCCGCAATACAGTAGTTGGCCTCAGGCAACCCCCCACCTTCCCCTCCAGCTCAGCGCCGTCCTTGTCGTGGGTGGGCTCGCCGCTGGCCGGGTCAAACTTTGAGTACTTGTCAGCCAGGGCAACCTGGGAGAGGTGTGGAAAGGTTCAAGCTAGCGTTGGCTGCCGTTGAGGTTGGCGTCGATCTTTCCAGCCCACAGCCCCGACGCAGCCCGACGGCGGCGCGCCCGCCCCGAGCCAGCACCCTGAGTCCTCTTCTCCCCATGCAAAAACCCCATGCAGGGCCCTCCTCCACCCACCTCCGGCTCCGGCAGCGCCGCCAGCCGCTCGAACTTTTCGAGGTCCCGCCGCTTCCCCGCCAGCGCGTTCTCCGCCTTTTTGCGCGCCGCCTCGGCCGCCGCGGCGGCGCGCGCGTCGCGCTCGGCGCGGAGGGCGGCGGGGTCGTCTAGCTTCCAGATCGCCTTGCCTGCGGGGCGGGTTGGGGGTGCGCGTGGCGCGCGGTGACGCGGGTTGGTTTGTGGGGGGTTGGTGTGTGGTCCAGGCTGTTTGGATGGCTGCGCCGCGGTGGTGCGCTCAACGACACACTCCAGCTCCCCCCAAAAGAAGCCGCCCCCTCTTCAGCTGTCCTGCTCCCGGCCCAACACCATACATGCCAGCGCACAAACCAGCACACACGGTATCCTTGCCGCCGAAAGGTCTGCGCAACTAGGCCTTTAGCCTTCAACAAAGCCCCCCCCCCGCACCGTCTGGCCGGTCCTCCAACCGCACCCCCAGCTCTGCCAGCGCGCCGTCGCGCACCGAATCGCACGCTGCAAGGAGGTCCCCCGCCGGCGCCTTGGACTTGGCCAGCGAGCGGACCTGGCGAGCGGGTGGGGGCAGTTTTGCGGCGGTTGGGGGCGGGTTTGTGGCGGGTTGCGGCGTTTGGGGGCTCCCTCTCCCTCTCCCTCTCTCTCCTCGCTTTGCCCTCCCTTCAGTTGTTCAAGCGCAAAAAAAACCCTTTCCCCGTGCCCCCAAAACACACCTCGTCCCGGAAGGCTGCAAAGGCATCCAAATAGGACGCCCCCGCCCCCGCCGCCGCCTCCCCCTCGCCGCCGCCAAAGCCGGCGACGTCGCCCGCCCCCGGCACCACGCCAAACACGCCCAGGATCCTCGTGACATAAGCCGCCGCCTTTCGGAGCAGCAGCGGCTGCGGCCCCGCCGCCGCAGCCGCCGCCGCCGCCGCCGCCGGCGCGCCGCCGTTTTCGCTGCCGCCGCCGCTGGCCCGCTGCTGCCCCTGCTGCTGCTGCTGCTCCTGGCATTTCGCCAGGTAAAGGTTTGTGGCCTTGATAATGGAGCTCAGCGCGTCCATGGCGCCGGCCGTGTTGATATTGTCCAGCAGGCTGGCGTGGACTTTGTCCTGCGCCTCCCGGACTGCCGACAGCAGCGCAATTTCCTCCTCCTGTCGGGGTTCGGCGTTTGGCGGGGCGCATTTTGAGGGGTTGGGGGGGTTGCATTTGGTGCTTTGGAATAGCAGGGCTGTGCCAGGCATTCGGAAGCTGCTTTTGGATTGAAGAGCCACCACACAGCCGCCGCCGCCGCCGCCACAATGCAGCACAGCGCCGCCCCACCCCCCGGCCAGCCGCTCACCCCCCACCGCCCGGACGCGTCTTCTCCGCCGCCGCCGCCGCCGCCGCCGCCGCCGCCGCCGCCGCCGCTCCCCGCCGCCGCCGCCGCCGCGCCGCGCAGCGCCACCTCCACGTTTTGGAAGAAGTTCCGGAACGCGCCCTCCCGCGCCCGCACCTCCGCCGCCGCGTTGGCGCCGTAGCTCATGGTTTTGTTCCAGGGCTGCAGCAGGAACAGCACGCGCAGCTGGCGGGGGGTGAACTGCTTCAGCGCCTCGCTGCGCGGCAGTTTGGGGTCGTGGGCTGGGTTGGCTTTTCCCTTCAAGGGGCGCGCAGGGAGCTTGCCGCAGGGAGCAGTCCGCAGCGGCCGGCGGGCTCAACGGCTTAAACCATGGCGGGCTTGTTTGCCGGCATGCCCCTCCTTTCCTCCTCCTTTGTTCCCGCGCTGAAATGCGCAGAGACGGCCCACGGCAAATGGCCCCCAACCCCGCCCACCCACCGGATGGTGATGAAGTTTTTGAGGCTCTTTGACATTTTGAGTCCCTCGATCTCCAAAAAGCCGCTGTGGAGGAAGTAGTTGACCCACTGGTGGCAGCCCCTGGGGTTTGGCGGATTCAGGGGGGTTTCGGCGGTTTAGCTTTGCAGACTCGGCAGAGGGCTTTTTTGACATCTTCTTGACAGCTTTCCGGAGCAGTGGAATCCACAGGAGTCAACCCACAGGCTTTGTCATCGCTGTGAGCGCGCCAAGCCCACCCGCGGCACCCCGCAACCGCCCTGACCCCCCAAACCCGCCGGCGCCCACTCCGAATGGAACGCCGCCTCGCTCTGCGCCAGCTCGTTGTCGTGGTGGGGGAACCTCAGGTCCTCCCCGCCGCTGTGGATGTCCATGACGCGGCCGATGACTGAGCTGGCCATCGCGCTGCACTCGATGTGCCAGCCTTTGGGTTTTGGGGGGGGGTGAGAGATTTTTGTCCGTGTGTTTGCATGTGAAAATGCTTTGCAGTGTGGGGGAACAAGGCCTGTGTACAGACCTTTCCTTCTTCTCTGCCAAACGCTTTTCACCAAAGGCTGGCTGGGCGCACGCACGCCCCCGCACGGCTGCACGCGGCCGCGCCAGCCCCCAACCCCCAGAAAAAGCCCGCCCCCGCCCCCGCCGCCCGCCTCACCCGGCCGACCCTTGCCCCAGGGGCTGTCCCAAAACGGCTCCCCCGGCTTGGCCGCCTTCCAAAGCGCAAAGTCCTGGGCGCAGCGCTTGTCGCTGCTCTCAAAGTTGGCCTCCGATTCGGAGGCCAGCGCGGCGCAGCCCACAGCGGCGGGGTTGTTCTTGCCGTAGACGTGGCCAGACTCCCTGGGGTTGGGGTTTGGGGGGTTTGGGGTTTGCGGGGTTGGGTTAAGGGGATTGGGGTTTGGGGTTTGGGGGGTTTGCGGGTTTGCGGGGTTTGGGTTTGGGGTGGCTGGGGTGGCTAGGTTCGGGCTTGGGCGCCGGGCGCCGCACGACCCTGCGCAGCCGCGCGCGCCCGCCCCCGCGCCCCACCTGAAGCGCTGCGTGTCGAAGTAGACGCTGCCGTTTGACTCGTACGCCATGCCGTTGCCGATGATGCGCTCCACGAACGCTATGATCTGGGGGATGTACTCCACCACGCGCGTGATCACGTCGGGGCGGCGCACGCCCAGGGCGTCCATGTCCTCGAAAAACTCCCGCTGGGGGGTTTCGGGCGGCGAGGGGGGGTGCGCATTTGTGTTAATGTGCGTGCTTTGTGTGTGCGTGTTTGGAGGGGGGGTGGGTAAATGTGCCTTTGCAGCCCACACTGGCGCGGCTCCGCAGCACCGCTGCGACACCTGCCAAACCCCCTCAAAACACGACCCACCCCCCAACCCCCGTCAAAACACAACCGCAGCCCCAGAACACCCCCAAACACCCCAGCCGCGGCCACACCTCGTACTTGGCCGCGTGCGCGCGGTAAATGTGCTGCTCCGTCACCTCCGCGCCGTGCTTGGCGTCCAGCGCCTCGGCCAGCTGGTCCCCCGCCACCGCAAGCACGGCGTCCACCGGCGGCGCCGGGCCGGCTGCGGGGCGCGCGCGGCGTTTCCGACGGGAGGGCGTTCGAGGCTCAGTCGCTTGCTTTTGGGACACCTGCCAACCCGGCCACGCATACCCTCCCAATGCGTTCGCTGCCTTGGTTGGCGCCTCGCAAAAACGTCAGCACTCGGCACGCCTCGCCGAGGGCGGCGTCAACGGGGCCACCCACACGAGGTGACAGGGCCCCCGGCCCTGCCCCGACCGCCCCTCGCCCGGCCCGCCCGCTCACCCGCCGCGAGCGCCTCGAGCTGCTGCTGCGCCTCCTGCACCTTCCGGAGCTTGTGCTCCTCGTTTTTGACCGCGCCCTCCAGCTCGGTGCGCGCGCGGCTGTCCTTGGCCGCCGCCGCCTCGGCGGCGACCGCGGCGGCCTTTTTGGTCTGCTTCGCGACGGCCGAGGCGGCCGCGTCGCGCGCGGCGGCCAGCACCTGGGGGCAGTTTGATGCGGAGGCGCGCGGCGTCGGCGGTGCGGCAGCTGAAGCAGTCGCACGCGGCTGCGCCTGCGCCGCCAGCCCGCTGCGGCGTGCTGCGCCGCCCGCCGCCAAATGCGCTCGCCGGCGCATGCATGCGCGCGCTGCTGCAAGCAAACTCAGAACAACATGCGAGCAACCAAGCGCGTTCGAGCCGCCAGCCAAAGCGCGCGCCACCCAAAGCGCGCCGCCACCCCCCCCCCCCGCCCGCACCTCTGCCGCGTCGCGCGCGCCCTCCCTGAACCGCCGCAGCAGGTGGTTCCGCCGCGCCCGCAGGATGATCTTGTCGTCCACATCCGTCACGTTCATGACAAACGTAACGTTGAACCCGAAGTAGTCCTCCAGCACGCGGCGCAGGATGTCAAAGGTGACGTAGTTGCGCGCGTGGCCGAGGTGGGCGGAGTCGTAGACGGTGGGGCCGCAGCCGTACCAGGTGACCTGCTTGCTGTCGGGGCCCGCCGCGGGCACAAACGGCACCTTGGCGTCCGCCAGGGAGTTGTAGAGGAGCAGCCGGCCGGCGGGGGCGGCGGCGGCGGCGCCGCCGGGCTGCGTCCAGCGCGCGCCGGCCTGCTGGCGCGGCGGGGCCGCCGCCGGCGCAGCGGCCGCTTCGGCGCACGGCCGCGCGGGGGCGGCGGTGGCCATGCTGCCGCTGCCGCTGCGGGGGGCTGCCTGCGGAGGGGTTGCGCACTCCCCGAGCCTCCCCTGGTTGGCCGGGACCGCCCTTTAGACGCGCTCCCGGTCTGCGGGAGATCGGTTTGCCGTGCAGGCGCGGCGAGCGGGGCCCCGGCACGCCTTGCAGCCAACGGAAAGACACGCGCGGTCGAGGAAAACGCCACGTAGAGGCCAAGGCGAAGGGAAAATCGGCGCTCGAGGCACAAGCAGTTCAGCAGCCGGCCAGCGGGTTGCAGCTGCCGCGTGCACCGCGCTAGGACGCTTTCATTCCGCGGTCAGTGGCGATCGCGCAGGCCGGCGTACTCCCCCTCGCACACGCGCTCACCGCACTCTGCTCAGCGGCGCCAGGGCGCGCACGACAGGCAGCCATGGTGCGCGCGGGCGCGTGGTAAACGCTTTGGGGGACCTGAATTGATCGATGGACGCAGCGCCGCCGCTCGGGGCCCGCGGCGAGATCGCCTCGCGCCCCTCGCGCCCGCAGGACGGCCCCAGCGCGGCTGTGGAGCAGGCCGCCGAGAAGCTGGAGGCTGCCAGCATCAACGGGGGCAAGGAGAAGGCCGCCAAGCCCAAGAAGGAGAAGCCCGTCAAGCCCAAGAAGGAGCAGGGTGCGCGCGCGCCGCGCCGCCGCCTCGCCGCGCTGCAGCAGCCTGCGGCCGCCCGCGGCAGCGGCCGTGGCTGGCCGTTTACCCCCTTGCATGCGCAGCTGACGGCAGCGGCTGGCTAGCAACATGCGGGGCGGCGCCAAACCCCTTTTGCGCTCCCCCGGCCCCCGCGGCACCGCAGGCAGCGGCGGCGGCGCGGCCGGCGGCGGCGGCGGCAAGGAGAAGAAGAAGGAGACGCAGCTGGGCCTGTCCACCACCAAGGCCGAGGACTTCTCAAAGTGGTACCAGGTGCGGCCCGCGCCCGCGGCCGCGACCTTGCGCACATGCAGCCGCGCACGCAGCCGCGCATGCGCGCGCGCGCACATGCGCATGCGGCCCCGCGCGCCAACCGACGCCAACCGACGCCGCGCCCATGCGGCGCGCCATGCGCGCCCATGCAGGAGATCGTCGTCGCCAGCGAGCTGATCTCCTACTACGACGTCAGCGGCTGCTACATCCTGCGCCCCTGGGCGTTTGCGATGTGGGAGGTGGTGCAGCGGTGGTTTGACGACCACATCAAGGCGCTGGGCGTGCAGGTTGGGGGGTGGGGGCCGCTGGGGTTTTGCTGCGGGCTTTGCTTTGCTCTCCTATGAGCCTTTGGCCTGTTTGTCCAAGGAGGGATGGATTTGTCACGGCAGCCTGCCGGCCGTTGGAGCGCCCTCTCTGCCCGCCCCCATCCAAAACCCCCCATCACCGCTCCCTCCCCGAAGCCCTCCCCTGAACCCCCAAACCCTGCCCCCCCCCCCCAGAACGCCTACTTCCCTCTGTTCATTACTGAGGACGTCCTCAACACGGAGAAGGACCACGTCGAGGGCTTCGCCCCCGAGGTGGCGTGGGTGACGCGCAGCGGCAACACGCCGATGGAGAAGCCCATCGCGATCCGCCCCACCAGCGAGACGGTGCGGGGGCGGGGCGGCGCGGCGCGGCGCGGCGGGCGGGCCGGCGGGGGTGGGGTGGAGGGTGGGGGCCGCCAGGGGCGCGGGCGCACCTTGGTTGCTGAAACGAGTCGACCGAGCCCTGGGGCCAGCAAGTGCGGGTGGGGGCGCGGGGCGCGGTTCCGCGCTGTTTAGCAAGAGCCGGCGTCGCGGCCCTGAAGATCTCAAATCCGAGTCCAGGGCCGCGGCGGCCGGCTGGCACGAGCCGCGGCACCAAGGTAGCGCCCCCTCTTTGGCCGCCGCGTCCGCAGCGCGGCGCAACTCCCCCTCTCCCCCTCACGCCGGGAAACCCCGCGCCGCTCCGCCGCCGCTCACCGCCCACCCACCCCCGCCGTCACCCGGTGCCACCCCCAGGCCATGTACCCGTACTTTGCGCAGTGGATCCGCTCCCACCGCGACCTGCCGCTGCGGCTCAACCAGTGGACCAACGTGGTGCGGTGGGAGTTCAAGTACCCCACGCCCTTCATCCGCAGCCGCGAGTTCCTCTGGCAGGAGGGGCACACGGCGTTCGCGACAAAGGTGTGTTTGCTTGTTTGTTTGTTTGTTTGCACACAAAGGTGTGTGTGCGTGTGTTGGGGGGGGGTGCCAGTGGAGGGGCTGTTGCGTGGCATGTCGCGCCGCCGCTGCAGCGCTGCCGCACCGCCGGTTTGGTTGGGTTGAAAAGGGGGCGACGAATGCGCGGGCCGCTCCCGCCAAAGCCGCCCGCCCCGAATTCATTGAAGCCGAGCCGATTGCTCAACTGCTTGCACGTCCCTCGTACCGCAGGAGGAGGCAGATGAGGAGGTGCTGGCCATCCTGGACCTGTACCGCCGCGTGTACGAGGACCTGCTGGCGGTGCCGGTGACAAAGGGGCGCAAGAGCACCAAGGAGCAGTTTGCGGGCGCGCTCTACACCACCACTGTCGAGGTGGGCCTGCATGGGGGCTTGGAGGGGCGGGCTTGGGAGGGCGCCGGGCAGTGCTGGCAGTGCCTCGTGCGGTTGCAGGGGTGCCCCCTAACGGAGCCGTGCCGGACTTTGGGAGGGTGCCGGGGCAGTGATGAAAACCGCCCCGCCGGCCCCGCCCCCACCTCCAGGCCTTCATCCCCGAGACTGGCCGCGGCATCCAGGGCGCCACCAGCCACTGCCTCGGCCAGAACTTCAGCCGCATGTTTGGCATCGAGTTCGAGACCGAGGAGCGCACCAAGGCGCACGCGTGGCAGAACAGCTGGGGCCTCACCACGCGCACGCTGGGCGTGATGGTGATGACTCACTCGGACGACAAGGGGCTGGTGCTGCCGCCGCGCGTGGCGCCCAAGCAGGTGGGGGCGCTTTCGGCGCTCGGGGGCGGCCTGCGGGGCAGGCCGCCCCGCTGCGGGGCCGTTGCGGCGCGTCGCGCGAAACAGAGGACACCCACCACGCCCCGCTCTGCGGCGCCGCAATTCCCGGTCAAACACGGTCAAACATGGTCAAACGGTGCGCTCCCCCCCCTTAGGTCGTGATCATCCCCATCCCCAAGAGCAACTCCGCCCCAGAGGTGCAGCAGGCCATGTTTGACCGGGCGGCGCAGCTGCGCAAGGCGCTGGAGGCCAAGGTCGGAGGGGCTGTTTGGGCGCTGGCTTTTCTTCGGGGCTTTTTGGCTCCCACTGTTTCTCTGCGGCAGTGTTGTGTTTTGTTGTGTTTCAAACGGTGCCTTTTGAAGCCCGTCGCAGCGCGACCTGTTTCGCGGCTTTGCAAGCCCAACCCCTCCGGCTGTGACGAATTTGGTATGGGATTTGCTCGAGCGCCCCCACCAAAAGGGGGCGCGCTGAGACAGAACACCAATGGATCCTACCGAGCCGAAGGGCCTGCGCATCCCGCTGCCTTCGTTTTGTTTCTTCCAATGAATCGACACTGCAACCACTGCCTGGAATCGCTCTGAAACCACCTCGAAACTGCCCTGAAGCCGCCCCAAAACCGGGCCAAACTTCCAGGCCTATGCGCAACACCTCCCCTGAAACCCCTCCTCCACGCACCCGCAACCACCCCCGCCAAACCGCCAGGGCGTGCGGGTCGAGACGGACCTGCGCGCCAACTACACGCCCGGCTGGAAGTACAACCACTGGGAGATGCGGGGCGTGCCGCTGCGGGTGGAGCTGGGGCCGAGGGACATGGAGAACGAGGTGGTGGTGGTGGCGCGCCGCGACACAGGTGCGCCGCTGCGCGTTTGTTGTGTTCTTTTTTGTGCCTGCGCTGCGGTGTTGTGTTGTGTTGTGTTGTGTTGTGTTGTGTTGTGTTGTGTTGTGTTGTGTTGTGTTGTGTTGTGTTGTGTTGTGTTGCGCTACGCTGCGAGCCCCCGACCCCCCCCCCCCCGGCTGTGACGAATTTGGTATGGGATTTGCTCGAGCGCCCCCACCAAAAAGGGGGCGCGCTGAGACAGAACACCAATGGATCCTACCGAGCCGAGGGGTGGCGTGCACGCCAAGCCCAGCACCGCACTGCACCGCACCGCACCGCACCGCACCGCACCGCACCGCACCGCCGCTTTGGAAAACCCGCCTGCCGCCCTCCCTCCCGGCCCCGCCCCACCAACCTCAAACCCCCAAACCCCCAAACCCGCCCACCCGCCCACCCGCCCACCCCAGGCGTGAAGGAGACCGTTTCGTGGGACGACCTGGCCGCGCGCGTGCCGCTGCTGCTGGACACCGTGCAGTCAGAGCTGCTCGAGGCGGCGCGCGAGCGGTGGGGCCCGGGGGGGGGGGGCTGGGCGGGGCAAGCTGGCCGGAGACACGCGCGCGCCAGCGCCCGCTGCAGCCGCGGGCCCGCGCGCGCGGCGCGCCTTGCCCGACGCGCTTGCGAGGCGCAGCGTGAAAACTGCGGCGCGATGCGCGCGCCTTCCCTCCCACACCTCCTGCTGCACCCAGCCCCCCCATCCCCCCCCCCCCCAACCCCCCACCCCAAACCCTCTTCCCCCCTAAAACCCCCTTAAACCCTCTTCCCCACTCAAAACCCCCCCAAAGGTACGACAGCTGCGTGGAGACCGCGACCACCTGGGACGACTTCATGGCCGCACTGGACCGCAAGTGCGCGCATTTGGCTTTTGGTTGGGGTTGGGGGCGGTTTCCGTGTTTGTGGGTTGGGGGCCGCTCTCCCTGTTTGTGGCTTGGGGCCGCTCTCCGTGTGTTTGTGTTTGCGGGGTTTGGGGTTTGGGGTTTGGTTTTTGATGACCCTGCTGTCCGCCCCGTCCCCAACCCCGTCCTGCCTTCTGCGCGGCGCGCCATGCCGCTCACGCCGCACAAGCAGCGACGAGGCGGCTGTCTTCAGCTCATCCCATCCACACGAAACAGCGAGCGCCTGCTGCCTCCCTCCCCTGAAATATTGACTCGACACCGCGCCGTCCAATCCAACTTCCCACCCCCCTTACCAAGTCCCTCCCGCCCCCAATGCCGAAATCAAGCCCCTCTTGCAAACCAGACCAACCCCCTTCCCACCCCTGAAAACAAGCCCCCTTGCAAACCAACTCCCTTTCACACACACCCCAATCAACAAAACCCCAAGGCACATGGTGATGGCGCCGTGGGCGGACGAGGCGGAGGTGGAGGAGGACGTGAAAAAGCGCTCCGCCACCGCAGAGGCGATGGGCGCCAAGACGCTGTGCCTGCCGTTCGCGCAGCCGCCGCTGCCGGCGGGCGCGAAGTGCTTCGCCAGCGGCAAGCCGGCCAAGAACTGGGCGCTCTGGGGCCGCAGCTACTGAGCAGCGCCCGAGGGGCGCCGGGCCGCGGCGGCCGCCGGCAGGCCCGCGCGCGCCGCGCCGCGCGCGGCGCGGCCCGGCCCGGTCTGCTGCCCGCGGCGGCTTGGCGCGCGCCGCTGCAGCTGCCGCTGCCGCTGCTGCTGCCGGCCCCGCCAGCCTTTTCCCCATCGTTTATTCGCGCCCGCATCGCCCGCCGAGGGCGCGCCAACGGTCAGCCTTCACATTCGCCGCCGCCGCCACCACGGCGCACTGTAAAAAGCACCCAGGCTTGTTCGCAGGCCCGCCGCAGCAAATGGGGTTTGCTTGGGGCTCGTTTTACTCTGCTTCGCTTGGCTCGCGGTCTTTCGGCAACGCTAAACAGGGGCAAAAAGGGGAACCGGGGAAGAAGAAAACATAGAAGGGGGAGAGAAGCAAGGAACTGGGAGCGGGGCCGGGGCCAAGAGCGGCGCGGCGCGGCGCAGGCGTGCTTCAGCGCCGCCGGCCGCCAGCCGCAGCCGCCGCCTTGGGCCGCGGCGCCGCCGCCGCCGCCTTGGGCCGCGGCGCCGCCGCCGCCGCCGCCGCCTTGGGCCGCGGCGCCGCCGCGGCCGGCTCCTTGCCCCGCTGCCGCTTTGCCGCGCCGCCGGCGGCCGTGGCCGTGGCCGCCACCTTGCCCTTTGCCTTTGCCTTGGCCGCCGCCGGCGCCGGCCGCGCCTCCTCCTCCTCCTCCTCCTCGCTCCCCGAGCCGCCCGCGCCGGCCGCGGCCTCCGCCGCCGCGCCGGCGCCGCCGCCCGCCGCGTCGATGCGGACGGGTTTGTCAGGCAGCGTCTGGTAAACCGGCAGCGCCACGCTCTCTCCGGTCTTCACGTAGACCGCCTGCACGTTGCCCCACTTTTTGGGGACGCGCGCCGCGACGCCGGCGATGACGGCGAGCACGTTCTCCGCCGCCGCCGCCGCGCCGAGGCCGGCGCGCGCGGCGCGCACGGACACGCACGACCCCGCCGGGGGGGTCATGTAGGCGCTCTCCTCCACCGCGCGCCGCACGGCGTCGGGGAAGCTGGCCGCCGTGATGTCGACTGGGACCGGCGCCTTGCGGCGCTTGAAGAAGCTCTTGCCGATGAGCTTCGGCAGGGACGGCAGGATGCGCTCGTCGGCGAGGAACAGATCGTACTGCCCGCAGAGCTGCCGCTTGGCCTCGTGGGACTCGTACTTGGTGCGCAGCTTGGAGAGCCCTATGATCTTGGCCACGCCGCCGCGGCCGGTGAACTTTGCCAGCCGCGCCTTGGCGGCCTTGTGGCCCTCGCCCTTCTTGTCCTTGACGAACAGGCAGACCTCCGCGCCGGCCGCGGTCAGCAGCGGGTGCGGCACGGGCAGGCGGATGGGTTTGACCTTGACCGGGCCGCCGGGGCGGGGGCTGCGCTTGAGCGCGACGGTTACGTAAACGAACTCGTCGTCGTCGAAGAGCCGCGCCCCCGCGCCGGCCGCGGAGCGGTCGGCGGCGTGCTTTATGAGGCTCGCGACGGCGCGCTCGACCTGGTCGCGCCGCAGGCCGGGCAGGCGCGCGGCGGCGGCGAGCGCGGCGGCGGCGGCGGCGGGCGGCGGCGCCGGCGGCGCGGCCGCGGCGGCGGCGGTCGCGGCGGCGGGCATCGTGGCGGCGTGCGCCGGTCGCAGCTGCCGGTGGCGGCGCCGGTGGTCGCTGCTTGTCCCGCGGAAGCGGCGGCGGCGGCGGCGGCAGCGGCGGCGGCGGCGGCGGCGGCGGCGGCGGCGGCTGCGCGCTACGTGCGCCGACGGCGGCGGGCGGCGGCGGCTGACGCCGGGGCGGCCCTGCTGCTGCAAGCGAGAGCACGGATGCAAAAGCGGTGCCGCTCAGAACGCCCCGAGCTAGCTCGCAAGAGGCTTTCTCGAAGCCGGCGCGCGGGAGGGTTGGGGGACGGGGTAGCAGCGAGGTTGAGGCTGTGTCAGCGCAGTTTCCGAAGTTCCGAAGCGATGCCAGTGTATTGAGGCAAGCCTTCGGCGAGGCGGCAGTCTGACGAGCGGTCAAACATTCGGCCGTCCTGCCACGCCCCCAGCTCGCCCCCGCCATGCGCGCATTGGAAATCAAGCGATGCGGCGATTCGCGACCGCTCCGCGCGTGCAAGTCGCGGATCTGCGGCCGGGGCGCGCGACCTCCGCCCCGCGGCCCCGTCCCAGCGCCAGGGGCGCGCTCCCTCGGGTTCGGGCCGCGGCCTGGATCTCATGGGGAGCTAGCCAGCCGGCGCGGCCAGGCAATGGGGCCGGCGTGGCGGCCGCGGCGACCCGCCCGCGCGCCGCGCCGCGCCCAGCCCGCCGCGCCGCCCCGCCGCGCGCCCTGCCGGCCGCCGCGGACCCCCAGCGGCCCGCCGCGGACGACGGCGCATGGGACGAGGAGCGCGCGGCCGCGGCGCGCGCGCTGCGGGCGCGCTTCGAGGCGGCCGGCGCGGCGCCGGCGGAGCTCGCGGCCGCCGACGCCGACCCCTTCCTGTCAGGCGCCGCCGCCGACGCCGACGCCGACGCCCGCCTCGGCCGCTTTTTGTCGTGGCTGCTCGCAAACGGCGCGAGCGGCGTGGGCGCGGGCGACAGCAAGGCGGCGCTGTATGAGGGGGAGGGCGGCGAGCGGGGCCTCGTGGCCGTCCGGGTGAGTCGAGTTTGGGTGTGTGTGTGTGTGGAGAGACTTTGGGCCCCGAAAAGGCCCTCAGAGGCAGGTCAGCCTGCCTGGCCAGGAAACCCCAGCCGGCGGCGACGCTCAAGAAACCGCCACAAAACCGCAAACCGCCGCACGCAGCCCATCGCCGCGGGCGAGGCCGTGCTGCGCGTGCCCCTGCGCCTCGCCATCACCGACGCCGGCGGCGGCGCCGACGACGACGCCGCGTTTGCGGCGCTGCCGGGCGGCGGGGAGTGGCAGGACCGGATTGTTTCTAAGCTGCTGAGGATTGTGGAGGCCGGGGAGGCCAGTCCCTGGAGCGCATACGTGCAGGTGAGAGTTTGCAGCTGTGCGTGTGCGTTTGTGTTTGCGTTTGCGTTTGCGTTTGCGTGTGCTGCGCGCTGCGGCTTGCGCACTTTGCTTTGGGATGCGCACGCCCCGCCGCCGCCACGCTCCTCCTCTGCTGGCAAACTGAAGCACGGCCGCGCCACTGCCCTCCTCCTCACTCTTTGCCCTCCCCTTTTTCGCGCGCGCCCATTCCAGGTCCTTCCAAAGCACGTCCCCGCGGCCATCCTAACCCACGGCCGCTGGGCCCCTTCGGACCCGCCCGCCTCGGACGGCGCGGCCCCCGGCCCCGCCGCCGCCGACGGCCTGCGCCCCGCGGCGCAGCGCCTGCGCCGCGGCGCCCTCCGCCTGGCGGAGCGCTGGGCGGACTGCCGAGGCCGGCCCGGGGCGTGGGGCGCGATCGGGCGGGCCGGGTTTGAGCGGTTTGTGTGGGCCCACTCGTGTGTGATGTCCCGGACCTTTGGCAACGCCGCGCCGGGCGGAGGCGTGGGCGTGAGGATGATGGTGCCGCTCGGTGGGCGGCGGGGGCGAGGGCGATGGGGCCGGGGGCGAGGGGAGGTTCTTTGGGGGCAGAGAGTTTTGGAAGCTGTGCGGTGCCTCGCCCTGCCCATTGCGGCCCTTTGCCTCCTCCTTTGACCGGGCTCTGACCGCGACTCGCCGCCCGCCCGCGCCCCCTGCCAGTCGACATGCTGAACCACGGCGGCGACCGGACTGCCGGACTGCTTTCGGACGAGCCCTTTGCCTCGGACAACGTCCGGTGGGACGTGGTCGCGCCCGGCAGTCCGGGGGCCGGCGACGGCGGCGCCCCCGGCGGCGGCGAGGGCGGGTGGGTGATGGTCGTGAGCGCCAAGAGAGACATAGAGGAGGGGGAGGAGCTGCTGCTGTCCTATTTCGAGGGCTCCAACGACGAGTTCCTCCTGCACATGGGTGAATGGGGACGTTTTCGGCTATCCTTTTGAGGTGCTAGATGACGCCGCCGCGTGTGCTTGCGCCCCCGCAATCGCGCATGTCAGCATGTGTGCATGTGTCTGCGCACGTGCCACTCAAAAACCAAAGCAATAGCCTCTAGCAATGCGGAGCGCTGTGCCCGCTACTAAGCACTAAAACCCCTTGGGCAACGTTGCAACGCCCCCTCCCTCTCCCTGCCGCCGTCCCCGCGCCTCCCCCCAGGCTTCGTCCCCACCTGCAACCCCCACGACGGCGCCGAGCTGGCCCCCACCCTCCAGGCGGCCCTTGAAGCGCTCTGGGCCATTGAGGCGGCGCGCGCCGGCCCCGGGGCGGGCGCGGCGGCGCTGGGGGCGGCCTATTCTGCCGCGCTGGCGGCGGGGCAGGAGGCGCTGCGGGCTGAGGTGGACGCGGCGCTCCTCGCCGGCGGCGGCGCCGGCGGCGGCGGGTCGGAGGGCAGCAGCAGCGGCGGTGGTGGCAGCGGTGTTGGCGGCAGCGGCAGCAGCGCCGAGGCCGGCAGCGGTGTTGGCGGCGGCGGCGACGCGGGCGCGGGCCGGCTGGAGGAGGTGCTGTCCCGCCTCGAGCCGATCAAGGCCGCCCCCGGCGCGCGCGTGACGAACTCGATTGTGGTGGCGCTCGAGGCGCTCGCCTCGGCCGGCGGCGGCGGCGGCGGCGGCGGCGGCGGCAAGGTGGAGTTCCTGCTTGCGGCGCTGGCGTGGCTGCGGCTGCGGGAAACGAGCGTGCCGCTGCCTCGGGACCTGGCGCGCCTGTTCCTGCACGCCTCGGGCTGCGGCGACGAGGCGGCTGCGGCGGCGCTGGGGGTGCAGCTGCAGCACTACACGACCCTGCTCGACCCCGAGGCCGCGGCGCGGCACGGCGGCGACGCCGCGGCGCTCGCATCGGAGCTCGCCGGCAGTCCGGAGCCGCCCGAGGCGGCGCGCGCGCCCGCGTGGCGGACCGCCGCGGGGGACCCCGCCCTGGCCTACCGCGCGTCGAAGAAAATGATACTCGTGGATTTGCTGGCGGCGGTCGCCGCCGCCCGGGGGGGCTCGGTGCGGGCGCTGACAGCAGAGCTCGAGGCGTGGGCGGCGGCGGCGGCGGCGGCGGCGGCGGCGGCGGCACCGGGGCGCGGCGCGCCGGCGCCGCCGGCGCCGTGGCGGGCGGCGGTGGCGGCGGCCGCGCGCGGCGGAGCGGCGCTTTGAGGGCCGTGCGCCCGCGTGTGCGCATGCCGGTAAATGCACGCTGGCGGCTGCGCCATGTTGGGACCGGCGACCGTGTGCGAAATGGGGGGTGAAGGGTTGTACTGCACGTTGCATCCGCACGCCATGCGCGGCTCGGTGTGCACGGCCGGAGCAGGGGCGGCAGCGGCGGCGCTGCTCTGGCTGAGGGGCCGGCTCTCGCGTCGGCGGCGGGGATCAGGGATGTGTGTAGGCGGCGGCATGCCAGTGCAAAGGGGCAGCCGGGCAGGCGTGAGTGTGCCCGTTATGCCTGGGCTGCTTACAAACTGCCATGCGTTCTGAGGAATCGCCCGCAGCGGGCGCTCAGAGCGGTGAAGTGACGCTGCAGCAGTCGAAGCGGTGGCGCAGTCCACAGCCCACGGGTGACACGGCATTTGGCCGCGCGTGGACGGCCCTTGATAGTTCGCGACCTTCCTGTCACTCTGTTTAGCCTGCCCAGCGGCCTGCCGAGCAGATCTGAGCACTCCCGCCACCTCCGCGCAGCCCACAGCGGCTCAGCCGCTGGTCGATGGGGAGTCGCGGCAGCAGCACATAAAACCAGCCGCATTGCCTGGCCGCAGATGGCGGATAACACCGCCGCCGCTCGCAGCAGCAGCAGCAGCAGCGGCGGCGGCGGCGGCGATGCACAGGACCTGGCGGCGGCACTGCGGGACCTCGGCGCCGCGCTGAGCCTCAAGGCCCAGTCTGGCCTGGCGCCCGAGGTGCAGGAGCTCACCCGCAGCTGGGGCCTGCGCTCCCAGGCGCTGCTGGACGCGGCCGATGGCATGGAGGGCGTCCTGGAGGGCGCGGCGGCGGCGGCGGCGGCTGAGCTGCTGCAGCCCCTGCTGAATGAAGCCTTTCTTATAGCCCACCCCGACCTGTATCGACTGACTGTGAGGTCTGTAAAAATCGTGTTCAATTCCTTCAGCAGCGAGGTGAGTGTCTAGCAAGCAAGGCTGCTGGCCCTGCGCCTACTGCTGCCTTGCGCAGGTGCACTGCTTCGTCCGATCCACCACCAATCTCCCAGCCCCAACGGCCGGCACGCGCCCCCCAACGCACAACCTGTCAGGGACTGCCCTGCATTTTGGGACCTGTGGGCGCCAGCTTGCTGGCGTTGTTTCTCAACAGGCAGCTGACTCAGGTTGCCCGCAGCGTGGCTGCAGCGCCGCTGCTGGACCTGCTGGACCGGCCCGGCTGCGCCGCGGCGCTGCTCGCGGCGCCCGCTGCCAAGGGCGCCGTCAAAGCCCTTATTGCGGTCGCCAAGCACGAGGGGGCCCAGAATCAGAGCGAGGCCTTTTACATGCTCGCTCAGCTGTTCGGCGCCGATGCCGCCGCCGCAGAGCGCGCCGCGTCGGCGCTGTGCCCTCTCGCTGTGGAGCGCCTGCGGAGCGGCACGGCCGCTGGCGCGGCGAGTGTCGCCACCGCAGTGGCACTGGCCGGGCCTGCGCGGCTGCTAAGCAGTGTCGCGGGGCTCGCTGCACCCGATGCGGTGCGTGCGCGCGCAGCCACGACGCCGGGCCTGGCAGGCGCAGTCGCCGACCTGCTTGTGGCGCTCGGCTCTGAGGAGTGGATCGCGGCCAGGGAGGTGCTGGGCGCGCCCTGTGACGGGGTTGAAGTAGAGATGCTGATGGTGCTGGGTGCCTTGATGGCGCAAACCAGAGGCGCCCACGCCCCAACCTTCGAAGCGCTGACCTCGCGCGGCGCGCTGCCGCGGGTGCTGGCGCTGCTGCGCAGCCCCTTAGAGCCGTTGCGCCGTTCCGCGGCTTTTTGCATCGCTTCAATTGCGAGCGAGGAGCGGGGCCGCCACGCCCTTTTCAAGGCGCCGCGCGCCGCCGTGGAGCTTGTGGCCGTGCTGCGGCGGGCGCATGCGGACGGCGAGGACCCCGCGACGATCCAGCTCAGCGCAGCCATCGCGCTCGTGGAAATGATACGCCACAGCGAGGGCCCGCGCGTCGCCGAGGCGCTGGCGCGCGCCGCGGCGGCGGAGGGCAGCGCGGGGTCGCTGCTCGGGGCGCTGGCCGGCCTGGTCGCACAAAGTGTTTCCGGAAACGGCTGCCCTAAGATGACTTGGAGTATGTGCTCTTGTGCTGCCGTCTTGCTGCACCGCATTATTTTATTCGCCACTGCCGAGCAGCTGCGCGTGCTGCGGCGCGCGCCGCTGGCCGAGCCATGCGTGCGCGCGCTGCTGTACTGGGTGCCACAGGCCAGCGATGGGCAGATGGCCGCAGCCGGCGACCTGGTGGTCGTCGTTGCTGTCCTGGCCGGCTTTGACATATGGGGCGAGAGCGACGAGGACGCCGACCCAGGCCCCCTGCCGCCGCCGGCCACCGCGGACACGGCTGCCGCGCGCGCGGCGCTGCAGGGCGCGCCCGGCCTGGAGGGCGTGCTTCAGCGGTGCCTGGACTGGAAGCTGGGCCACGACCCGGAGGACTTCTTCGCCACAACACTGGTGGCGGCGGCCAACTGGCTGCTGGGGCTGCCAGATGCGAAGGCGGCGGCAACCGCTGCAGCGGCGGCCGCAGCCCCAGCAGCAGCGGGCCCGGCGCCAGTGGACCCCGCGGCGGCTCCGGCTCCGGCGGCAGCAGCGCTGCTGGCACCGCCTTTGGTGGCAGGCGAGCGCACAGCTATGCAGCAGCCGGGGCCATGGGCCGGCGGCAGCGGCAGCGGCGCGCACGGGAGCAGCAGCAGCGGCGCGCACGGCAGCAGCGGCAGCGGCGCGCACGGCAGCAGCGGCAGCGGCGCGCACGACAGCAGCGGCAGCGGCGCGCACGGCGGCAGCAGCGGCAGCAGCGCCAGCGGCAGCGGTGCCGAGGCTGCCGCGCGGCCGCGGGCGTGCGGCGGGTGTGGCAACAGCACACCCGAGGCGCCGCTGCTGCGCTGCGTGGGCTGCAAGTCGCAGTATTACTGCGGCGAGCCGTGCGCTTTGAGCCACTGGCCATCGCATCGCGCGGCGTGCAAGGCGGCCCGCAAAGCGGCGGCGCGGCGTTCTCAGCCGCGGTCTGCGTGAGTGGCGGCCCCCTGCATCTGCGGCACAGTGATTTGGCAATGTCCTGCGCCACCCTGCTTGCATGGTAACAAAGCTGCCGCCCTTTGTTGACCGGCAGCTGTGTAAAGGGGGGTAAAGGGCTGTACTGCACGTTGCATCCGCACGCCATGCTCGGCTTGGTGCGCACGGCCGGAGCAGGGGCGCGGCGGCAGCGCTGCTCTGGCTGAAGGGCCGGCTCTCGCGGCGGCAGGGATGCGTTGTGCGTAGGGGCGGCATGCCGAATGGACAGGCATCACTCATGAGAGTGCCTGGGCTGCTTGTGGGAAGTTCTGTTCAGGCAATAGTGCCTCGTGGAGCTGGCAACTTGGCTGCCCCTCATTGCCTGGCCCATCGAGGCGCCTACCCTGTGTGGCTCCATAACCCTGCAACAAAGCAACGCTCGACGCGCCTTGGCAAACCAGCGCTTGCTTACATTCAACCTCTAAAGGCCCTGCGCCCTCGCGCCCGCAGGCACGCCCCTGTGCGCTATCCGCCCTCCTGCGCATCCCCCTGCGTCCGCTGCTCGTGCTGCTGCATCAGCCAGGCTGGCAGAACGTCCTCCTCCTCCTCTTCCCGCCCGGCCCCCGCGGCGCGCCAGCCCTCCTCCTCCTCTTCGCTGCCGCTGCCGCGCGCCGCGCACGGGCCGCCGCCGCCGCCGCCGCCGCCGCCGCCGTCCTCCCCCTCTGCCCCTGCCATGAGGGCCTCTGCGTCCTGCTCCGCCCCTTCTTCATCTGCTGCTGCTGCTGCGGTGGCGGCGGCTGCCTCCTCGTCTTCCAAAAGCTCCTCCGCTTCCGCCATTGCCACGTCGCGCGCGCCCGCCTCGGCCGCCTCGTCGGCGTGCCGCCGCCGCCGCTCCGCCTCGGCGGCCGCCGCCTCGGCCGCCTCGGCCTCGAGGGCGGCCGCGCCGGGCAGAGCGGAGGGCTCGAAGCCGTCCTGGAAAGGCGCGTAGGCGCCAAACAGCCCCTCGTGCAGGCAGCCCTGAGGGGTCGGGGGTGGGGGGGGGTGTTGGGGGCCGGAAGGCTCAGGCCGCAGCTCGCGGCGCCGGTGCGGCCCGCGGCACCGGCAGGCGACAACCGCGCGCGGACGCGCCCGCGGGCGCAAAGCCCCGCCTTCAAACCCCGCTTCAAGCGCCGCTTTCAGCCGGGGCCGCAGTTGGGCCGCCGCTTTGGTCAACGCCGCGTTTAAAAGCCGCTCACCGGGTTGAACACGGAGCAGCCCTCGTGCCTGAACTCCTCCTGCCCCGCCGACCCGTCCGCCAGCACCAGCGTGTGCGGCAGCGGGTAGAGCTGCAGCGCGTGGTCAAACGCCCAGTGCACCGGCTGCGCCGGCAGCGGCAGCGGGCACAGGTGCGACTGCTGCAGCAGCGTGAGCGCGAGGTGGGCGAAGGAGACGGAGGGGTCGTCTTGCTCCAGGTCTGCGGGCGGCGTTGGGGGGCGTTTTGAATGTTTCAGGGTGCGCGCGCGGCGTTTGATGCTTTTTAGGTGCGTGCGCAGCTGGGGGTCCAACCCTGATTCGGGGTCCAAACCGAGTGGGCGCCGCTCTCAAGCGTGCGGCGTCCCAGGGACTTCGGCCGGACAGGCTGGAGGCGTAAGCAAGGCCGATCAATGCAAAGGAAGGAGGGGCATCCGGGCAAGAAAAGCTGCCCGCGCCGCGAGCCCCCCGGCCGCGCGCGGAGAACGCACCGTCGCAGGGCACGAGGCAGCGGCGCCGCAGCGCCTTTAGCGCGTCGTACCGGAACACCACCACCTCGCGGGTGTAGTACTTTATCCTGGGGGCGGTACGGTTGGCGGTTGGGGCGGTACGGTTTGTGGGTGGGGGCGGTACGATTTGTGGGTGGGGCGGTACGGTTTGCGGTTGGGGGCGGTACGGTCGGCGGTTGGGAGCCGCAGTGCGTTTGGCGCTTGGGCACCGCAAGCCGGCCCAAGTGTTCAGCATAGCGGTTTCAAAAAAGGGGCTTTCTTTAGGGCGGCTCGCGCCCGCCCGGCACCCCGCACACGCGCGCGCGCGCGCGCCTGCATGGGTTTGTGGAGAACACCGCGCCGGGCAGCACCCGCGCCACCTCTGATGTAAAGTACGACGGCAGCGGCGGCTGCGGCAGCGCGCCGCCCAGCCCGGGGTCTCCGGGGCCGGGCACAAAGACGAAGCGGCTGCCCTCCTGCGGGTGCGCAGTTGGTCGCGTTTTGTTTTGCTGCGCTTGAGCAGCTGTCGCGCCTCGTGTTTGTGGGTGTGCTGCGTGGTGCAAAGCAGCAGCGCCGCTCACAGCAGCAAGGCTGCAAGGCGCTCGAGGCGGCGGGGCGGGCGGCCAGGCGCCCACCTTGATTTTGGCGTGCCTCTCAATCAGCGCCGCCAGCGCGCCAAAGCCGTCCCTCAGGGCGGGGTAATCCGCGCCGCCGTCGCCGCCGGCGCCGGCGCAGTCGCCGGCCTTTTTGCTGGTGAAGTTGCCGATTAGGACAAACATGGCGGGCACGGCGTCGGCCTCCTCATAGCCTGGGTTGGTTGGTTGGTTGGTTGGTTGGTTGGTTGGTTGGTTGGTTGGTTGGCTCGCTTGCTTGCTTGCTTGCTTGCTTGCTTGCTTGCTTGCTTGCTTGCTTGTTTGTTTGTTTGTTTGTTTGTATGTTTGTGAGTGCTTTTCGACAGGCTTCTTGGGCTGCGGGACTCACAGGGGTGGCAACCCTACCGTGCAACCAATACGCAAACCAAAACCCAACAAAAGGCGCGCCGCACCCGCGAAAATGGTGCCCAGCGCCTCAAACGTCTCCGGCCTGTCCAGCCAAACGTCCTGCAGGAACACCAGCCGGTCCTCCGCCCCCTCAACCTCCGCCACCTCGGCCGCCGCCTCCTCCTCGGGCGACAGCGCCGGCGCGCCGAAAAAGTCGAGCCGGGCCGCCGTCGCGGGCAGCGCGGAGCGGGGCTCGCAGCTGGGGAAGCCGACGGCCGCGGCGCGGAACACGCCGTCGCGGGTCATCGCGCCCTCCGCGACGACGACGCAGTTCTCTGTTGTCGTGTTGGGGCGTTGCGGCGGGGGCGGCGGTTTGGGGTTTGGGGTTTGGGGTTTGGCCTTTTGGTGGCTTGGGGGGCTTTCTCGGCGCGCGGCGGCGGGGCGGCATGGCCTCGGGCAGATATGCCACGCATGCACACAACACACACAAACACCACGCACACACCACCGCACACACGCTTTGCCGCAACTCAACACAAGCACGCACAAAAGCGCGCACCCGTCAGGAACCCCGACGCCAGCTTGGCCGCGCTGAGGTCGAGGGGCACCTTGGCCCCCACGTCCTCAATGGCCAGGTGGCCGTCCTCCTGCAGGGCAGGGGAAAAGGGGCGCACATGGGGGGGATTAAGGAATGCGAGCCACCTTGCACGTGGGGTGGGGTGCGTGTGTTGGGCGGGGATTCGGTGGCCGCCCACCACTCGCCCCCAGTTGCAGCTCTGCACTGGGCCCCCCAAAAGCTGCTACGACAGCGCCGCCGAAATCAGGTCAGACCAACGCCCCTCCCGCGCCCCCCACAAAGAAGCGCCCACCTGCGACCCGATGATCCCCATAACAATGCACGTCTCCCCGCCGCTGCCCTTGAGCCCCATAAGCTCCGTCAGCTGCGCCTGCGGCGCCGCGCCGGCGGCCGCCTGCAGCGGGTTTGGCGGCTGGAAGCGGCGGTTGCGGCGGAGGCGCTGCAGCAGCAGATTGTATCGGTTGAGGTACAGCCTGTGCTTCTCCTGCGTTTGTTCCATTCCCGGTTTGCTTGTTTTAGGCTTGTCAGTCCCCAGGGGCCATGCATGATGCATGGCGAGCGCCTTTGCGAGCGCACCACGGGCGGCTGGCAGCTGCTGCAATCCTCGGGCGCGCGCGCCTCCTGTCCCGCCGGCCCTGCCGCCCGGCCCCGCACCTCCGCGGTCGGCAGGAACTTGCTGGCCCGCGAGTCCGCGTGCAGCCGCTTGGAGACGGGGTCGTAGACCACGCGCGGCACGTCAAATGCGGAGACGACAAATGCCAGATCGCGCTTCGCGACCGTGCCGGTCATGCGCCGCACCGCCGCGTCCACGTCGGCGGCGGAGACTACGCCGTCGTCGTCGTCGCCCATGTCTTTCGGGATCGGGGTCGAAAGGGGGCGATCGGAGGGGAGGCCGGGCTTGAGGCAGGTTTGGGGGAAGGTGGCCGCGGGGCGCGCCGCTGCCCGCCGCATGCGCCCGCTGCGGCGCGCGCGCCGCTGGGCCCTCGCCCGTTGGCCCCGGCACTCACTGGATTTGAGGACCTGCAGGATCTCGTGCACCTGGTCCAGGCTGCCGCGCACATCCTCTGCGTACTGCAGCAGGCGTTTGAACGCGGCGGCGTCGACGCAGCCCTGCAGGCCCGCCTCCTGCAGCTTGCGCTGCAGCGGCCGCGTGAACTGCGCCGCCGACATCCGTCGAGGCCTACTGGACCCTTCAGTACGTGTCTATTCCGTCCCAGCGCACGGGGAGTTTGGAAAGAGCGGCTCAGCAGGTTTGGCGGGCTGATCGCCGATCTGGTGGGAAGCGGAGCGTACGGCTGGTTCAGGGTGTTACATCCGGTTGCATTAATGCCGTTCAAATCGATATGACGCGCACCGCGACCAAAGGACTCACTGAGGGCGCGGCCTCACTCGCAGCATGCGCGCCGCGGGCGGGCCCCAGCGCGGCCCCAGCCCGCTGGTGCAGTTCGCGGTGGAAGCTGGATTCCCCGCGGAACTCTCCGGCAAGGCGCTGGCCCGTTTCAGCCGCAGCATCGGCGTGGCGCAGGCGGGCGTGGAGCACGCTTTTGAAGTGCGCGCCGCCGCACGCCGCTCGCGCGCCGCACCGCCCCCGGCCGCATGCCCCGCGCCTGCTGCATGCCATGCAGTGGCGCCAGCCCGGTCTCGCTCCGGCAGCATGCGCCGGCCCCGCCGCCGCCTGGGCACGTCTTCACCGCCCCCACTCAAAACTCGGGCCGCTTCCACAACGCACCGCAGTTCATAGACTTCCTGTCCACGCTGTCAGCGGCGCAGGAGCAGCAGGAGCAGTCGCAGCAACGCCAGCAGGATGGCGGCGCCGCCGTGGGGCGCGGCGGGCAGCAGCAGCAGCAGCAGCAGACGGCAGCGGGGCCGGCGGGCGACGCCACGCCCCCGCACTCGGCAGAGCGCGACCAGCGGCAGCGTGGCAGCGCCGCCCCCGCTGCGGCGCACTCTCAGCAGCAGCAGCAACAGCAGCAGCAGGGGCGCCGCCGGTTGGTCAAGCGGAGCGCCCAGCCCGCGGCGGCGCGCACCAGCAGCGGCGGCGCCGACGGGTGGGACGCTGCGTGCGAGGACCTCTCGCAGGAGCCGCCGGCGCGCGGAGGCGGCCCCGGCGGCGGGGCCGGGGCCCGTCCGTGCATCGACCTCACGGCCGAAAAGGCGCCTGCGCCGAAGCGCCGCCGCCTGCAGCAGCGGCGCGCGGCGCATGGAGCGGAGGGGGAGAGCAGCGACGGCGGCAGCGGCGGCGGCAGCGAGCTGGAGGACAGCGCTGAGGGGGACAGCCTCGAAGACGAGGGCGGCAGCAGCAGCGGCGCCTCGGACGACGACGGGGCCGCCTCGGACGGCGATTACGAGGCGCCGTCGGAGTCGACGGCGGGGGAGGATGGCTCTGCCTGGGACGAGGACGAGGAGGCCGCGGCGCCCGCGACGCGGCGCGCGGCGCGGCAGCCGCGGCAGCAAAAGGGCGGGGAGGCGGCCGGCGGGCCCGGCAGCGGCGGCGGTGGGAGGGCGGCCGCCGCGCGGGCGCGCGCCTCGCCCCTCGACCTGCGGCCGTCGGGCGCCGGCGGGGCGGCGGAGGCGCAGCGGCACGCCGCGGGGGGCCGTGGCAGCGGCGGCGGCGGCGGCAGTGGCAGCGGCGGCGGCGGCAGTGGAGGCGGGGGCGGCGGCGGCGGCGGCAGGGTGCAGCGGGACATTGCCTCCTACTTTGAGCGGCAGCCGGCACCCACCAGTGAGTAGCGGCGGCGATTTCGCGAACAGGCCGCCAGCCGTTCGGCGGAGTGTGCTGCCGCGCTGCCCCTAGCTTCTCCCTTCTCGCCAAAACCGACTCCACCCCGTGACAGGCACGCGTCTAAACAAACCACCCCGCTGAACCCCTTCCCACGCAAACCCCTCCCCCCCTCAAAAAGGCCTCGCCGAGCTCCTCGCGCCCCCGCCCGGCGCGCCGCCCCCCGGCGCCGCGCCCTGGCAGCTGCCCGCCGCCCCGGGCGACGCGGGCTCTGACCTTTTGGACTTTGCAGTCCGCCGCGTCTTTGGGCACGCCGCCTTCAGGCCGGGCCAAAAGGAGATAGTTGCGGCCGCGATGAGGGGGCAGGATATCTTCGTCCTGATGCCGACGGGCGGCGGCAAGAGCCTGTGCTTCCAGCTGCCGGCGGTGCTGTCGAAGGGGCTGACGGTGGTGGTGTGCCCGCTGCTGTCGCTCATGCAGGACCAGGTGGGCTTGGTTGATGGGGGCTTGCATGGCTTAGCTTGGATTGGGATTTGGGTTGGATTGGGTTGGATTGGGATTTGGATTGGTTTGGGTTGGATTGGTTTGGATTGGGTTGGGTTGGATTGGATGCAGCCTGCTCCACAATCATCCCTGCACAAAAGGCGGACCTCCTTGATGGGCGGCGGCACGAGCGAGCGCGCATGGCCACGCGCCGGGCACCGCCCCCCAAACCGGGGAACCCATCCAACCGCCCCCACCCCCCGCGCCAGGTCCGCGCGCTCTGCTGCCCCGCTGCCGGCACCGGCCGCGACTGCGGCGTGCCGGCGAGCTACCTGTCGAGCCAGCAGGGCGCGGCGGAGTCGATGGCGGTCAAAAAGGAGCTGAGGAAGCTCGCGCCGACGTGCAAGGTGGGGGGTGACGGGGTGACGGGGGGGGCGGCATCTGGAGTTCCTTCTGCCTGTGCATGCGTGATGCCTCCAGCGGTTCTGCCGCAAGGCACGCACCCCACTGGCCCCCTCGCACCCCAGAGACACGCCCTGCCCCACAACACACCAACCACCACAGCACCCCGACAAACAACTCCCTTCCCCCCAGCTGCTGTGCGTGACACCGCAGAGCGGCCCTTCCCCTCAACACACCACCCCCCCAAACAACAAACAATCCCCTCCCCCCCACCCCCTTCCCAGCTGCTGTACGTGACACCGGAGCAGCTGGTGCAGAGCGGCGCGCTGCGGGAGATACTCACGGCCCTCATGCAGCGCGGCAGGCTGGCGCGCTTTGTCATCGACGAGGCGCGCGGCTTTTGGGGGGGTTGGGGGGCTTTGTGATCGCGATCAGAGGCGGCCGGTGAACCTAAATGGACGCGGCGCAGCAAATTGGTACTGCCGGTGCCCTCCTCCCAGGCAACACCGTTTGCCAAGCCCCCCAACCCCCCAATACTTGAACACGGCCAGGCCCACTGCGTCTCCCTTTGGGGCCACGAGTTCAGGAAGGACTACAAGGAGCTGGGGATAAGGGTGGGGTTTAGCGGCCTTTCAGCTTTTCGTGCATGCGTTTGCGGGCTTTTTCCGTTTTGAACCAAGGGCTAGGGTTAAGGGCGGCTTTGGCCGCTGCAAGACTTCGGCGCGGCTTGGTTTGGAACACTGGCTGGCATGCTGCGATTTGCACCGTCCGCCCGCTTCGGGCTCCAAGGCGGCTCGCCACCGGCACCCCCAACCCCAGCGACCCAACCCCATCATCCACAACCCCCTCCCCCTTGCCCCCCGCAGAAGCACTTCCCCGGCGTGCCGGTGACCGCGCTGACCGCCACCGCCACCTCCAAGGTGCGGGAGGACATTTTGAAGCTGCTGGGCATGCGGCAGGCGCGCGTGTTCAAGGTGAGGTCCCGGCTCTCTAGTCGTCTCCGGGGGTTGTGTAAAGTTCTGTCGAGGGTGTTTACGGTAAAATGACGCGGCCTGGAGTGACGTCATCCCGAGGCCAGCCCCCCAGCCCCCCCACGACTTCGCCCCCCCCCCCCCAGACCTCCTTCCACCGCCCCAACCTGGTGTTCCGGGTGGTTCCCAAGGTGGAGCAGCCCCAGGACGGCGACGACGAGGCGCCCTGCATGACTAGCCTCATCAGGTGGGGGCGCGTGGGTTGGCGCGCCTCTGCGTTTGTTCGGTTGCCGACGTGGGTCCTCCACGCCTTGTGGAGGAGGGCCGTGCCTGGTTGGCGGGGCTGTGCAGGGACTCAACCCCCTCACCACTGCAACTCCACCCCCCCCCCCCCCCCCCCCCCCCCCCCCCCCCCCCCCCCCCCCCCCCCCCCACCCCCCCCCCCCCCCCCCCCCCCCCTTGCTGCTGTGGTCTTTGCGCACAAGCAGCGCACAGAGGTGGGGGCCGGGCTTGTTTCCCCCTTGGCTGCTTTTCTCGCTTGCTGCTGTGGTCTTTGCGCACAAGCAGCGCACAGAGGTGGGCGCCGGGCTTGTTTCCCCCTTGGCTGCTTTTCTCGCTTGCTGCTGTGGTCTTTGCGCACAAGCAGCGCACAGAGGTGGGCGCCGGGCTTGTTTCCCCCTTGGCTGCTTTTCTCGCTTGCTGCTGTGGTCTTTGCGCACAAGCAGCGCACAGAGGTGGGCGCCGGGCTTGTTTCCCCCTTGGCTGCTTTTCTCGCTTGCTGCTGTGGTCTTTGCGCACAAGCAGCGCACAGAGGTGGGCGCCAACTTTCTGTTTGTGTGTCTGCGGGCTTTGTTTCCCCCTCTTATGCGTTTGTTTGCAGGCTTGCGGTGCTGCACCAGTGGCATTGCTTGGCGCTTGCCAGCACCCACGCCATTCGTTTGCGTGCGGCCAGGCCTGCTGATGAAACCCCCTCCCGAACGCATCGCAGGTCCAAAACGCTTGGCAGGCGGGGCGGGTGTCGATCATCGTCGCCACGATTGCCTTTGGTGAGCCTTTTTCTTGTTTCCGGGGGGCCCCAAAAGGCACACACAAGCACACACCTACTTCTGCACACACACCTGCTTCTGCACATGTGTGCAAAAAACACAAGGACATTGAACCGAAGGAAATCTGTTCTGATGAATGCCATGCAAAAAATCCCAACCGCCATCGGGCAGGCATGGGCATCGACAAGCCGGACGTGCGGTACGTCGTGCACTACGCCATGTCGACGTCGATGGAGGGTTACTACCAGGAGGCGGGACGGTGAGTCATCGGTGGCCCTGTGGGGGTTGTGCAAGAGGCAGGGGGCGTCCTTATTCACCCTGGGGGCTGGCGGTTTGGGTTTTGGGGGCGAGCGAGGGACAGGCCCGACGCGCCGAGGCGGCTCTAAGCAAAGGCCGCGAGTGCCCCCTGGCACGCGCACGGCAGCCGCACGGGACCAGGGCCCTCGCGCCAAGCCCCATCCGCCGCGCCGCGCCACGCACTCCCCTCCCCCGCCGCAGCGCCGGCCGCGACGGGCAGACCAGCCAGTGCGTTTTGATGTATGCCCCCCGCGACTACAGCCGCGCCTTGCAGATGCTGAGGATGAGTGAGCCTCCGCTCTTGCTGAGCATTTGTTTGGCTTGCGGCCCTTAAGGGTGCTCTGAGCCTCCAGCATCTCCGTCTTTTCTGTGTTCTCAACGCACACCAGCTGGTTGCCGCTGTTTAGGCAAACCCCAAAACCTAAAAACCTGAAAGGTTGAGTACGACGCATGCGAGCACTAAAGCAAAGGCACCAACAGCTCACCATACGCCCGAACAACCGACAACAACAAAACCACCCAGGCGGGCGCGCCAAGTTCGAGCGCGGGCGGGACAGGCTGGAGGCGATGCGGCAGTACACCCAGGAGGGGGCGGCGCGCTGCAGGCACGCGCAGGTGAGGGGGAAAGAGGGGGCCGCCGCTGCTTTGCGGGCTTTGGCGGTTGCTGGTTTGGGCGAGGCGTGCAAGCGCGCGCAGTTGCGGGGGCCGCTCAAAAGCTTGGGAGGGCTGCTGCTGATTCTTCATTGCCCGGCCACCATCCAACCCCACAGAAGCAAAACTAGCATTGCTGAAACAGCAAGCATCCCCAAAACCAACATGCAACCAAACAACCGAAACCCGCACCTGAAAAACAAACCCCCAGCTGCTGGCGTACTTTGGAGAGGACCTCCCCGGCGGCCGCTGCGGCGACGCCTGCGACGTCTGCAGGGGGGAGGTTGTGCCGCTGCCGGAGCCCGCCGGAGCCAAAAAGACCCAGCGGCGGGGCCGCGCCGGGATCGGCGGCGGGGCCAGCGGCGGCGGCGGGGCCGGTGGGAGCGGGCGGGGCGGGGAAGGCGAGGAGGCGATCGAAGATGAGGAGGAGGGGCCCGACGGGTTGGATCTCGAAGAGAGCTGGGAGCAGGCCGAGGCATGTGCGGCGGAGGCCGAGGCGGCGCGGCGGGAGCGGCGGGGGGCGCGGGCGGCGGGCGAGGAGGAGGAGGAAGAGGAGGAGGAGGGGGGCTGGCGACGGCAGTGGGGAGCGGCTGCCGCCGCCGGCGGCGGCGGCGGCGGCGGCGGCGGCGGTGGCGGCGGCGGGGCAAACCTGGGCTTTGTCACGGCGCGCGCGCTCGAGGCGGCCGGCGGCAACGCGGCCGCCGCCGCGGCGGCGGCGCCAGGCGCGCAGGCGGGGCGGCGCGCGTTCAAGGCGCCGTCGCGGGTGGGCGCAGCCGCCGGGGCCACCGCGGCAGCTGGGGATGCGGGACCCTCGGGCGGCGCCGGCCCTTCGGGCGCCGCTGCCGGCGGCGGCGGCGGGGGGGTTGCCTCCATATTCCGCCGCCCCCCGGCTGCGGCGCCAAAGCCCGCGGCAGCAGGCACCGCCGCCGCCGGGGGCTTCACTTCTGCAGCCGCCCTGCTGGCAGACCAGCAGGCACCAGCCGGCGGCGGCGGCAGCGACAGTGGCGGCGGCGGCGGCGGCGGCGGCGGCGGCGGCGCAACAAAGAAGGGCCAGGGCGCGCGGCTGATGCAGGTCGCCATGCGGCGGGCCGCATTTAGGGGCGCCGCCGCCGCGGGCCCCAAGCAGTTCAAACCCATAGAGATTGTGAGCGATGAGGACGACTTTTGATGAGGCTTCTTTGTTTTGCTTTTTTCAGGCGTGCGCCGGCCTTGGCCGCGCCGACTCAGCCCCTTGTTTTCCCCCGGCCACCGTCCCTCGCAACTCCCCCAAAACCCGCCTGGAGCCGCCGCCCGCCGGCGAAGCCAGGCGCTCAGTGAGAGAGCTGAAGCGTGCAATGGGGCCCGGCGCCCTCGCTGCTACGCCCCCTGTAACCTTACGGCAGCGTTAGCTGTTGCAGTCGCACATGCAACGCGGTGCCGCAGCTGCGCAATTGGTGGACAGACGCACAGGAGCAGCGCTTTACATACGATCTATCCACAGCAGCGGTGTAAAGAATGCTGCGGACACCATCCACCACAGCAGCAAAGTCAAACGCACGGTCAACTCAGGGTTTGACCGCCAGCGCATCCTCAACCGCCTCCACAAACGCAAGCCGCGGCCGCTCGCCGCCGCCCCACGCCTCGGCCGCGGCCTCCTCGACGGCGCGCCGCAGCTTGGGCAGCTGCCTCCCATCCGCGTGCGCGACGGTCAGCGCGTCGAGGCGCGGGAACCAGCGGCCGCCCTCAAGGCAGTTCTCGCCGGCCCGAGGCAGCGCGCGCACGCCGGCGGCGACGCGGCCGGGCCAGTCGCAGCGCGAGAGCGGGGAGACGAAGTCGTTGGCGTTCAGGGTCACGCCGAATGATGAGTAAGGCAGCACGTCCGACCGGACCACCAGCTGTGGGTGTGTTTAGGGGTTGCGTTTCGGGGTGCGTTTTGGGGTTGGGGTTGGGGGCGGGGCGGGGTGGAGGGGGCGGGGCGGGGCGGGGCGGGGCGGGGTCGGACAAAGCTTGGCACGTTTTTTGAAGGGTTTTGGTTTTGTTGCGTCGAAGGCGAAACATAGAGAGGCAGGCAACAAAGGACAGAGCGGCGGCGGCGCCAAACGCCCCGCAGCCCCCACCTCCAGACAGACACCTCCAGGGTGCGCAGGTTGTTGAAGCGGCCCGCGGCAATCTCTTTGCCCATCTGCGGTTAGTGTTTTGGGGTCGAAGCGCGCGCGCTCGGGGCGTGGTTTTGCCAGCTGGCGCATGCGAACACGGCCGGCCGCCTTGCCCAGGCAGGGGGTCAAAGTCAACCCCGCTGGCGGTACCGCGTGGCGCGCAGCTGAGCGCGCGCACCTCGATCCAGCAGAGCGGGATGAAGGTCGCAAGCACCTGAGGCGCGGTCGCATTGGCGCCACCCGTTCGCGGCAGATGAGATCAGTCAAGATTGGCAGTCACGCATGGAGGGGCGCCAGCGCCTTTTGTGCTCTAAGCTTCGACCCAATGCGTTCGAGGCAGAAGCTATCAAGGCCCAGCCTCCCCCCCTCGCATTCCACTGAAAGCGGCCCAAGGCACTGGAAGCAGTCCGAGGCAAGGGGCCCCGCAAGTCCGAGGCGGCGCGCGCGCACCTGCAGGTGCTCGAGCGTTGGCGGCATCCGCTCGGGGGCCATCGATCCCAGTATGACAGGATCACTCCACTTTTCAAGCACCGAGATGCTCTTAACATTGCTCAAGCCGGCCAGTCCTTTGTCGAACCAGTCTGGAAGCCTCATGTTGTTGAGCTCGACCGACCGCAGCGGCCGCTGCAGCGCGGCCAGCGCGGGCAGCAGCAGATCTTCGTTGGCGCTGTCGTCGCCGCCCCAAACCCTCAGCGCGGAGAGGCGGCGCGCCTTGCCGAAGACCGTTGCCAGCGCGGCGCCGACGGTGTCGGCGCAGGCTTTGTCGCGGCAGTGGCGCGGAAGTCGCACGGCCAGGGTCTCCTGGCGGCGGCAGCGGCGACGCAGGGTGGTTGGGTTTGAGGCTTGTGGGCGGTGGGTTTGCGGCTTGTGGCCGGCTTGCGGGCGCTGCGAGCCAGGCGGATTGCGGGATGGGCCTGCGGGCGGGTGACTTGCGGGCGGCTGGGAGTGCGGTATGCAAGTCGTGCAGCCGGCTCTTGGGGGCTTAGGAAGGGAGGCCCCAGCCGCCGAGATCGCCGCGCCCGCCCGGCGCAAAGCTTTTCCACGAAGGAACCCCACCTGGCACTCCAGGGCCGCAGCAAACGCCTTGCAGACGCAGGCCAGCCGCTGCCGGTGCCATTTAATGTCCCAATCGCTGTCGCCGAAGCAAATGTCCGGCGTCAGGTTGATGATGGTCACGAGAAGCTCCGTCCCAAACAGCTTGGCCCCCTCGCAGCCCTCCCCCTCGGCGCCCACGGGTGGCGCGGCCGCAGACGCCATGGCGGCGGGCCGCGCTTCTGCGGGCGCTGTCACACGCACAGGGCGCCAACGCCCGCGAGTTGGCCGAGAACAAGTGCTTTTTGCGCTGAGGCGGCTTCTAGCCGGGAGGCCAAGCGGGGAAAGGGCGGGAGGAGGCTGCGCGGGTCTGGAGATCAGCCTGGCGCCTCCGCAGGGCGCGTCCGCCGCGCTGCACGGGCGTGATCGCGGCCGCAAAGCACTGATAAGCTCGCCGACAAGCGAAATGCGCCAGCGCCGCCCACGAAAACCCCCGCCGCCGGGCGCGCAGCGGGTTACACCCGCCGCTTGAGCGAGTAGCCGCAGTCCCGAGCCGCCACCGCCGCCACCTCCTCCGCCCGCGCGCTCGTCTTCAGCGCCTTGGTCTCCACGTGGCTGCGGCACGCCGCAAACCCTGCGGCGCGCAGCGCCGCGATCAGCTCGTCGCGCGAGGGGCTGCGGTCGAGGCGGCGCGCGATGTCATCGATTGGCAGGTACCCGGGGCGCAGGGAGGGGTCGGCCTCGTCCCAAAAGATCTGGAGCAGCTCCTCCAGCGGGCGCTGCCTGCGAAGCCGGGGTTGCGCGCGGTATGTTAGGTGTGAGGTTTTTGCAAGGGTGCACCGTGGTTCCAACCTGTGAGCGCGGCTGCGCGCGCGCGCGCGCGTGTTTGTGCGTGGGTGTTTGTGGAGCGCGCCTCGTTCAGTCAACCAGTGAAACGGGTCCCCCGGAACGGCAGGCGCCGTCGGGCGATGGGGGAAGCGGTTTTCGGCTGGGGCTTGGGGCGGAGCTTGGGCAGTCGAAGAGCAGCGCGCGGGACCCAGAGGGCAAGCAGCCAACATCCCTTGCAAAGGTGTCAGCAACGAGCTCAGGCTGTGCACCCAAAGCTCCTGTAAGCAAAACCGAACATGCAAAAGCCGCTCGCCTGTTGTTTTTTGAGTTTTTTGCCCGATAGGGGCTGTCCATCGCCACCGTGTGCCCCGACCAGCCGCGCGCCGCCGCCTTGGACGCCATTTGCTCCACGAACCCTCGGTCGTGGAGGGGGCCCGTCCACACCGGCCCGCTGATCGAGAGCGGGTGCGGCCGCGCCCCGCCGCTGCCGCCGTCCCCGCCGCCGCCGCCGTCGCCGCCGCCGCCGTCCCCGCCGCCGCCGCCGCCGCTGCTGCCGCCTCCCTGGCCGCCGCCGGCGCGCGCCTCGCGCTCGCAGACGGGGCAGGACGCCGCCCCCAGGTCCCTCCACCCCAGCCGCCGCGTCTCCCCGTGCACGTGGCAATGTGATACAAAGCCGTAGCTGGCCGCCGGCCACGCCGCGGACCGCCGCGCGCGCAGCATGACGCGGAACACCGGGCCGTGAAAGCTGTAGTAAGAAAACAGCGGCGCCAGCGACACCCCCTTGGCCGCCGCCTCGCGCACCGCGCCGCCGATCAGCATGCGAAGCCCCATCTCGTTCGAAAACGGAAGCGACCGGAGGTGCGCGCCGTAGGCGGCCAGCGACCGCTCCGGCCGGCGCCCCGCCGACGACATGCCATCCGTCGAGGTTATGAAGAGCAGCCCGCCGGACTGCCCCGAGTAACGCACCGCGTCGATCGCGGCCGGAAGGTGGGCGGACTCTGAGCCGAATGAGTCGACGTCGACCAGGTCGTAGTAATCCTCAGCCAGGTAGCGGCTGACTAATAGCCTGGTCGGATTGGTTTTAAATTGGTTGGGTTTGGTTTGGATTGGTTTGGTTTGGTTTGGATTGGTTTGGTTTGGGGCATGGTCAAACTGAATCAGGAAAGATCCGTGTAGGGAGGCCCGCGGATGGCAGCGTGTGGAGGGGGGTCTGCAGTGGAAGCAAACACAGCCCGCCACCACCGCAGTGCTCTGGCCGGGCCGGCGGAACCCCCGGCGCCTCTCACCGGTTGGCCTCCACGCACGACAGCCGGCAAGTCACCTCCCCGCCGCCGCCGCTGCCGCCGCCGCCGCCGCAGCCGCCGCCGCCCCGCCGTCCCCGCCACTCCCAGATCTCTCCCCTCAGCCCGTCCGGCGCCGGCAGCCGCGCCGCCGCCGCCGCCGCCGCCGCGGCGAGCTCCTCCGGGGCCGCGCCCGGCGCCGCAGGGGCGGCGCAGCCGGCGGGGGCCGCGCCGACGGCGGCCATTGCCGAGGCGGTGTTGAAAGAGAGGGCCAGGCGGTTCTTGGGGTTGTAGTCATTCGACCTGCCATAAGTAATCGGAGGCGATGGATTGGGGAGGAGGGACTGAGGGGTTTGAGGGAGGAGCGGGTGGGCAAGTGGGGGGCAGACAGCTGGCAGACAAGCGGGCGCCTGGCCGGCCGCTGGCCGAGGCAAAGCGTTTTGCTGCCTAGGCCACCCCTCGCCGCCGTAAACCTAAGCGACCCAGTATCCAATCACCCGTCGCACCAAACAAAGTCCGCTCCGGCCTGCGAGATGTAGCGCGCCGCGCGCACGCCCGACCCCGCCATCGCGTCGAGGACGCGCAGCTGCCCGGCGGCTTCCCGGTGCACCGACGCCGCGAGCACGGCCAGGTCACGCGCCTGGGCGGATTCGCCGCGGTAGAAGGCCGCGCCGGGGGTGAAGGGCGCACCACGCTCCTCCAGCAGCGGCCAGGGCGGCTGCGGCTGCGGCTGCGCGGCCGGCGGCTCCGCGGCGGCGGCGGCGGCGGCGGCGGCGCGCGGCCGGCGGCGGGCGGCGCGCTGCGGGGCGGGGGCCGCCGCGCGGCCGGGGCCGGCCCGCAACCGCTGGGGATTTTGCCGCATGTGCGGCGAGCTATTGACAGCGCGCGCCGGGGGAGGGACCCAGCCGCGGACGCCGGCGGCCCTGCGGCGGCACCTGGCACGCGCGGCGGTGGAGCGGTGGCGCTCGCCGCTGTTCAAAGCGGGGCTCGTTGTCGCGGGATTCAATTCGGTCTGCTTTGCTTCAATCTGCAGAGACAAGCTCGCGGTAAACTGTGCCAAGAAAGACACTGCAGTGTGTGCATTTCCCGAGACCGATCTGCCGGGGGCCCAGCGCGCCTGCAGGGCGGCCTATATCGGCTTGGCAGAGTCGGAGATCCTTTAGCGCCGCTAGGACGCGGGAAGGGCGGCGTCTGGCGCCTTGACGGGAGCGATGGAGCCCAGCCTGATCGCATACCCGGCCCAGGGCCGCCTGGGCCTGGCGCAGGTGAGGCGGGGAGAGGTTTTGAACCGCCCTGCGAGGCGCGGGAGGCGGGAGGGCCGCACCGTGCGCGGCGCGCCCCGCAAACGCTGCGCCGCACACGCCGACGGAGGGCTGGCGCCGCTGACTGGGGAGGCGCCGCGCCGCTGCGGCTCCCTCCCGCGCAATGGCGCGTCCACCACCTCGCGCCCTCCCAGCACATGCCAGCCCCATCAGCGCAGCGGCCCACAACACTCACGACCTGTTGTGCGCGCCCCGCAACACCCTCCCCCCGCCCCACCCCCACCCCCCCACCCCCACCCCCCAAACAGGCCGCCGCCCTGGACGGCGCCCTGGCGCGCAAGCTGGCCCTCGAGTCGGTTCTTCACGGCCACGCGGGCTGCGTCAACCGGCTGGCGTGGAGCGAGGGGGGGGAGCTGCTGGCGAGCGCCTCGGACGATCTGAGGGTGGGCCCAGTTTGGGGCTTTTTTACGGCCGCGCGGCTGCGTGCCCCCGCTGTTCGCTTGGGGAAAAGTTCGGGTGGGCTTGCGGAGGAGGCTGCAGGTCTGCGAGCGCCCCCGCCGTCGCTTCTGCGCAGCCGCCGCTGCGCGCTCTGACACCAAGCAGACCGGGACAGCCCAGGCGATCTGCGCCCAAGCTCCGCCCGCCCGCGGCCGGCTGTCGCCCAGCGTGTGTGTGCGTCGTCGGCGATGGCTGCGGTAGCGGCGGCGGCCCCCATTGGGAGCGCCGTTGTCCCCCCGCCACTGAACCGGAGTCAAATGACCCCCTCCTCCTCCCACTGCCGCCCCCCAACCCCCCAAAAGGTGATGCTGTGGCATGCCGCTGACTCTGGGCGGGTGCCCATTGCCCTCGAGACGCAGCACCGCATGAACCTATTCGGTGGGTTTGGGGGTGGCCAAGCTTCTCAAGTCTCAACCCCCGCCTGCGCCGCCGCTGGCGTTTTGTCGCTGCCCCGCGCGCCGCCGGCCTGCGCTGCAGAGCGGGCAGCGCCGCCCGCCGCCGCCGAGCCGGCCGCGGCGAAACCCAACACCGCCACGTTCAAACCAATCCGCGCAGGCGTGCAGTTCCTCCCGGGCTGGGGCAACCGCAAGATCGTGACTGGGGCAATGGACTCGACTGTGCAGCTTCTGGAGCTCGACGCCAGCCCCTCCGCAGCGCCGCCCGCGTGGCGCAGCAGCAGCGGCGGCGGCGGCAACGCGCCGCGGCGGCACCCGGCGGCTGGGGTGGCCCGCGTCGAGTCGGCGGCGCCGCGGGTGACTGTTTTCAGCTGCCACGACAACAGGGTCAAGGTGGGCGGTTGGGGATGAGTCAACGTTGGCGGTTCGGGATGAGTCAATGCGGGGGGTTGTGGAGGATTGGGGCTTGGCTTGGCAGGCCCAGCCGGGGCGAGGGCTGGCGGGAGAAATCAAACCGCTCCCCCTCAAAACCACAATGAAAACAACCCAACCCCGGCAGGACGTTAAAGTCGCCCCCGGCGAGCCCCACCTCTTCTGGTCCGCCTCGGAAGACGGCACAGTCCGCCAATTCGACACCCGACTCCCCGGCCAGAAGAGCCCCTCCAGCCCCAACGTGCTGCTGCGGGTCGCGCCCCCGGGCGGCTCTGGTTCCGCCTCCGCCGGCGGCGGCGGCGGCGGCGGCGGCGGCGGCGGGCCGCGACCGGCGCGGCGCGTGGAGGTGAAGGGCCTGGACATCTGCCCCACCGCGCCGCACCTGCTGGCCCTCGCGTGCGGCGACCCGTTCGTGCGCGTGTTTGACCGGCGGCGGCTCGGGCCGGGCGCGCCGGCGGCGGTGGCGGCGTCGGAGGAGCTGCTCAAGCTGGCGCCCCCCCACCTTCCGATCGGTGAGCGCCCGGGCGCGGTTTAGTGTGGGCCCGCCGTTTCCTTGCGTTTGCGTTTGCGGGTGTGTTTGCGGGTGCGTTTGCGGGCTCGCGGTGTTGACCGGGGGGGGGGGGGGGGGGGGGGGGGGGGGGGGGGGGGGGGGGGGGGATGATAGTAAAGGATGGGGTGGTCAAGCCTGTTTGCTTTCGCTCCAACGGGTCAAACGCTTCAAACGCTTCAGCACCGTCCGACGGCGGCCTGCATGTGAAGTGAAAATCCTTGTTGCGGCCGCCCTGCCGCCCCTGCCATTGGCTTTGCCGGTCAAAGTGATGTGTATGAACTGTCCACACTTTGACCGGCGGGTGCCTGCGGCCGCCCGCCCCGCGCCGCCGCCCGCCGGGCCCAATGCACCGCGGGCCTCGCCGGCGGCTTCCAGCCTTCTGCGGAAGCTTCCTCCCTCCCAGCCAGCGGCGCACACATGCACACTCCGCGCACAACCAAACAACCAGCCAAACAGGCTGACTCACCCGGGCCTCGAACGCCAACCAAACCCCCGCCGCCACCCTCCCCCCAACCCCAACCCGCGCAGCGCTGTACGGCCGCCGCTCCTCAAGGGCGCACTCCACATGCGTCTCTTTCTCATCTAGGGGCGACCGCCTGGTGGCGACCTACCACTCAGATCACGCCTACTGTTTTGACGTCACCGGCGCCGGCGCGGCGCGGGGCGCGTACTACCGGCCGCCCGCCGCCGCGGCCCCCGTCGAAGCGGGCCGGCCCGCGCCCGCCGCGCCGGCGCGGCAGGGCGGCGGCGGCGGCGGCGGAAGCGGAGGCGGAGGCGGGGGCGGGGGCGGCTGGGAAAGGCAGCTGCCGATGGGTGCTGAGCTGGCAAAGCTGCAGGGCAATGCGGCGCTGTTCGAATCCTCCCACGCCGAGGCCGTCGAGGCCTTCACGCGCGCGATCTGGCTCGCCCCCTGGGCGCCGGGGCTGTATGCGCAGCGCGCGCTCGCACTGCTGCGGCGCCGCTGGGAGGGCGACGACGCGGCTGCACTCGCCGACTGCGACGCGGCGCAGCGGCTCGCGGCGGCCGGCGTCGATGCCGGCGGCGCCGCCGCGGACGGCGTCGCGCGGCAGGCCGCCGCGCGGCGGGTGCAGGCGCTGCGCGCGCTCGGCCAGTTTGCGTGCGCGGCGGCGGCGTGCGCTGACTACGAACGGCGCTGGCCTGTGGATTCCCGGAGCGATGACTACGCGCGGCTGGCAGATTCCGTGGCGCGCGCGCTCGAGGAGCGGCGGCGGCGGCTCAAGGCGCAGCGCGCCGAGCTGCGGCGGCTCCGGGAGCTGCGGAGGGGGCAGGCGGCGAAGCGGGCGCGCGGCGGCGGCGGCGGCGGCGGCGAGGGCGGCGAGGGCGGGGCGGAGGCCGCCGCTGGCAGCGGCGGCGAGGCGCCGGTGGCGGAGGGCTTTGTTGGCCCGCGGCTGCCGTCCCCTCTGGTGCCGCCGCTGCCGCCGCCGCCGCCGCCACCCCCGCCGCCCGTGGCTGGTGCGGATGCGGCGAGCAGCAGTGGGCAGCAGGTTGCGGCGCAGCAGCAACAGCAGCAGCAGCCGGCAGGGGAGGAGCAGCAGCAGCAAGCGGCAGGACAGCAGACAGAGACGGGCGCCGAGGCAGAGGTGCAGCACCCCGCCGCGCGCCCGCGGCGGGGGCCTGAAGCGTTTGAAGTCGGGACGCCGAGCAGCCGCGGAGAGGAGGGCAGCGAGGGGGAGGGGACGGAGGAGGATGAAGAGGGAGAGGAGGAGGAGGAAGAAGATGAAGGGGAGGGGGAGGATGGCAGCAGCAGCGGCGACGGCGAGGGTGGCAGCGAGGAGGCCGGCCCGCCTGCGGCGGCTCGCCGCCGCCTCGGCGCCGCGGCCAGCGACAGCGGCAGCGACGGCGACGGCAGGGGCAGCGGCAGCGAGGGGCTGAGCAGCGACGCAGAGGCGGATTGGGAGGTCGAAGCGCTGCTGCCGTGGTATGGCGCTGAGCGGTACGGCGGCGGCGCGGATGGCGCCGCCAGCGGCAGTGGCGGAGGCAGTGAGTCGGACAGCTCAAGCGGCGGCGACGGCGACGGCGGCCGCGGCGCCCGGCGCAGGCGCGGCGACGGCCGCCGCGCCGCGGCCGCGTGCTGGCGCGCGCGCGTCGCCGCGGCGCTCTGCGCGGACCCCCCGCCGCCGCCGCGGCGCCGCGGCGCCAACGGCGGCGGCGGGCCGGGCGGCTACTGGGATGCCACGCCCGGCGGCCGCCGCATGCTGGCGCGCTGCATCGGGCACTCCAACGTGCAGACCGACATAAAGGAGGCGGTTTTTTTGGGCCGCGGCGACGGCCTGATCGCCTGCGGCAGCGACGACGGGCGGGTGTTCATCTACGACGCCGACAGTGGGGCGCCCATCAAAGCGCTGGAGGCGGACGACGACGGTGCGCGCGCGCGCTGGGCGGGCTGGTGTGCGCGTGTGCTGTGTGCTGTGTGTGCTGTGCTTCTTTTCCTAAGCCCGTTTGTGTGTGTGTGCGCGGTGGAGGAGATTTGTTTGTAATGACAAGCTCGTTTGAGCAGATTCAACGCAACCCCCCCGGCACCCACACCTCCCCCACCTTCCCCCTGCGCCCGCCCGCCCCCACCCCTCACTCCCCTCCCCCCCGCCCCCCCCTCGCGCCCCCCTCAGTCGCCAACTGCTGCCGCTGCCACCCGGACCGCCTGCTGCTGGCGACCTCGGGCATACAGCACACCATTAAACTCTGGAGCCCGACCGGCCCAGCCGAACACGACGACGACCGCCTTTCCTCGCTGGTCGCCGCCAACCAGCGCGCCATGCGCGGCGGCGCGGGCATGCGGCTGCTGCGGGGGCTGCAGCCCGGGGTGCTGCAGGCCGCGCTGGACGAGCACCCGGAGCTGCTGCAGATGCTGCTGCGGGGCATGCACGCGCACGCGCACGCGGCGGCGCCGGCGCCGGCGCCGGCGGGCGGCGAGGGGCGGGGCGGCGGCGGCGACGATGACGAGGAGGACGCGCCGCATGACGCCGCTTGCAGGGTGGCCTAGGTGGCGTGCCCTTTGCGCGTGTAAAACCCACCGCCGTTGAGCGCCGTCTGAGGGTTGGGAGGCCTGGCGGTCAAACCTTGACCCGTTGACCGTGGGCTTGACTTTGTGCATCTGCTGCGGTTTGTGGCTTTGTGCACCTGCTGCTGTTGGCGAACGATAATGTGAATGCCTTGAAGCAAGCACTTGCCGCTGCGAACCGTTTGTGTGGACCTGCTGGCCACGGGTGTGCGGCGGCAGCGCGTTCGGCGCGGCGCGGCCCCGAGGCGGCCACCGCAGCTTTGCAGCAGGGGCCCCAAAGAGCTACCATCACGCCTGTCCCGCTTGGTGCTGTCCATGGATCGAGCGCGCCAGATCGGGAGCCCGGGTCACCCGCTGGTGTGATATTTCACGACGCCCCGCGCCAGATCGCGCTGTTTCTTCGCCCACCGTTCTCGGCAAACTCAAAAAGGATGCGGCGGCTCAATCGTCCGCAGCGGGCGCGCAGCGCGCCGCCGGGCGCACCTTCAGTGGCGCGGGCGGCGCCGCTGCGCCTGCTGCGCCCCACCGCCACGCTGCGCGCAGCCCCCCGCGCCGCGTTGGCCGCACCCGCCGCCGCCGAGGACGGCGGCGGCGCGTTGCGCACGGCGGCGAGGCAGCTGTTTGCTGCGCTCTGCGCGGCTGCGGTCTCTGTCGGCCCTGCAAATGCGGAGGAGGTGGGCGCGCGCGCGTGCGGCCAGCGGCAGCCGCCACTGCACGGCACCGCTGCTGCCCCGCAGCCGGGGGCGCTTGCCTTGTTAGCCCTCCCCAAGCGACCCATTGGCAATTTTGGGGCCAAAGCGGATTCGCCAAACCAACCTAAACCCACCCAAACCCAAATCCAAACCCAAACCTAACCCAAACACCCCTCTGCCCCGCCCCCTCGGGTCCCCCACACCAAAACGGCAGCTGACCATTCGTTTCCCGGCCTCCAAAGACCCGGAGATCAGGGCCGCACAGGAGCGCCTGGTGGAGGCCTGGGGTGGGTCCGTTGAAACCTTTTGGCGTGTTTCCTCGTTGCCAGGGGCACTGCATGCGTTCCCTATAAGCCCACAGCCCACAGCCAAACTCCACTCAAGCCCTCGCTCCCGCATTCATCCATCCTCTGCTGCACTCTAAATATGCCCCCCTGGCACACACCCCTCGCCCACAAACACCAACCACACCGCCCCCAGCCTATTCGAGCTCCCTCTTCCTCGACCCCAGCCTCAACGGCCAGGGCCCAGAACGCTACAAGCAGCGCCTCCAGTCCGCCCTCGCCTCGAGCTTCAAGGCGTCCGCCGCCTCGGACGTGGACGCGTGCCTCGGGCCGCTGCTCGCCACCCTCGGGGACCCATATACCCGGGCCCTCCCGCCGGCGCAGGCCGAAGCCTTTGCCGCGCAGGAGGGGGGCAGCGTGCTTTCGGCAGGGCTGGCGCTCGGCCCCGCGCGCGCGCCGGGCGCGGGGGGCGGCCTGGAGGTGGCGTTCGTAGTGGAGGGCGGCCCCGCGGCGCGCGCCGGCGTGGCGGCGGGGGACGCGGTGGTGGCCGTCAATGGAGACCCGCTGCCGCGCGGCGCAGGACCGAGGTGCGCTCAAGTGCACGGGTTTTGATTGCGGCGGCGGCGGGCAGGCGCGCACGCGCGGTTGCAGCTCGAGGCTCGCGGCTTCCCACACCCCATCGTGCCCTCAACCCCTCGCGCCCGCAAAGCCCTCGCCTCCCAAACGCCTTGCCCCCTCGACGCACCCAGCGACGTCTACCCCTTGCTTCAGCGCCCTGCAGACATAAAGCTGCGGCGGTCGGCGGGCAGCGGCGCCGGCAGCGGCAGCGGCGACAGCAGCAGCGGCGCCGGCAGCAGCGCCGGCAGCAGCGCCGGTGGTGGGGGCGGCGACGGCAGCAGCAGCGCCGGCACCGGCAGCAGCGGTGGCAGCAGCGGTGGCAGCAGCAGCGGTAGCAGCATCGCCAGCGGCCTCGGCACTTTTTTCACGGCCCATTTGGAGCCCGAGCCCATAGAATTCAAACCTGTGGAATATGCTCTGCTCAACGCAGGCGGTACGGCGCGCGGCAGCGGTGATGATGATGGCGAGAGCAGCAGCGGCAGGGTCGATGGCAGCGGCGGCGGCGGCAGCGGCGGCGGCAGCGGCGGCGGCAGTTTCCAGAGGCCCGTCGGCTATGTGAAGATAGTGGCTTGGTCCTCCACCACCGCAGAGCTTTTGGGGTCGGCGTTGCGCGATCTGGAGTCAGCGGCGCGCGGCGGCGGCGGCGGCGGCGGCGGCGGCGTTGCCGGCGGCGGCGGCGGCAACTTCGGCGGCGCGACGAGCGGCGCGGCCGGAAAAAGCGGCGCGGAAAGCGGGGGTGCGGGTGCCAGCGGTGCGGGCGCCAGCGCCATGGCCGGCCTGATCCTTGATCTGAGGGACAACGTGGGAGGCGACGTCGAGGCGGGAGTCGAGGCGGCGCGCGACTTTTTGAGCGACGGAGACGTTATTGCAGTGTGGGTGGATGGCGCGCCTGCTGCGCGTGCATTTTCCATGCGAGCTTGCCTTGCGCGAGTGCTGGTGCCCTTGTGTCGACGCCGCTTAAGCCGACCCACGCCCGATCGCGACCCACCCAACCCGGCAAACCCCGGCCTCCCGCGCCCCCCCCCCCTCCCGCCCTCGCAGCGTAACCGACCGCAGCGGCGTGCGCGAGCCGGTGCCTCTGAGCGGCGCGCACCCGCTGCTGCCGCGCGGCGCGCCGCTGGCCGTCTTGGTCAACGACCGCACCGCCTCCACGAGCGAGCTGCTGGCCGCGGCGCTGCGCGACGCGCGGGGCGGGCTGCTGGTCGGGGAGAAGACCTATGGCAAGGGGCTGACCCAGCGGGTGGTGTCCCTGCGGGGGGGCTGGACGCTGCTGGTATCGAACTTCGAGGTAGGCTGCTGGGCCATTCCGGGTCATATCGGATTCAAATGCGAAAGCCTTGAAGCCTCAAAGCCCACCCTTTCCTATCCCAGAACCGCCCGCCCGCAAATCCTTACGACTCACCGCAAACCCTGAACGCCAGCCACAAAACCGCAACCGCCCCCACCCCCCGCAGCTGTCGACGCCGCGCGGCGCCCGCATCAACGGCGCCGGCCTCCGCCCCGGCGCCGCCTGCCGCCCGCCCGTGCGCGTGGCGGAGCGCTTTTTGGGGGGCGAAGCGGGCGGGGGGCGGTGCGCGGCGTTGATGGAAGACCCCTGTGTCCGCCTGGCGCTGGGAAAGCTCGCCTCGGCAAGGTGATGGCCTGCTGCTTTTTGGCTTTGGGGCCTTGCCTGGGCTCCGCTCCGCTCATTGTAAGCCTTGGCCTCGTGCCTGTTTCGAAGTTTGGCCTGATCCAGTCAGGTGGTGCAGCACGGTGCAGCTGCCCGTGGTACCAACCCCAAGGCACATGCGATGTCGAAATGGGGAGCTTTACAAGGCGAAGGCTCTGCGAGCCAGGCTCTCTGATGGTTTAATGTACAGGTGCAAAGGGCTTTCGGGGGCAAGCGGTGCTGGGGCCACTGGGGGGAGGCCGCCGCAGGCACACGAAACCGCTGGAAGTGTTGTGTGGTAAGGTCATGTGACTCATGTCGCCATGCACAGCTGCACGCCATTGCAGCGCCAGCCAAGCAGGCGTGTGGGGCCGAGGGTTTGGCCAAAGGCCAGGCAGTGCTCAACTGGGCAAAACTCAGGCTGGGAAAGCGAGACAAGCCGCTGCAAACAAAACCGAGAGGGAGCGCCACACCGACCGGACTGCATGCAAAAGGGTTGGAGGAGCATGCGAAAGCGGCGCAGCGCTCGGCGGCCACGGGGCCCGCCGTTGGAGCTAGCCCGAAAAGCCCTGACGGCCCGGACGCACCGGCGCCTCAGCCGCCGCCGCGCGCCGCGCGCAGCTGCGCAAACAGCCCCTCCACCTCGCCGGCGCACAGCGCCTTGGCGCGCCACGCGGCGGGCACCGCGCCCGGCCCGAGCCGCGCGCCGAGGCAGGCGCCGGCGAAGCCGGCCCTGCTCGCGCAGCAGCCCCCGCCGGCGAGCGCGCCGCGCACCGCCTCGGCGAACGCGACGTCGGCGGCGGGGGCAGTCCGGGCCCCGGACTGCTCCAGCCGCCACTCCGCATGCAGAGCCACGTGGATCGGCGTCACCGCGGCGTTTGGCATGTGGCAGTTGCGGCCGAGCTGCTCGATCACTCCCGACGGCGGCGCGGCGCGCAGGTCGAGGGCCTGCTTGAGGTGGCCGGAAATCGCCGCGAGGCGCGGCGACGCGGGCAGGCGGCCTGTTTTGGGGGCCGGCAGTTTGGAGAGGGGCGTTGAGGCGCGAGCTTGGGGAGCGGTCGGTTTCGGGGAGGGGAGGCATGCAGCCCGGGCAAGGGGGACGGCGGGACGCGCGCGCTCAAAAAGGCCGGCCAGCGGCGGCAGCTGCAGCTCACCCGACCCAGCCCTCAGCTCTGCCGCCGCGCGCTCCACCGCCTCTGCCACCGTCGCGCCGCCCAAAACGAGCGCCTCGAGCACCGCCGCGCCGGCGCAGGCCCACGCCTCCGCGTCGTCGGTGTTTTGGGTGGTGCGGGTGGCGGCGGCGACCATGCGCATGAGGTTGTCGTGGCCTGTTTTGGAGGGGGCACAGCGATTTAGGTTTCAGGGGCAGATGCCAAGCTGCTTCCGGCTTGAATCAGCTGAATCAGGGTAATTCCATTGCTTGAGGCTCTGTCCATTCTATGGAAGCTTTGCACTTGCCGGAAGCGCCATTATCCAGCAGGCAGCTCCTCCCCAACACACCCAAAAACGCAAACGCGCGCGCAAAAACACACGCCCCGCATCAGCGCCGGCGAGCGGGCGCACCCGCAAAGGCCGCAACCAGCGGCGGCAGCCGGGTGACGCAGTCTGCCTGCGCGTCCTCCGCGCCGGTGGCGGGGGGCGCAGCGCCCCGGCCGTAGTTTCGGAGGAAGCCCTGGTTTTGGGGAGGGGTGCAGTTCCGGGGTGAGGGGCAAGGAGGTGTCGGTTTGCTGTTTTTGTGGAAGAGGCGCCGCCGCGGCCTCGTGGCCTGGCGTCTCAGTGCCAGCGCTCAGTTTCGAGGACACAGAACGCCAAAGACGGCCTACGGTCAACCCTGAGCACGGCAGGTCAACTCTCAGAGCCTCGACTGACAGGCCGCACGTCAGCGCAGGGCAGTGCCTGGCTACGCAGCAGCTTCGGGCCCGCCCACCGTGATCGATGCGTTGCGGTAGCCATCAAAGCCCTCCCCAAACGCCTCCAGCAGCACCCGCGCATACGCCGCCGCGTCAAAGCCGCCGGACCCCGCCAGCGCGCGCAGCGTCGCCGAAGCGCCCTCGCCGTAAGGGCTGCTGCGGCCGACCTCATAACCAGGCAGGAAGGGTGAGGCCGGGGGGTCCAGAAAGTCGAGGTGCGCGCCCGGCCCCTCGCGCGCGCGGCGATTTGAGAGCAGCTGCTCGAGCGTGGCCAGATCATAGATCCACTGGACGGACGTGGCCGCCGCGTCCGCGACCCCGGCGCCCAGGACGGCGCCGAAAGCGGCGTCGGCGACGGCGGCGGGGTCTGCGCGGGTTTGGGGGGGTTGCGGGGTGCGGGGTGCGGGGATGGGTTTGGGGTCGGCAGGAGGGTGGCCGCCGCGCGGGGCAGAGGCATCTGGGGCAGCCCGGGGCAGCGTCGAGCGCGCAAGGAGCCGACAGAGCCACAGCCGCGCCGCGCCTGATGCTGCGTGGGCGGCAGCTCGGCGTGCCAAGGGGTGGCGCGCGTGTACACGTCCCCGCCGGCGCAGTCACAAAAAGCGGACACACGGACGCAAACGCGCGTGCGCGTCCTCACCAGGGCCAGGCCACGGCGTCACCCGCTGCAGCGTTGCATACTCTGGTGCCGCCGCCGCCGGCGCCGCCGCCGCGCCTCCCGCCGCCCCGGACTGGTTGGAACGGCAGCTTGGGCAGCCCAGGGAGTTGGCCAGGCGGAGGGCCTTGGCGTCGAGGCGGCGCATTTCGTCGTACTTGGCTTTCGCCTCTGCGCGCGCGGTGAGTGGCGTGGGTTTTCGCCCGCTGGCCTTGATCAAAGTTGCCGGAGGGCTATGCGTTGCAGCCCAAAGACTGAACAGTGCCATTCCGAAACCAGCCTCTCGCTGCCCCGAACTGCTCCCCCCGCTGGGCTGCTGGAGGCCGCATGGCTGAGGCACATGAACCGGCAGGGGTGCCGCACGCCGAATCAAGCGCGGCGGCCGCCGCGCTCAAACACGCAGGGGTTCAGCGCGCGCACGCGCACCCTCGAAGCGCTGCGCCTTGTTGAGGGCCTGCGCCTCGGCGTGCGCCGCCATCGCGCGCCCCTCAAGATCCCGGATCAGCGCCTCCACCTCTGCCCTGCCCTCCGCATCGCCCTTTGCCGCAGCCGCCGTCGCGGCCTGCGGCTCCGGGGTCGAGCGCATCAGCGGCGCGGGGCGGCGCACTGCGGCGCGCGGGCGTCGGTGCGGGTGTGCCGCCGCGGGGGCCGGCCCCTGCTGGCGCAGTGGGCGTGCTGCGGCCCCGGACCGTAACGCAGGCAGCATTCGAAGCAGCAGCGGCCTGGGGTGCGTGAGTTTGAGGTTGAGGGGTTCCACGAGCCTTTGCGGCGCGTGCTGCTGAGACAAGGTGATAGGTTGCGCAACATTATTTACGCATCCCACCGCGCGTCAGACGCGCCCCATTGGCAGCTGCACTGCGCCTGGGCGGCGGGTGTGCGCAAGCGCCCACCGCCGCGGCCAGGCCGCGGCTGCCGCCGCCAAGGGGGTTTGATTTGCGCGTGCGATCGTGTGCGGTCGTGTGCGCACACGACGGCCGAGCGCAGCGCTGCGGGCACATGCTTCTCTGCTGCAACGCAGGACTGGGTCAAGCACAGTCTTCTTCCCAGACCCGCGGCAGCGGCGGCAGCGGCGCTCGCCGAGCTTCCGGTTCAGCGCCCCCACAAACGCCCGCCCCGCGCTCCAGAGCAGTTTGGATCGTGCTTTGGGTTCGTTTCGTGCCGGTCCTGCCCAGTTCCAGGCCCAACCGACCGCGCTCGGTCTGCAGGACCGCGGCCAGGCGGTATGGCGCCTCCTGCCGCGGGCGTCAGCGCCCCCCGCGGCGATGCGGGGGGCTCCACGGTCATACTCAAGACCCTGGAGCGGCTGGGGGAGAAGGCCACGCAGCGGGCTGCCGCAGAGGATCTGGCGGGCCTGGTTCGGGTGCGCGCAGCTGGCTGGGCCCGGGGCGCGCCCTGCTTGCCGCCCCGATCGGCAGGACCGTCCCTAAACCGAGTTTCGCGCCCGTAACGCAGGGTCTGGACGCCGCCAGCATGACGGTCCTCGTGAACAGCGTGTGCACCTCCACGAGCTGGCAGCCCAAGCCGTTTGCGCGGCGGGTGGGTGGACGGCGGGGCCGCTGCGGGCCGTTGCAGCGCGCTCCCAGCCAAACGGTCAACGTTGTGCAGGCATGCAAGCGGGCGGCCGCCGCAGGGCGGTGGAAGCACGGGCCCATGCGGCCGCGGCGCGCCAGCCGCCGTCTTGTCCAGCCGCCCCATGCCTGCATGGCCGCCCAGCTGGCTGGCGCGCGCGGGTCGGCGCACCCGTAACCGCACCCCCTCGCCCGCCCGCAGGAGGGCGCGCGCGTGCTGGGCCTGCTGGCCACGCCGGCCTGCCCCGTGCACCACCTCGCGCTCGCGCCGCCCGCGCTGCCCAAGGCGCTGGCGCACATCAAGCGCCACATGCAGGACGCGGACGGCCCCGTGCGCGACGCCGCCGTCGAGGCGCTGCTGTCGTTCGCGCGCGCCGCGGCGGAGGCCGCCGGCGGCCCGCTGCCCGGCGCCGCGGCGGCCAACCCTTACCTGCGCATCGCGTTTGAGTGCCTCGCGGAGCAGCGCAAGGAGTCGCAGTGGGCGGCCGGCGCGGCGCTGCTGCAGCTCGCGCCGCTGCTGCAGCCGCTCGAGCGGGACCTGGTCAAGGCCGTCCTGCGGTGCCTGCGGAGCCCGGCGTTCCAGGGCGGCGTGGCGCTGCTGGCGGCGGTCGGCAACACCGGCGGCGCCGACCCACAGCGGGGGGACGGGCTGCTGAGGGTGAGCTCCACACGCTTGCGGCCGCTGCGCGCGTGGTGGGCCTGGCAGACGTGCATGCAGGCGCATGCGGCGCGTGCAACAGCCGCAACACCAACCGCATGTTGCTCACGCCACGAGCCACAACCCCCCACCGCCCTGCACCCCCGCAGCACGCACCCTCTGCTTTCCTGCCCTACCTGTCGCACCTCATCGGGCAGCCGGCGTCGTCGCCGGGCGGCAGCACCAGCAGCAACGGCAGCGCCGGCAATGGGCCCGCCTCGAGCGGCAGCGGCATCCTCGGCTGCCTCGGGCGCCAGGACTGGGCCGTTCGGCGCGCGGCGGCGGACGCGATCAGCGCAGCCGCGCTGCTGCTGGGGCCGGAGCTCGAGCCCGAGGGCGCTTGGGGGACGGGCGACCCCGCCTCGCTGACGTGGCGCTGCCTCGCGGCGCTGGAGGACGTGCGGTTTGACAAGGTGCGGCGGCTCGCGGCTGGGGCGCGATTCGTGAGGCGAGAGGGTGTGGGTGGCCCACTTGCATGTGCGCTTCTGGCGGCGCCTCAACCCGCCCCGCCCTCGCTCGCCTTTAGGTTAAGGAGGCCCGCCAGTGCGCGCGCGAGGCGGCGGCCGTGCTGCAGGAGCTCCAGCACTTTGTGGCAGAGGGCGGCGGTGACTGGCTGGCGGCTGCAGCGGAGATCGCAGGTGCGCTCGTGCAATGCGCGCCAGGTTGTGCGTGGAACAGTGCGTTGGGGGTGGCATACGGCGGTGTTCGCAACGCAGCCGGCACTTCATCATTCAACCCCTCTGTTGCCGCCCCCGCCGAATGCGCAGCAAACGTGCTGCCGGCGCCTGGCGCTCTGTCGGCGCAGCCCAGCAGCAGCCAGATCGGATCCCCCGTCCGCGCCGGCAGCGCGCGCGCCGCCGCGCTGTCCGAGCGGCCGCGCAGCCGCCGCGCCGAGGCGCGGACGCCGGACGGGGCCTCGGCGGGGGCGCTGCCGGAGGCGCCATGGCGTTCTCCGAGCCCGAGCGTGCGGCGCCTCAAGTGGGGGGCGGACACAGAGGATGTCATCGTGCTTTCGCCGGAGAAAGGCGCCGGCGGGAAGGGCGGCGGCGCGGCGACGGGGGCCGCGGCCGACGGCGGCGAGGCCAGCCCTTCGGCGGCCGGCGCGGGCCTCATAGCCGCCTGGCGCGGCGGCAGCGGCGGCGGCGGCAGCGGCGGCGGCGGCAGCGGCGGCGGCGATGGCGGCGGCGGCGATGGCGACGCTGCGGCGGAGGGCGCGGCGGAGGGCGCAGCGGAGGGTGCGGCTGAGGACGGCGGCTGTGGGGAGCTGCAGCGCCGACTGGACGAGGCCGCTGTGGCTGAGGCGCACGGGGACGGGGCCGAGGAGGCCCGGCCGCAGCCCGCTGCGGACGACCGGCGGGCCAGCGGCGGCGACGAGGCCCGGATCAGCAGGCGCCAGTCGGCAGAGGTCGTCTCGACGGCGCCCGCGGCCGCCGAGCCCGCAGCGCCCGAGGCGCAGGCGCCTTCCAGCGGCGGCGGCGCCGGCGCGCGCGTGGGTCGCCCCTCGCCGACCCGCAGGACTGCGGGCGGCAGCCCCGATGGCCATGGGGCCGCTCGCCGCTCGCGGGCCTCTGACGCCGCCGCAGCGCATGGAGCCGCCGCCAAGCCGCACGCGTCGCCGGCGCAGGCGGCCGCCTACTCGCCCGCGCACGCGCCCGCCTCGCCCGGAGCAGGGGGCGGCACGGCCACCGTGCCGGCTCAGGAGTGGCAGGAGCTGCGGCGGGAGGTCGCGTCACTGCGGCAGCAGCAGCTGGCAATGGCAGGTGTACTCCAGCAGCTGACTGAGAGCTCGACATCAGCCGTCGCCGCGCTGCAAGCGCGCGTTGCTGCCCTGGAAGCCGCGGCAGTCGCGGCGGCGGCGGCGGCCGCGGGGACCCGGGGGCCGGCGCACAGCCAGGGCGCGGGCTCGCCTCGCAACGGCTGGTCGTCGCCGGGCGGCCTGACTGCGGGCGCTGCGGCCTCGACGGCGGCAGCGGCGGCGGCGGCGGCGTCGCCAAGGCAGGTGCAGCAGGCGCAGGGCAGCACGCCGCCCACGGGGCGGTCGGCCAGCGGCGCGTGGGGCTGGCTGCCGAGCGGGCTCAGCCGTTCGATGGACGAGGCGTTTGGGCCTGGGCCCAGCGCCGGCGCTGGCGGCAGCGGCAGCGCTGGCGGTGAAGGCGGGGAAGCCAGCATGGCGTCGCCCGCGCGGCCGCCGGCGCTGCGGCTGGCGGCGACTGGCCTCGGTGGCTCCAGCCCTGCGCTCTCGGGCGTAGCGGTGAGCGCTCGCATGCTTTGGTACCCCTTGATTGCCCTCCTGGCAGCTCTCCAAGCCAACAGCGCCTCTGTTGCCAAGCATCCGAGCGATTGGGGGTGCCTCGCAACGCCCGCACCCCTTCGAAACCGCCCCGCCCCGTTGCCTTCCCGACAGGCGCTCCTGGGCTGCGGCGGCCTGTTCAGCCCCCGCACCCCCGGCCCCTCCGAGCTCGAGGCCGCCTATTCCCAGGCACTGTCCATGCCCAATGACTACCACCTCCTGCGCCTCATCATTAAGACGGGGCCCTGCTGGGCCGACCTGTCGGCGGCGACGGCGGCGGGGCTGCTGGACGCGTTTGTGGGCTGCGTCAGGGACGGCGTGATGCTGCACAGGGTGCGCTTTGGGGGGGGTAGTCACTAGTCACCCCAGGGTGATTGCCGCTGATTGAGCGGCAGTCAAAAGGTCCATTGCCGAAAGGTGTCTGGCGCCAAGGGCTGTGATTCCAGCTGCGTATGCGCATGAGATGCATGTGCGCACGCCGCGAATGAATTGGGGTGCTCACACCGCTTGGCGGCGCTGCCGCGCAGGTGCTGCCGTGGCTCTGGCGGTTGGCGGACGAGCAGAGCGGCGGCCCGGCGGTCGCGCCCCCCGTGCGCGCGGCGCTGCTGCACGCGCTGGCGACGTGCCCTGCTGCAGAGGATGTCCAGGTGCAGGAGAAGGTGCAGCTGCTGCGGGAGACGCTGGCGGCGGTGTGGGGGCCCCAGTCGCCGCCCTGCCGGCGGCGGGGCCAGCGGAGGCCGGCGCAGCAGCGGCAGCAGCAGCAGCAGCAGCAGCAGCAGGAGGGGGAGGAGGGCGAGGAGCGGGAGGAGGGAGATGAGGAGATGCAGGGGCCGGCGGGGCTTGGTGCGGCCAGCGCAAGCGGCTGCCAGGCGTGGGGGTCTGCCCCCGTGAGCGAGGCCGGGGCGCCGGCGGCCGAAACAGCGCTTTGAGCGGGGGGCAATAGAGCTGGGGGGCTCAATCCTTGTGATTGCTTGCAGCGTGTTACGGTAATAGGAGTGCGGTACGTTTCAGCAACGGGGGCACGGAAGTTTTGGCCGGGGAGTCAGCGGCGGCGAGTGACGCCCGTCGTTTCGCGGGCCCGGCTCGGTGGGAACCGCACGCCAGCAGCCTAAGCGGCCAATTCGCCTGTCAGCATCGCAGTTCACCCGCCAGCAGAAGCCTGCACCGGCCAGAGATCATGGCGGGTGATCGTTAGCCAGGCCGTGCGAGAGGCAGCTCGGAAACTCAATGGGGCGCGGGCAGCAGAAAGCGACCGCCATCCCCGAGGAAACCAGCGCCGGCCCACCGGCCGGCTGCGACAGCAGCGGCGGCGGCGGTGCGGCCCCCGCCGCTGCTGCCCCGGGCGGCGCCGATGTGGCGCGCCTTGCAGAGGCCAACGCGCGGCTGAGCCGCGACCTGGACTTGCTCCGCAGAGAGGTCGCGGCGCTCGCCCGTGGCGTCGCCAAAAGCAACGGCGGCGGCGGCGGCGGTGGCGGCGGCGGCGGCGAGGCCGGCGGCGACGCTGGGGCCAGCTGCGCCGTCGACGTGCGGCCCGAGGCGCCCGCCGCCCCGGAGCGGCGCGGCGCGGAGCCCGGCGAGCACGCCGAGCCGGCTCCGCCTCAGGGCATCGACAGCAGCGGCGGCGGCGGCGGCGGCGGCGGCGGCGGCGGCGGCGGCGCGGGCGGCCAGGGCGGCGGCGGCATGCTGCGCCGCATCCTTGGCTCCCTCTCCGGCGGCGGTGCGAGGCGCAGCAGCGGCTGGGGCGGGCCCAGCTCGGGGGCTGGCTCCTGGCAGGTGGGGCTCGGGGGGCCAATGACTAATTGATGGCTTATAGGCTTATTCAATCCTCTGGAGAGGCAGGGCTCAGCTGCTCAACTTCCCGTGTTAACGTACCCCCACACACGGCGGGTGGCAGCCCAGCGCCCTCAAAGCCACCGCGCCTCGTCGCCCCGCCGAACGGCCCCCTCCCCCTCTCGTCTCCCCAATCCCCAGCCAAAATCCGACGCGCCCGGCTGCGGCCGCGGCAGCAGCGGCGGCGGCGGCGCCGGCGGCCGCAGCTGCGCGGCGCCCTTTGCCAACGAAGACATCTACGCCGCTTTCCTGGCCGAGGCCCTCCGCCCCCCCGGCTCCCGCCGCGAGCGCGCCGCGAGCCGCGCCCGCCTGTCGTGGCTGGGCGCGCTGCTCGCCTTCACCGTGGCGCTGCAGCTCGCGCTCGTGGTCATCGTCTGCGCCGGCGTGGCCGGCGGGGAGGAGGCCGGCCCGGTCGTGCCCTCTGACTGGTTCAGCGGCGTCCATTTCTACCTGGCGGGCGCCGTCGGGTCCCGCGACGTGCTCGCCGGCGTCCTCGATCAGCTCGCGCCCCCGCCGCGGCCGTGGCCCGTCGGCGGCCGCAACGGCAGCGCGAAGGCGGCCGCCGCGGCCGCCGCGGCCGCGGCCGCGGCCGCGCGGCGCCTGGCGGCGGAGTCGCCGGACCGCGAGGGCCCCTGCGTTTGCAATTTCAGCATGCCCCTCACCCCAGAGTCCCAAGAGGAGTACGTCCAGTTCATGGCCGGCTGGGACTTTTCGATCGGCCTCGACCCCCCCTGCTTCCTCGCCTCTGCAAACCTCTCGGGCTGCGACCTCCTGCTGGGCGGCCCGGAGCCAAACGGCACGCAGCGCGCCGCGCTCGGCGAGGCGCTGCGGCGCGGCGACGCGGCGGCGCTGCGGTCAAAGTACAGGTGGCTCCTGGAAGAGGGCGCCGCCGAGCCCAGCCCCGCGCGCGCGCGGCGGCTCGCGGCGACGGCGCTGGCCGTTGTCGTGCTCGCCATTTACGTAAGGCACGAGCAGACCAAGGCGGCGCTGGTCGCGCGCATCGTGCTGTCCCACGCCGGGTGGTGGCTGCCGGGGTTTTTCGCGCCGTTGTACATCGTGCACCCCGGGCGGCCGCCGCAGCCGGTGCGGGCCAACGCCGTGGGGCTGGCGGTGGCGCTGCTGCCGTTTGTGCAGTCGACAGGTGAGGTTTGTTTGTTTGTTTGTTTGTTTGATATTCATTGTTTCAGTGTTTTGCGCTCTGTTGGTGCTGCAAATCGGGAACGGCATCCCCATCACCAAGCCCCAAACCCTCCCCACCCGCGAAACAAAACCCCAGTCGCCATCGGCGTGCTGCTTGCAGCCAGCATGACCATGCTGCCGCGTGACCTGGCGCCACAGCCCATCCTCATCCTCTTCAATAGCGCGGTGGGTGTGGGCCGTTTCGGGGAGGGGGAGGAGTTGTGGCCTTGTCCGCCGTGCCTGCTGGGGTGAAAAGGGCCTTGCTGGGGTCAAAAGGGGCTTTGCTGGGCAAAAAGGGGTCAAAAGAGGCTTTGCTGGGCAAAAAGGGCTTGAGGCCTGGCGGGAGGGAGACCGGCTAGCGTTTTTCTCGGGGGCTTGGCCTAGTAGCCCCCCCCCAAAAAAACAATTGCGACCCCCCAAACCGCGCAACAAACCAAAAACCAGGCGCTGCTGTTTGTGCTGGAGCTGGACAACGCGGTGGGCGCGCTGGTGCGAGACCACGCCCTCTGCGCCGCCCGCGTGGACGGGATGAGCCTCGACGAGCAGCTGCTGGTCGACGCGGCGCACGGCGCCTGCGCAGGGCGGCACGCGCTCGCGGAGCGGCGGCCGAGGCGGGTGCCGGCGTGGGCGCTGAGGGTGTGCGGGCACGTCTACGCCGCGGTCATTGGCGCCACCTGCTATTTCGAGGTGGGTCGGGGGTGTAGTATACGCGGTTTAGCTATTGGCTAATCCACCTCGGCTGAGATCACTGCTGATAGATGCCCTGAACCCGGCCTCTGAAGCTTGTCTGGCTGCGGCTCAAGGCGCTTCGGGGTTGAGTTTCGATGGCTCTCGGCGTCTCAGCCCCTTCCAGGCGGGGAGGGCGGCGGCGGCCCCCAAAGGGCTTGCTCCAACCGCCGGCGCCGCCCCCCGAAAACCGACAAACCAGGTTTCCGTTGCCACCCTTGACATCACCCGGGCCGTTTTGGTCCACGGACTGTCCGGACTGCGGCCCTATGTCTACAACGCAGCCGTCCCGCTCGAGGCGGTGCTGCAGACGCCGCCACTCGCGCTGTTGGCGGCCTCAGATGTGCCCATCTTCAAGAAATGGCTGCAGGCGCGGGCCCTAAACCCTGAATCCTAAACGCTGCCTGATTTGTGGTTGGGCCGGGCCTTGGCTGGGGGCTTGCTGTGCGCTTTTGGCTGCGCCGCCGTCGAACGGCCCTTTTTTTGCAGCCGCTTTCGCCGCAATTCGCGGCGACAAACCGCTGCCCGCCCAAAAACTGCCATGAAAACAACCGAAATGAAAGCCGAAACACCCCCAACGCGAAATATTCCGAAAACCGCAGGCCAGCGGTTTCATCGTGTTTGCGGTGTCCTACACGCTGCTGGTCGCGCTGCTCTTCGAGCCCCCCTTCCCCGCCGACTCCCCCGCCGACGACGGCCCCTGGCGGGCGGCGCACAAGGCGTCGCTGCTCGTGGCGACCTGGCTGGCGTTTGTGCTGCCGACGGACATCCTCCCGCGCAGCGAGGATTCGCGGATAGGCGGGGGCGAGCACATGTTCAAAACGGGGCCGACCTTTTTCGTGCTGTACGTGCCGTTGGTCGTGACGCTGTGGCTGGCGGTCCACGTGATGATGCCGCTGCGCGCGTGCGGGCGGGCGCGGCTCGCGCGCGGCGGCGGCGGCGGCGGCGGCGGCGGCGGCGGCGGCCGCGGCGGGAGCGTTGATGGGGCGGCTGGGGGCGCTGCCGGCGGCGGCGGCGGCCACGGCGGCGGCGGGGGCGGCCACAGCGGGGGCAGCCATGGCGGCGGCGGCCATGGCGGCGGCGGCCACGGCGGCGGCCGCGGTGCCGGCCACAGTGGCGGCGGCGGCCACAGTGGCGGCGGCGGCAGGGAGGGCGAGAAGCGGCTCGAGCTGCAGCCGGTTTGAGCAGGGCTTCCGTCCCAACCTTTTGGAGTATAAATGCAGATACGCCCCCCAATTGCTTGCTGCTGCTGCTGCTTTTGTCCCTTTTTGTGGCCATCCAACTGTCCTTGGGGCCGGCACCTCCAACAACGAATCCCTCTGGGCAAACGCCCTCCCGGCTCCCGGCCACAGCCCTATACCCTCCAAACTGCCTGCGCTCTGGCTGGGCCATCCGCACCCCGCATTACACAAACCAACGCCGAGCCCCCGAAAGGGGGTGCGCTCCCCGCCGCTTGGCACTGCGCCGGCCTTGCTTCATTCCAAGCGCTGCGCGCCGCCGCCAACGGCGGCACTTACTCATCCGATTCCGCCCTGGCCTGGGCCGTGGCGCGCCAAGCTTCTGCGGGTAACTGCGTCTGATGCAAGGGCCGAGAAGAAATCGCGAGAGCGGCGGGGCGTGCGCCGGCAAGGGCGCTGCGCGGCCGGCCGACAATGGAAATGCCTTGGGCGAATTGCGGGTGCGCCTCGCTTGCTTTGGCCTGGTACCCTGCCGCCTTGCTTGTCGTGAAATGCCTGTAGAGCCGAAGCTGGCCCGTCCCTGCATCTGCGTAAACTAAGAAAGCCCTGCATGCGTGCACATGCCTGCTCAAAAACCTCGAAAACCCCAAACCCTAACGGGGAGCTGCCCAAAACCCCAGACTGCGCGATAACGAACAAACCCATCTGCCTAGCGCGCCGCCCCACCGCCCTGCTGCGGGCCCTTGCCCTCGGCAGGCCCCCTGCCCTGCCGCCTGGCTGCAGCCGCGGCCGCCGCGGCGGCCTCCTGCTGCTGAACGTCCGACAGGCTCCTCACCAGCCCCGGCGCCGCGCCAATGGCCGCGGCGGAGTCGCCGCCGCCGCGGCCCGCGCCGCTCCCCTCGCCCACCTCGCTCCGGCTGCGAGCGCGGCCGGGCCCGGCGCCGGGCTGCGCGCCCGCGGCCCCGGACTGCGCGCGGCCGGCCCCGGACTGCGGCGGACTGCGCGGCGGCGCGAGCAGCTCGAGGGCTGCCATTAGTAGGTCGTCGTCCACCGCAGAGCTCAGAGTCGGCACCAGCGGCACCCCGACCCCGCCCCTCAGCCCGCCGCCGAGCGCGGCCGCGCCGGCGCCGCCCAGGCCGACGCCGCCGGCGCCGCCGGGCGCGACCGCGGCGGTCGCCGCGGCGGCCGCCGTGGCGGCGGTGGAGGAGGCTGGCGCGGCGGCGGGGGCGAACGGCTCGGGGGCCGCGGCGCCGGGCGCCTCGGCGATGGGCGGCATGAAGGGCGAGCCCGCGCTGCCGCCGGCGCCGCCGCTGGCGCTGCTGCCGCCGCCGCTGTGGCTGCGGCGGAGCTGCGACTGGCCGGCGTCGGCGGCGGCGGCGGCGGCGGCGCCAGGCCCCCGGATCGGCAGCTGGCTGGAGCGGAAGCCGACGAGGGGCGAGGGCGGGATGACAAAGGCGCCCACGTGCGGCGGCGAGGGGGACGCGAAAGGCTCGAGCGCCGCCAGCGCGGCGCCCGATGGGCGCGTGCCGAGCGGCGCGGCGGCGTCCGCCGCGACGGCGCCAAACGCCGCCGCGGCGGCGGCCGGCCCGCGCGCGCGCGCCGCGGCGGCGGCGGCCGCCTCGAGCGCGGCGCCGCCGCCGCCGGCGGCGTCCGAGGCGGCGGCCGAGGCGTCGGCCTTCAGCAGTTCGAATGCTGCGGCCAGGGCGGAGGGGGTCATGATGGAAGGCGATGACACCAGCTGGGACACGTTGACGCCCGGCAGTCCGGAGGGCAGCCCGCCAAAGGCTCCGGGCAGCTGCCCGCCCCGGGCGGCGCCGAAAAATTCCTGCAGCAGACGAGGCCGGCCGGCGGCCGCCGCGCCGTATGGCGAGCCGCGGCCGCTAGCATCTGCGAGGCAGCGGGGCGGGGCGCCGGGGGTTTGTTGGGGCGGGAGCTTGGGGAGGGGTGCAGGGAAGGGCTGGCTTGTGAGGATCGACGAGGCCGCAGGTGCAGACAGAGTGCTGCTGTCCGCCACCAAGCGCAGCGCCCCAAACCCCAACTGACCAACCGACCGAAAAGCCAGCCGGATCGGGCGCGCACGGCCAACGTGCACCCACCCGGGTCGCCGCCTGCCTGGATCACTTGAACCCCCAGGCTGTTTGAAAAGCGCTCCAGGCAGACGATGTGCCCCCCCGGCGCCACCAGCCCCATGCGCAGCGCGGCGGCGGCGGCGCTGTCGAGCGCGGCGCCGCCGGTGCTGGTGCCGAGGTGGGGGACCCTGGGGGGTTGTTTGCGCGGGGCGGAGTTTTGGGGTTTGGCCTTTGCAACATCGGTCCAGGCTGTCGGCAGTTTTGATGCTGCAACCACACCAATCGTGGCCTTGCCCCGAGGCAGCTTTAAAGCTTTAAATTTGGGGGGGCTTCATACGCATGAGTCGCCTAAGCCAGACTGGCTGTCGCGCATGCGGCCACAACGAGCCCAATCCAAAAGTCCCAAAGCCCCGCGGCCGGGCCGCCCACCACAGCAGCGGCGTCAGCCCCCGCGACATGATGCACCGCCGCGCCTCGCCCCGCCCCTCCAGCCGCCACTTGACCCCCGCCTGCACCGCCAGCCGCGGCACCATCAGCGCGAGAACCGGCTGGGCCGGCCGGTACTTGGCCACCAGCCGCGCCGCGGTGGAGGTGTGGGAAAGCACCACGATGAGCGAGGCGCCCACTTTCAGGGCGGTCCGCACCGCCGACGCCGCCATCGCCTCGAGGCGCGGGTAGAGGTCCCGGCCAGGGTCCAGGGCCAGCGCCCGGTGCGCGCCCAGCGACGGCGGGCCGCCGGCGCCGCCGCCGTTGACAGAGGGCGAGGCGGGGCCGCGGCGGCCGCCGAGGCCGCGCGGCCCGCGGGCGCGGGGAGCGCCGCCGCCGCGGGCCGCGGCGGCGGCGGCGGCCAGGGAGGCAGGCCCCGGGCAGCGCCAGCCGCGGGGGCTGCCGAGCGGCGTGTCGTATGGGCTTATCCCATACCCGCCGCCCGCCCCGCCGTCCGCCCCGCCCGCCTGCCCCGCCGCGCCGCCGCCGGGGCCGCCGCCGCCGTTGGCGGCGCCGCCGCCGCTGAGGCGGGAGGGGCCGACGCCGCGCGCCATCGAGCGCAGGGCGGTGGAGATGTCGGCGTAGGACCCGCAGCCCTTGTGCATGCCGCCGCCCGCGGGCTGCGGCGCTGGGGCGGGGGCTTGCAGCCCCAAATCGTGCTCGTGCCCCGCAGGAGGGTGGCGCGGCGGCCGCGCGGCGGCCGCGTCGGCGGCCGAGGGGGACGCGGCAAAGAAGCCAAGCGGGCCGTCGGCGGCGGCGCCGCCGCCGCCGCCGCCGCGGCGCAGGAGGGAGGGGTGCACGAGGGCCGCGCCCCCCGCGCCGCCCCCGTGGACCGGCGAGCTGGCGAGGCTGGACACCCGCGAGTCATCGTAGTCACTGCCCTCCCCCCCGCTGGTGACGCCCTGGCCGTCCAGCCCCCAGCCGCCCCCGCCGCCGCCGTTGCCAACGGAGAGCGGCCCGAGGGCGGAGCCGGGGCGGCCGCCGGCGGACGCCGCGCGCCGCACCGCGCGGCGCGGCCCGCCGGCCGTGCGGCCGGCGCCGCCGCCACCGGCGCCGGGGGACGGGGTGGAATGGGCTGGCGCGCCGCCGGGGCTGGCCGTCGAGGCGGGGCCGCCGCCGAAGCAGTAGGCGGCGCCGTCGCCGCTCTCCTCGCGCGCCTCCTGCGCCGCCGTGGCCGAGTCGATCAGGAAGCGGTAGTGGTGCTGGTGGTCAAACACCTTTGGGGTTTTGGGGGGGTGGGGTCATTGGGGCGGGGTGGGTGTCGGTTGGGCTTGGTCCGGGGACGGTCCATGGGCGCGGGCGGCACAACTATCAGAGGGGCATGGGTCAACACTTCAACAGCAGGGGGCAAGATGACCGATGGCCGATGATTTAGATCGCGACCACCCACCAGCTCGGCCTCCCTGCAAATGCGCGCCACCGTGGCCACCACCTCGACAGGGTACTTGCCCCTCAGCGTCTCGGCGCCGCACTGGCGGTTTGGGGGCGGTTTGGGGGCGGGTTTGCGGGGTTTTGGGGGGCGGCTTTGTGGCTGGCTGGGCCCTGCCACATGACTCGCACAACACAGAAAGGTGCCGGTTCGACCTGTTCTCCGCCCCCCCTGCTTGCGGCTTGGGGTGCGCCCAATCCTGCGCTTGCGCAGCCTTCGCTTCCCCAAACAAAACATCTGCCAAAAAACGCGTTGACGGTCAAACCCCAGCCCCCTCACACACAACCCTATGAGCTCTGTGGCGAGCTCCAAAAGCGGCTTCTGAGCCGCAGGGAATGTGCGGCAAACGAACAAACGCACCTGCAGCGCGTCCACTCCGTCCAGCACGGCGTTGGCAACGTCGGTGGCCTCCGCGCGCGTGGGCCTGGGCGCGTCCACCACTGCGGGCCGTTGGGGGGGTAACATTGGGGCCGTCCTTCAGTTTATGCCATTCCAAGCCTTGAGGCCCAGTTGTTTTTGAGTCAGCAAAACAGCTCAGAAGCAGCAGGCCGCTAAAACGCCCCTCAAAACAGCTGACAACCCCCCACTAAAACCGCCCACCAAACCCCCCAAAACGGCTCACTCGAGTCCACCAGCATGTTGATGGCCACGGGCTTGCCCACCAGGTTGGCCGCAAGCACGAGCGCCTTTTGGAGGGGGCACAGCTTCTCCGGGGGCACTTCCAGCCCCAGCGCGCCGCTGGGCGGGGGCGGTTGCATTGTTGGAGCGCATTCGTGAGGTTTGACCGAGGTTTGACCGGAGACAGCAATACGGTCTGCACGCGCAGTGCTTGAGAAAACAGCTTGTGGCCCCCCTCACCGGTTTATTATGACGGCGTTTGACTCGTCCAAAATCTCGGCAAACCTGGTTTGTTCGTGTTGGTGTTGGTGCGTTCGGTTTGCGCGCAAAAAGCTTGGTAGCCATAACTATGTGCGTGCGTGCGTGCGTGCGTGCGTGCGTGCGTGCGTGCGCGGCTGCGTGCGTGCGTACGTGCGTGGTTTGCGCACGGGTGTGTGTGGGCGGGAGGCCGCTGCTGCGTCACCGATCTGCAGCGGCCACGAGCCCCGCATCCCAGTCACTCCAACCCAACCTAAAATGAAAACCAGCAAAAGCCTGCCCCACCCCCTTAAAAAAGCCCTGGGCCCCTCCCCCAAAACCAGATGAAGCCCGGCAATAATACCCAAGTAAACCAGAAAAGCGGCCCCAAACAAAAGCCGCCCGCCTGCCCAGCGCCGCGGCTGTGTTTATCTCCGCCGCCACGCCCGCCGCGCCCAGCCCCGCCGCCTCGAGCGCGCCGCGCGCCGCGGCGACGTCGGCGGCGCAGCGCGCGTGGGAGACGGCCACAAAGTCGATGGTGTCCGGGAACGCTGCGGCCAGCGACTGTTGTGTGCGTGCGATTGTTGGGTGGTTGGGTGGTTTGCGAGGTTGGGTGGTTGGGTGGTTGTGCGGCTGTGCGGTTGCGGGGGTTGGGTGGCTGCGGTGTTGGGTGTTGTTGAGGCCATTGGCACTCCAGGGTTTTGACCTTTGACCCGTTGACTCAAAAATCAGCAGCACATGCACCCAACGGCAACATGCACATATGAAACACAAGCCCGCGCTCCCCCCAAACAAACACCCGCCTTGAGCGCCGCCACGTCGCTGGCTGAAAGGATGGGCAGGCTGTAGTTGGCCGAGCTGTCAGGGTCGCACCCAAACGCCGCCGCCCCATCCCCGCCGCCGCCGCCGCCGTCCGAGGCCGGCGCCGCGACCGCGCCCCACGCGTCGCCGTCCTCGCCAGCAACAGCGGCGGCGCGTTCGGCCGCCGCGGCGCGGGCGCCGCCGGCGGCGCGCCGTCGCCGCGCCGCGCCGGGGTGGGACACGGTCAGCAGCCCGGAGAGCGCCGCGGCGTTGGCGGCCTCGCAGACCAGATCTGGCGGGCTGACGGACAGCACGCGCAGCGTGAGCAGCGCCGGCTGGCCGGACGCGTCCTCGGACTGCCCGCACGGGTCTCCGGACTGCGCTGCCTGGGCCCCGGACTGCCTGGAGGGGCCGGACTGGGCGGCGGGCAGGCCGCAGGTGCCGAGGGTCAGGTAGCGGCCCACGTGCAGGACGTCACCGGGTGACACGTGGCCTGCGTTTTGGGGGGCCCGCGGTTGTACTGATGCCTTGGCGAGCCCGGGGAGATGCTCGGACAGACAAGCCGAGCGGTTGGGCTTCACTCCAGGCAGGAAAGAAGGCGGGCGGGCGGGCGGGCGGGCTGGCAGCGGGGCGCACTCACCCACAAACTCCTTTGCGGGGATGGGCAGCACCGACGCCGACGCGGCCGCGCCCTCCCGCGCCGTCACCACCACCCGCTGCCCCGCCTCGAACACGAGCGCGTCCGTGTGGCGCGCCCAGCCGCAGGCCAGCGGCGCGGTGGGGCGGCCGACGACGGGCACCTCCCGGCCCCCGGCGCCGACGATGACGCCGCAGAGGCGGCGCTCGAGGCGGGTGGCGGCCTGGAGGTTCTCCAGCGTGCGGCGGTGGAAGTCCAGAGGGCCCCTGGGGTTCGTTTGGGGGCGGTGTCTTTTGTGGGAGGCGTTTCGGGGGCGTCGCCTGCTTGGGAGTAATCGGTCCATGCAACTTCGCGCGGTTCCGCATGCGCTGCGCAGCCAACTAGGCTGGAAGGAGGCTGCTTGAGGCAAGAAAACGGCAAGCGGCAGAAGGCACCGCGCATGAGCGGCGGGTCGCAAAACCCAGCACAGCCCCAGAGACGAGGCCGGCGCACCAGGTCAGGTTTATGCGTGCCAGGGACATGCCGGCGCGCAGCATGGCGCGCAGGGTGGCGACGCTGTGGGAGGCCGGGCCTGGGGGGGCGGCGGGCATGCGTGTGTGTGGAGGGTTTGGGACCAAGTTGAGGGGTGCGGGGCCCGGCGGACTGTGCGGCTGCGGACGCTTGCGGTTTCGGTGGCCGGGGTCGGCGGCGCGCGTGCGAAGCGATGCGAGCGCGCGCGCGCGCGCGTGCACGCGCACCGATCGTTGCGCATATCTTGGTGGCCGGCGGCCGCGCCGCGCCGCCGGCCGCGTCGGCGGTGCTGGTGCAGAGGCTGGCCATGCTGGCGGGCGCGCGGAAGGCCGAGCCGCCGGGCTTGGCCGGCAGCGAGCGGCGCGCGTACGCCCCGCCGCTGCCGCTGCCGCCGCCGCCCGAGGCCATCGCGCTGCGCTGGTCTGCGCGCTTTGGATCGCGTCTCGGGCCGTATCTACTCAGTTGCGGGGTCTGGGGGCCCGGGGCCGGCGCGGGTCGCTGCTTTATGGGGTCGCGTCAGTCTTGCGAGACCGGCCGAAAGGATCTGGCGGCCGCCTCTGATCACGCCAGGGCAGTGCGCGAGGTCACAGGCCTCCCGGGTGCGCTACTGGGCTGCGAGGGGCGCGCGAGCCTGTTAAAAGCTGCCGCGTCGCCGGCGGCCGAACGGGCAGCGCCCGCCGAGCAGCGATCCGCCGCCCCTCCTTTCTTTTCGCTGCTCCCCACGAGGCGGCGCGCTTCTATCTTGGCGTGCCATCACCAGACCAGCGCTGCCACGCGTTACACCCAGCGAGGCTCAATCCCGGCCCCGCCGGACTGCCAGCGCCCGCGCATGCGGGCGCGCGCGCGCGCCATGCGAGGAGCAAGGAGGGCCGTGCGTCACGCGCCGGCCCCCTTTTCCGCCTGCGCCATGAGCGCCTTGATCTCCTTATACTCCCGGTACAGCCTCGCCTGCGCGCGCCGCTTGCGGTCCAGCTCTGCGGCCGCCGCCTCGGCCCCCTCCGCCGCCGGGCCCCCCGAAACGCCCGCAGGCCGGGGCGCCCCCGCCTCCAGCGCCGCCACCCCCTTCTCGAGCCGCCGCAGCTCGTCTTTGAGCACGCGCCGCCGCGCGGCCAGCTGGTCGAGCGTCGGCGCGGCGCCGTCGACGGTGCGGGCGGCGGCGAGGGAGGGGCGCTGCTGCGGTGGCGGCTGCGGGTGCTGCTGCGTCTGCGTCTGCTGCTGCTGCTGCTGCTGCTGCTGCTGCTGCTGCTGCTGCGCTGTCGGCGGTGTGCCAGTCTCACCACTGCTCGACGGCTGCGTGCCGCCACCGGCCACGCGGGCTGTGGTGGCGGCACTGCCGCTGCTGCCGGCAGGTGCGGTGCCGCTGCTGCCGGCAGCGGCGGCGCCGCCGCCGCCACCGTCGGCGCTGTCCAGGCTTGCGGTGGCGCTGGGCGAAATGTCGGAAAGCGGGAACGAAGCCACGCCCTTGCCCGGCTGCGCCTGCTGCTGCTGCTGCTGCTGCTGCTGCTGCTGCTGCTGCTGCGCCGGCGGCGGCCTCGCGGCCGTTGCCGCCGCCGGCTGCGACGATGGCGGGGGCGGCAGGGACGGCAGCGCCGTCGGCGCTCCCGTGTCCGGCCGCCACTGGCCGCCCTGGCTCCGGCCGCCGCCAATCAACGCTCCAAAGCCGCCGCCGCCGCCGCCGCCGCCGCCGCCGCCAAAGCCGCCAGCGCCGCCGCTGAAGCCGCCGCCGCCGCCGCCGCCGCCGCCGCTTCTTCCGGCGGCGGCCCCGCCTGCGCCGGACTGCAGCTGCCCCAGCTCCTGCAGGACCGCCGCCAGCTCAGCCTCCAGCGCGGCCTGCCTCGCGCGCAGCTGCGGGGCGGAGGTTTCCGGGGGGGGGGTGGGGGAGGTTTTTGAGTGCCCCTGTGTCTGGGCAGGGCGCTTCGAACCTTTCGGGGCACACAAATCGTTGGCAGGCCAACTGAGAGCAAAATGAGGCGCTAATCGGAGCCAGCTGGTTAGCGCCCACCTTTGCGCCGCCGTCTGGCAGGCTCTTCCCCAGCCCCGCCGCCGTCTCGGCCGCCTGCCCCGCCGCGTCTGCCAGCTCCTGCGCCCGCCGCCGCAGCGCCGCGACCCGCGCCGCGCGCGCCGCCTCGGCGCCGCCGCCATCCGGCGGCGGGCGCCACGGGTCGCGCGGGGCGCGCGCGTCGGCCGCGTCGGCCGGGGGCGCCGCGTCGCCGCCGCCGAGGCCGAGGTTGGACAGCATGTCGCTCAAAGCCCCCGCGCCCCGCCACTCCCCGCCGCCGCCGCCGCCGCCGCCGGCGCCGCCGCCGGCGCCCGAGCGCCCGCCGCCCCCGCCGAAGAAGCCCCGCAGCCGCCGCCCCACGCCCGCCGCCGCGCCGCCGAGCAGGCCGCCGGCGGTGAGGGCGGCGCCCCCCGTTTGAGCGCCCGCGGCCTCGAGGCGGCGCGACTCCGGGTCCTGCTCCGAAAACAGGGCTGCGTGGTCACTAGTGCCGGCGCAGCCCGGCTGCCCCTCGATCCAGGCGATGTGGGCCGCGAGGGAGTCCGCCTCGGACTGCGCACCGCCCGCCTCGGACTGCGAGGCGTCTGCCTCGGACCGCGCGCCGCCGGGGCCGTCGGCGGCGTCGGCCAGCGCGCCCGCCGCGACGACCGGCGCGCCGCGCGCGCCCGGCGCGGCGGCCGGCGCCGCGGGCGGCGCCGCGGGCGGCGGCGCCGGCGCGGGGTGCATCCGGCGCAGCAGCTGCTGCGTTTCGCTGACGGCCAGGCCCTCGGGGCTGAGTTTGAACAGCTCGTGGAGCTCCTGGTGGGTGAAGTACCTGGGTGGTGAACAGCGGATGTGGGTTGGGTAGTGACTGGTTAGTCAAACTGAAGTCAAACGTGAGTCGAGTGAGGGAAAACATCAGGAAGGGTTCAGGGTTTGCACGCAGCCGAGATTTGGGGGTTGCACAAGTGCACCAAATGCCGTAATGCCGATGCCTTCCTTTTGCACCAAACGCCCAAAACAAACCCACCGCAGCTGCACGCCGTCCTCCATGCCGGTGCGGCTCAGGCCGCCCTTGAACACCTGGGGGGGGTCAATTGGCGTTTGGGGGGAGGGGTGTTTGGGGGACTGGGGTGGCGTTGGGGTGGCGTTTGGGCGCCGAGGCGCCGAGTTGGCAGAGGTGAATGCGAGCTGCTGGCCGGGCTGCGGGCAGCGGCATACAGTCGCCGCCGGCAGCGGCAGCGGCAGCGGCAGAGGCAGAGGCAGCGGCAAATCCCAGGTGGTGCTGTAGCCTGCACAACCCCCCCCCCCAAGCCGCGCCGCACCTGCTTCCTGTATATCTTTTCCTCCACCGTGCCGCAGGTGACTAAGCGGTACACTACGACGTCGCGGCTCTGGCCGATGCGGTACGCGCGGTCAACGCTCTGGTTGTCCTGTCGGGTTTCAAGGGGATTCGAATCCGATTTGGGTGTCTGAATTCGAGTTTTGAGTTTTATGTATTGACTGTCAACCGGTGTGTGCAATTCCTGTACGTAGTAAGGCACCGCCCATATGGCTTGCCGACTAGCGAAGGACACAAGCCCGCCACCATCTGCCCCCGTGGAAAAACCCCGCAAACCCCCAAACACACACGCAAAAAAGCGAAAGCGGCGCGTTTCCCCACCTGGGCGGGGTTCCAGGAGGGGTCCACTATCACCACCCGGTCAGCCGCGGTCAGGGTGAGCCCCAGGCCCCCGACTTGGGAGGTCAGCAGGAACACCGGGATGCGGCTGCCCGCGCGCTGGAAGCGCTCCACCTCGGCCTGCCGCGCCTCGGCGCTGGCGACGGCGCCGTCGATGCGGCAGAACGGCAGGCGGCGCGCCTCCACGGCGGACTGCGGTGGGGGGGTTGTTGCGCGCTCGTCGGTGTGTTGCTTTACATGGCGTGTGTGAGCGTGTGAGCTCGTGCGTGTTTGTGAGTAGGGGGGTGGCAGTAACGGTTGGGCGCCTCCCTTCACGCACACTCCTCTGACCAGGGTTTGACTGCCTAGCTCCTCAATTCCTGGTCCAAGGCCCCCCGCGCCAAAGGGGCTAGGCAGTCAAACCCTGGGTCAAAGGCCCTGGTCAAACCCAGGTCAAAGGCCCTGGTCAAACCCTGGTCAAAAGCCCCCCGCGCCCCACCTGCAGTATGTCCAGCATCACCCGGCTCTGACTAAACACCAGCACCCGGTGACCCTTTGTCACCAGCTCGTCCAGCAGGGCGATGACAAACGCCGTCTTGCAGCTCGCGTCGGTGCCTTTTGGGGTTTGGGGGTTTCGAGCGTTTAGAGCGGTCGAGGCTTCCGATCGCTTGGGGCTGGCCGGCCTGCGTGAAGTGCGGCGGCAGAGGCGCGCAAAAGCAGCGTGAGCGTGCCTGACACGAACCCAGACCCGCACAAACCCGCGCACCTCTCTGCTCCAGGTCGGCCACCAGCCGCGCCTCGATCTCGGTGCCCTGCCCCGCCCAGTCGCACCACTCATCCGTGAACCCCTGGGGCGCCTTGGGGGCCGCCTTGCCCGCGCCGCCGCCGCCGCCGCCGGCGCCGCCCGCCGCCGCCCGTTTCGATGGCTTGTGGGCGCGCCCCGACGCAGCGGCGGCGGCGGCGGCGGCGGCGGCGGCCGCCGAGGCGGTGCGCCTGCTGCCCTTGTCGGCGCCGCGGCCGCGGCCGCGCGGGCCGTCGGAGCCCTCGCCGTCGCTGCTGTCCCCGCCGTCCCCGCTGCCGCTCCCGCTGTTGCTGTCGCTGATGCTTTCCGCGCTCTCCGTCCCGCCGCCGCTGCTGGCGCTGTCCCACTCCTCCTCCTCCCCCCCATCCAAGCTGTGGAACGCGCGGCCCTTCTTCGCGCCGCCCGCAGCGCGCGCGCCCCCGCCGTCGCGGCGCCGGGCGCCCTTGCCGCCGCCGCGCTCGTTGCCGCTCTCGTCGCCGCTGCTGTCCTCCCCGCCGCTGCCGCTGGCGCTGCCGGTGCCGCTGCCGCTGCCGCCGTCGTCCCCCTTCTGCACAAACTTGGTCCCAGCTGCGGAGTGGTTGCGGAGGAGAGGGTTAGATCCGAATCCACTTGCGCAGCTGCAAAGGGCCCCATGCAACCCCCACGCGCCCCCCATGCACCTCCCCCAACGCGCCCGTCCCCGCGCGCGCGCACCCGCGACGACCAGCCCCGCCGCGCGCTGCGAGAGCAGCGCCGGGTGGTCGCAGACCTTCTTGAGCACCGAAATCGCCGCCAGAGGGCTGCGCGTGCTGTTGAGCGCGGCGCGGACGGCGTCGGAGTTCAGAAAAGCCTCGTATATGTGCCGCTGCAGAGGCGCCAGCCGCAGCCAGACCACAAGATCGGTCTTGCTCCCCATCTGCGCAGGCCGCGGCCGCCCCGCCTCGCCGCCGGCGCGCGCGTGGCCGCAGCCGGCGCCCGGCGCGGCGCCGCAGGCGGGGCAGGGGCCCGCCGGGGGGGCGTCCGGCCCGGGTGCGGCGCCGCTGCCGGACAGCACCTGGGCTTTCTCGCGCCGCAGCATGTAGGGCGCCGTCAGGCGCCGCAGCCGCGCGGCCGTGGCGGCGCCCGTCTCACGCTGGCGAGCGAACGCGGCCCGGTCCTGGCCCTGCGGACGGTGAGTCATCAGGGCGCGGCGCGGGAGGGGTGGGTGCGCTGTCGGCAGGGGCAGGGAGGCAGCAGGCCAGGACAGGGGGAGATCCAGGTTTCAAATCCCCCGGCTGCCGCCCTCCCAGGCACGCATGCAGGCCGATGCACCTCTCCCCCCGGCGCAACGCCCGGCTTGCGACAAGCCCCTGCTACTAACGGGTTCCCCCCGGGTTGCGTCACCCGCGGCTCACCGCCATGATCGGCTTTTCGTATTCCAGTTTGAACGCCCTCTGCGGCCCCAGCAGCCCCGGCACTGCAAAGTCGAAGAGCGCCCACATTTCCCCGAGGTTGTTTTGGATGGGGGTGCCGCTGATGATGAGCCGCACGCGCGCGTTGAGGGTGCGCAGGCGCTGGGCCAGCTGCATGCCGGGGTTTTTGATCTGGGCGGGGGGGTTGGGGGGGTGGGGGGGGGTAGAGAGAAGCGGGGCACGCTCTGTGTGTGTAAGATGGAGTTGGGGTTGGGGGGGAAGGAGCCAGGGGCCCCGGGCTGCCGCGGCGCTGGCAAGGCCGCGGCAGCATTTAATTGGGAGGTTTATGTGTGCTCGTGCCGACCCCTTTTTCGGGTCTGGTGTTTGAGTCAAGCGGGCTTGAAAGAATGAAAGGCCCAGCCGTCTGAAGTCGCTGAGCGCCTCCCCCCCCCCCCCCCCCCCCCCCCCCCCCCCCCCCCCCCCCCCCCCCCCCCCCCCATGACTCACCTTGTGCCCCTCGTCCAAGATTAGGTAATCCCACGGCAGCAGCTGGCAGCCGTCCTCGTCGTAAACCGCCTCCTCGTCTGCCGGTGGTTTGGGTTTTATTGTTTCGGGTTTACGGGGGTTTATGGTTTAGGGTGAGGGTTTAGGGTCGGTTTGGTTTGGTTTGGGCTGGGGATACAATGGACAGAGCTCGATTGGGCGGCGCGCGACCCTCCCCCCAAAAGCCTAAGGAGCCACCAAACACGGCGGCACGCCCCAAAAACCCGAAAGCACCAACGTGCCAGGTCAGCGCCCCACAGCCCGGGGCTCCCCACCCCCAGAGGAAAAGATGCCCCCCGCACCGTCCGGCACCGGGCCTGCGCCGCGCGCCAGCGCCTCTGCGTTGTGCTGCACCATGCCGTACGTAGTCAGCAGCACGCCCCCCCGCCCCGCCCCCACCGCCCGCAGCGCGCCGCGCCGCTCCGCCTCGGACGAGCCGAAGAACCGCCTCGTGCGCGCGCCGAGGCCGCAGGCCGCGAGCTCGCGCTCCCAGTGCGCCAGCAGCGTCTTGGGGGCGACGATGAGCGCGCGGCGGGAGGGGCCGGGGGAGAGGGCGCCGGCCAGGAAGGCGGAGCATTGCATAGTCTTGCCGAGGCCCTTTATGGGGGGAGGCAGGGCGGGGCAGGGGGGGTGCGGGGTTTTATGGAGGGGCTGGCCGGGAGGGGCGGGGCGGGGCGGGGCGCCGTGCCACGCTTTGGGGGGTGTTTTGGCACGGGTGGCCGGTTTGACGGAGCCCTCGGGGGGGGGGGCTGATTTCATAAACATGGCCCACCCGCACCCGCACCCGCACCCGCTCCCCGGCCCTCGCCCCCACTGCCGACCCGCGCCTCGCCCCCCAATTCCCCCCCCCCCCAAAAAAAGCGCACCATGTCGTCGGCCAGGATGCCCCCTTTGCGTGCTGCGTGCAGCGACCACAGCCACTGGACGCCCTCCACCTGCAGGGGGGGTGGGGGTGAGCAATTTGTCATATGGGGGGGCGAGGGAGGGTGAGCGATTTGTCATATGGGGGGGCGAGGGGGGGTGAACGATTTGTCATAGGGGGGGGCGAGGGGGGGTGAACGATTTGTCATAGGGGGGGGCGAGGGCCTGCGTGGCGGCGCGCCCGTTCCCAATGTTTGTCTCAGCCTGGCCCGTGCGGTGGGCCCAGTATTGCCATGGGGCCACCACCACGCCCCGCCCCATCCCAAACGCACCCCCGAAGCTCTGCCGCCATGCCCCCGGGGGAAAGGTTGGAGGCTTCAAGGCTTTGCAGGGGTGCAAGGCTCTCCAAAGCAAACGCGCCTGGTGGGGGTAGAGCTTCGAGGCCACCCGCCCCGCCAGCCTGAAGCCCCCCTCGAAGATCAGATCTTCCGGCCCGGGACCCGCCCCCTCGGCTTCCGCCGCCGAGTCGGGAGCCGAAGAGGCGGAGCGGGACGCGGCCGCCGGGCCCGGGGCGCGGCCCTCGCCGGTCCTGCCGCCGCCGCCGCCGCCGCCGCCGCTGCTCTCAGAGGCATCGCGGGAGGGCGCGCGCGGGGCCGGGGCCGGGCCCCGGCCGCCGTCCGGGTCGCCGCAGTCTGCTGCCGGCGCCGGCGGCGCCGACGGCTGTGCGGCTGTGGGCCTGGCTTTCTCTCTGCCGCCGCCGCCGCCGCCGCCGCCGCCGCCGCCGCCGCCGCCGCCGCCGCCGACGCCGACGCCTCGACCGCCGAGGCCCATCCCAGCCATCAGTCCGCCCAACTCATCCACGCCCCCTGCCGCGCCGCCGGCGTCGCCGTCGCCGGCGTCGTCGGCGCGCGCGCCGTCGTCCGCGCGGACGAGGCGGCGCAGCGGCACGGGCGGCTTGGACGCGGGCGCGCGCCTCGGCGCGCCGCCGCCCGCGCCGCTGCTCGCGCCGCCGCGTGGCGCAGGGCCGGGGGCCTCGTCCCAATCTTCAATTTCGTCCTCCGCCCCGCCGGCCGCCGCACGCGCGCGCGGGGCGGCGGCGGCGTGCGGGGAGGGCCGCCGCGGGGCGGCCGCGCCCGCGCCGGGGGCGGCGCGCGGCGGCGCCGCGGGCGCAGCTGCCGCAGGTGCGGGGGGCGGCCGGGGCGGCTTCCGCTCTTCGTCGCTGTCGGGCAGGGGCGTGGCGGCCGCGTCGTCCAGGCCCGCGGCGGACGCCGCCGCGGCGGCCGCGGCGCGCGCACTTGCCACGGCGCGGCGCTCGCGCTCAGCGGCGAGCAGCTGCAGCGCCGCGGCGGTGCCGCGCTGGGCATCGCTCTTTTCCCGCCTCGAGCGTTCCATATCGACCGCGCGAGGCTGCCCTACCACCTCCTAACAGCTCTTGCGGGATTTCAATTCCATCTGCTTTCAGATCTGCCGCCAGGAGCGGGCTCTGGTCGGCTCAAAACGCGTGCTGAAGCGATAAGAAACACCGGGAGATCGGGCAAGCGGGCTGGTTGGGGGTTTAATGGTCCGCACCCGCGCCGCCGCCGGTGCCGCCGCTGGCGGGTGCGTGTGCGCATGGACTGTTGGCGGCGGTTTGTCACGCAGGCAGTCCCTTGCGGGTTACTCGCTCGCTCGTGCCCAACCATGGGGAGGCTGGGTGCCTACAGTGGTGGGGTCGCCACTCGTCACGGTCAAGGGACCGCGCGCCAAAACGGCCGCAAGGGCTGAGCCTGCGGCTGCAACCCCGGGACCCCAAGCAGCGCGTGCGGGCAGGACAAAGGACAAGTTGATTTTTAATTCATGGGCTAGTCACATCAAGCAATCACACACACGCCTGCCCAGTAAACCCCTATCAGGCTATCAGGGGCTAGTGTACCGGTCGCGGGCGTGGTCATGCGCCCCGGTGCGTCGCCCGGCGCCTCGAGTGTGTGCGCGCGCGCTTGCGCGCGTGTGCAGCCTCACCTGCCTCTGCCGCACGCGGCAACGGCGCAGCGCTGCGCTTTCTCCGACGGCGGGTTGGTGACTTGGTGGATGCGGATACTCGCTCCCAATTGTCCGCCGCTGTGCGTGAGAGGTGGCCCGTGCAGTCGCGCTCGCGCCTCGCGCGCGTCCGCACGGCTTTTTATTGCACGCCTTCGTCTGCCGTTGGGTTGGCGGCGGCGCCCCGCTCGCTTGCGGCGCTCGGCGGCGGCGGCAGCGGCGGCGTCAAAGTCGCGGGCTCAGCCGACTGAGGTGCCAGGCCCTGCACTCCCTCGCATCTTCCGCCACTGAGCGTTGTAGTTTTGTTCAAACTCCTTGCGTCCGAGGCGTTTCTGCGGTCCCAGTGCCGATCTCAGCTCAGCCGCACGGAGGGCCAGGAGCAACGGAGCGGCCTGCGTGCCAGGATGCTTCCCTTGAGGAGAGGCTCGCTCCGCGCGGTCCGCCGGCGTGCGCCGCCGCTGCTGGCCCACCTTGCAACTGCACGGCGGAGCTGTGCTGCGCGGGCCGCAGGCGCCAGCACGCCCGACCGCAGCCCATCAGGGAGCGGGCAGCAGCAGCAGCAGCAGCAGCTCCAGGATATGCTAAAAGGCATCGATGTGCTGGTGGACGGCCAGAAGCAGACGCAGCAGACTCTGCAGCAGGTGCAGCAGACGCAGCAGCAGCAGCAGCAGCAGCAGCAGCAGATGCAGCAGACGCTGCAGCAGGTGCAGCAGACGCAGCAGCAGCAGCAGCAGCAGCAGCAGCAGACGCTGCAGCAGGTGCAGCAGACGCAGCAGCAGCTCTCCCAAGTGGGGAAGCAGCTCGGCGCTGTTGCACGGGGTGTCGGGGCCCTTGCGGAGTGGACGGCCCGCAGGGAGCTGGGGCGCCAGGGCGTCGTGATCAGGGACCTGCCTGGTTGCGTGGAGCTGCTGGAAAAGCACCTGGCAGCGGCCGCCGGCGCCCCCTCGCGCTACGAATTTGACGCGCGCCGCCTCGCGGAGCATCTCTCAGGGTGGGCCTTTCGTGCTTGCCCAGCTTGCATGCAGGGGCCAACGCAGCGGCGCAGCAGCCCTAAACAGCGTGGGTCTTCAACCAAGATCATCAGTCGCATTGGGGGCTGCTCTGAGTGCTCTGTGTCTCCACACAAGGCCCTTGCACCGCCAAGGCGCCAACATCCTTCTCAATCTCACACCTGCCCGCAACCTGCCATGCCCTTGGATGCACGCAGGGCGCGGCCTTTCACAAGGTACGTGCTCCTGCTGGCGCAGCGGCTGGAAGAGGCGGGCCTTGCCGAGGACGGCCAGGTGGCTGGCGCCATCGAGCAGCTGCGGGGGGCGCTGAACGAGGCCGGCGTGCTGCAGGGGGAGGCCCGGAAGGTGCGGGCCGGGCGCTGGCCTGCGCCGGGCGTTGGGGTTTAGGGCTTTGGGTGTCGGGGCTGGGTGCGGTGGTGAGTGACGGGCTTGCTTCTGGGTGGTCCAGGGTGAGGCGGCACGACCTCGCAAAACAAGAATGGCTGTCCAGCGCATGCCCCGGCACCCCCGCACTCTCCAGGCGCTAGGAGTGCTGGCGGCGGCCTTGGAGGGCACCGCCGCTGCCCGCGCAAGCGGCAGCGGCCGCGGCGCCATGGGCGGCCAGCAGGCTGGGCCCGCGGCCCCCGTGCCCGAGCGGTGGTGGTCGGAGCCGCTGCGCCGCTGCTTCAGGTTCATGGCCGCATGGGAGCTCGGCGGCGTGCAGCAGCACCTGCTGGCGCCCGACAGCCTGGGCGTGCCGCTGCTGGCGGCGCAGGCCGTAGACGAGCTAATGGAGGAAGTCGATTTCGACGTCGGCCCCGTCATCACGGCCGGCAAGGACGAGGTTGTGATCGAGGCCGCAGAGGTGAAGACGAGCCTGGCAGGTGGGCCGCGTCGCCGCTGCACGTGCCACGGCTTGGTGCGCAAGTGAGACCCGTCTGCCCGCCCGTTTCGCACCGGCACCTGCGACCTTTGACCTTGCTTCGTGGCGTCCAGCTTGAGTATACTGGGGCTATGTAGCGCCGCATCAAGGGGCGCCCCCCCCTGCAACCCATGCCCAAAACCCCTGCACCGTTCTCCCTGCAGGAGTTAGCGAGGGGCGCGGCCAGGTCGCCGCACGCGCGAAGGTCCTCGGCCGGGCGCTGGAGCTGCTGGCGACGGACGGCACGGCGCGCCCGATCCGCCTGCAGGGCACTGTTCACGTGTTTGCGACGGGCCGAGTGGGCCAGGCCCCGCGCGACAAGTTTGTGAACGGCGTGCTGACAAAGGTTGAGTTTTTTAACTCATAGGCTAGTTTGCGCGGGGCGTGAGTAAAGCCAAAGTTGCAAAAGCACGGAGAGGGTAGGGTGCGCACTGCGTGCTCCAGCCACACCCCCGCCAGCCGCACATTACTGGCCCCGCCCGTCAGTCAAACCAGACCACGGCGCGCACATGCCGCGGCTGCATTTAGCACCGTCAGCCGCGCGCACCGCCTGCCGTCAGCCCGCCAGCGACAGCAACAGCAACAGCAACAGCAACAGCAACAGCAACAGCAACAGCAACAGCAACAGCAACAGCGGGAGCACCAGGGGGGGCGGGCAAGGACGGACAGCAGCGACGGGGCCTCTGCCTGCTGCTGCTCGCCGCGGTCTATGGCCCACTGGTACTTGCTTGCATCCAGGCCAAACACCCACGCCACGGCCTCATCAGTCAACCGCCAGCCGTCAACTCAGGCTGGCGCGTGTGTGTGTGTGCGCATGGACGGTTGGCTGCGGTTTGTCACGCAGGCCTCAGTCCCTTACTGCGGGTTACTCGCTCGCTCGTGCCCAACCCCAACCATGGGGAGGGTTTGTCCCCCTTTCAGGGGGGCCTCACGCGCCCGCAAGCACGCCGGCGGGCGGCGTCGACGGCGTCGAGCGGGCCTCCGGCGGCAGCGGGGGCGGCGCCGGCGCGGCCGGCGGCGGCGGCGCCTCGCCCCCCGGCCCGCGCGACGGCGCCCCCTCCCCGCCGCCGCCGCCGCTGCCGCTGGCGGCGAGCCCTCTCGACATCGGCCTGTCGGGGAGTTCAAGAGGCAAAGGTCAAAGGGGGGTCAAACCAGACGGGCTCATCGGTCACTCAATTCTCCCATCGCGGCACGCGCTGCTCAGCAGCAGGCTGCTGTGCTCAGGCCATCCGCAAAGCCCCGCATCCGGCGGGCCCAGCCGACCGGGCCCCGCAGCCCATCGCACCTGACGCCGCCGCTGCGCGTTGCCGGGCGGCCGTCGATTTCGTGCGCAGCCGCCCACATCTGCAGCTGCAGCGGCGCCTCCAATGCGTCGGCGAGGCCGGGGCCCCCGCCGCCCGCCTGGCTGTGCTCCGCCGCGCCGCCGCGGCCGCCGCCACCGCTGCCGCCGCCGCCGTCCCAGCCGCACAGCACGCTCGGCATGGCGCCGCTGCCGCTGCCGCCGCCGCGGTGGCCGACACCCGGGGAGCGGGAGGACGCGCGCAGCGCCAGCCCCGGCGGCGGCGGCGGCAGGTGGTGCGGCGCGCGCGGCGAGCGCGCATCGGCGCGCGCGGCGTCAAACGCGTGCGCCTGCGCATGCGCATTGGCCGGGCCCGCTGTCGCGCCGCAGCTGCCGGGGCTGCCCGCCGGGCTGCTGCTCGCCGGGCTGCCGCGGTCGCTGCCGTCCGCGCTGCTTCGAACGCTGGGCACCTGCACCACCGACGGCTGCCGCCCCCGGCCGCCGCTCCCCGCGCGCGCGCCGGCGGCCTCCACCAGCCCCGGCGGCGGCTCGACGCCAAACAGGCCTGTTGGCAGCTCGCAGGCGCCCGGGGCGGCCGCAGTCGGGGGCCGGAAATAGTCAGACAGCAGCGGCCCAACGGCCTCAGGCTGCGGCTGCGGCTGCGGCTGGGGCTGCGGCGGCGGCAGCGGCGCCCCACCTTGCTGCTGGGGCTGGCCCGGCGTGGCGCCGGCCGCGGCGCGCACCGGCTGCTGCGCGCCGGAGCGCCGCCGCGGCGTCGCGCGCGGCGGCGGTCCAGTTGCGGCGCCTCCGGCGCCCCCGGCGCTCCGGCTGCTGCTGCTGCGGGCCCGGCTCAGGCCGCGCAGCAGCAGGGGCCCTGTCGCCGCTGCCGCCGCCGCCGGGCCGCCGGCGCGCGCGCCGCCCGAGGCCGAGCCCGGCGGCGGCAGCGGCTCCGGCTCCCGGGTCAGGGCGCCGCCCATCGCCGGCTGCTGCTGCGCCCAGCTGCTGCCGCGCCCGCCCGAGATACTCCGCATTGCAACGAGGCTGCCGGGCCTCGCGCCGCCCGCGGCGGAGCCTGGCGGCGGGCCCCCCGTCAGCATCGCGCCTCCGCTGGCGCCGCCCTTGCCGGCGGTGCCAGCCCTGGCTTGCACCGCGCCGCTCGCAGGTCGGCTGCCGGGGGCCGCCGCCGGGCGCGGCCGGGCGGCGGCTGCGGCGTTGCTGGTGGCAGGGATAGGGGTGGCACGGCCGCTGTGCGCGCGCGCGTAGCTTCCTCCAAGCCCCAGGGATGTTGCAGCGCCGCTCCCTCCAACCAAGGCGGGCGGGCCAGCAAGGCTCTCTCCCGGTCCTCTGTCGCGCGGCGTGCTCTGCTTCTGCTGCTGCTGCTGCTGCTGCTGCTGTGGCGGTGTTTGCATCCGCTTCTGAGGCTGCGCCTGATTCGCTGCGCCATCGCTCTCAATGCAAACGGCGCCGCGCCGGGAGCCGATCGCAGACCGATCGAATTCCGAATGCGGTGTGTCGCCAGCTGGCGCCTGCCCGCCCACCGGCTGCTGCCGCTGCTGCTGCCTGCTGTGAGTATGCGGCCGCTTCGGAGGTGCGCCTGCTGCGCCGCCGCTGCTGCTCGACGCCTGCCAATTGCTCGTTCCATCTCTGCCGCTAGCAGCAGAAGCACCCCCAGTTTCTGTTTCTGTCACGCGCCGTTGCTGCTGCTGCTGCTGCTGCTGCTGCTGCTGCTGCTGCTGCTGCTGCTGCTGCTGCTGCTGACGGTGGCCCGGGCTGGCCGCGCCACCTGCACCCCCGGCCCCTGCCCCCGCCGCTGCAGCGCGGGCGCTGCGGCTGGCCGGCCGGGAGGCATTTGGCTCGCGTGTGCCTTTGCCCTGTGCCGAGTCTGGCCGATCGCTGGGGCCGGGCTGCTGCTGATGCTGTTGCTGCTGCTGCTCGCGCCGCCCCGAGCTGCGCCGCCGCAGCATGCCACAACGCGCCGCGCCGCGCCAGCGCCGGTGCGGCTGCCGCCAGCGGCACTCGCCCCGATCAGCGAGCGGGCGACCCTTTTGCCTCCGATGACCTATGGCTGAAGCGTGCCGTGGGCAGTCGGGGGTGCAATCGAGGGCGGAGTCGTCGCGCTTTGACTCTCGCGCGCCGCGTTTTTCCAGCCTGTAAAACGTTACAGATGGCGCAGGGGCCTCGAAAGATCCCGATGGGATGGGCAGCCTAGCATGCAACACACCCGCCGAAGAGCCGCGGCGCAGCACCGCCGCCTGCGCGCCTGCAGCTCAGCTGAGCTGCTGTTGCTCCCCCGCCACCCGCTGTTCCGAATGCAAACCGCGAGCGCGCTATTGACGCCGCGTGAACTGAGACCCGTGGTAGATGTAGCGTTACACTATGTTCAATAAAATTTCCCCAATAGTTACGGCCCGAAAAGGGCCGCGTTTGGAGCAGATCGCTCCCAGGCTGGGGGCCGCGCCCCCGCGCCGGCCAGAAAACCACCGCCTGCCGGGTCAGACCAGCTCCACCAGCTTGTCCCCCAGCTCGGAGCACTTGACCAGCGTGGTGCCCTCCTTCCAAAGGTCTTTGGTGCGCAGCCCAGAGTCCAGCGCGGCGTTGACCGCGGCCTCGAGGCGGTCGGCCACCTGGACGCATGGGCGGGGGCGAGGCGTTGCATGCGCGTGTGCTGCATGCGGATGCGCGTTTGCTGCATGTGCATGCGCGTTTGGGGAGCGAGCCTGCATGCGCGCGCAGCGAACCCCATGCAGGGCGCGAAACAAGCTCCCAACCAAGAAGGCCCCCAACCAAAAGGCCCCCAAGCAGCAGAGCCCCAGGCAGCAGACCTCCCAAGTCCCAACCAGAAGGCCCCCAACCAAAAGGCCCCAACCAGAAGGCCCCCAACCAAAAGGCCCCAACCAAAAGGCCCCAACCAAAAGGCCCCAACCAAAAGGCCTCCAACCAAAAGGCCCCCGCCCCCCCCCCCCCACCTTGGGGATGTTGAGGTCGTAGCGGCACATCATCGCCGCAGACATGACCATGGCCATGGGGTTTGCGATGTCCTGGCCGGCGATGTCCGGAGCGCTGCCATGCACGGGCTCGTAGATGCCCGGCCCCTCGCCGCTGATCGACGCCGACGGCAGCATGCCCAGGCTGCCGGCGAGCATGGAGGCCTCATCGGAGAGGATGTCGCCGAAGATGTTTCCGGTGACGACGACGTCAAAGTACCGCGGGTTGCGCAGCAGCTGCATGGCCGCGTTGTCGATGTACATGTGGGAGAGCTCCACGTCTGGGTAGTCCTTGCCGACGCGGATCACCACCTCCTTCCAAAGCTGGGACACCTGGGGAAGGAGGGGTGGGGACGCGGCGGGGGTTGCGATCGGTTGACGTCAGTTAGAGAAAAAAGGTTGGCGCAGGCTCAGAAGAAGGGGGGAGTTGAGTGCGGAAGCGGGGCGGCGTTCAGGCGAGTTTGCGCCTGCGGCCTTTGGCGGGGCAGCAGAGCAATGCCGCCGCAAGGAGCAATCCCTGGGGGGGGGGGGGTCAGTTCCACGCCCCTAATCGGCTCCAGCACAGAACACCCCTACAAACACGCACAATAACAGCCACAGCAACGCGCCCGCGGCCCGCGCCCGCAAGCTCATGGCGCCCCGCCCCCCACCTCGAGCACGTTCGACTTCTCCACGCTGCACAGCCGCTTGCCGCGCTTCTGCGCCGCCTCGAACGCGACGCGCGCGATGCGCTCCACCTCGCTCTCGCTGTACACGTCGGTGTTGAAGCCGATGCGCTCGCCCTTGTCGTTGATGCCAAAGCCCTGGGGTGGGGATGGTTTGGCTTGGTTTGGGGAGTTGCTGGTGTTGGTTTCTTTTGCGGGGGAAGGAAAGCCAATTTGGGGGGAGGGGCAGCCGGAGTTGAAGCCAGATCCCACCCAAACGGGGCGCCGTGGGTGCCGTTCTGCCGCGCTGACGACGGCCGCTCGTGTCGTCTGCGGCCGCGCGCGCGCACGTGCGGACAGCACGCCCCAGCCGCCCCGCAACAACACCGCCGCCGTCGCCGTGCAAGGCGGGGGGCCCCCCTCACCCTGGGCTGCCCGAAGTAGATGCCTCCGACCAGCTCGCGCACGATCAGGATGTCAACGCCCTCAACAATCTCCTTCTTGAGGGGGCTGCTGTCGGCGAGCTGCGTTTTTTTGCAGGGGGGTTGGGTGGGTGGGTGGGTGGGAGGCGAGCGGGCGGCTGGGGCTGGGGGTGATGCACGGCGGGGAGCGGGTTTGGGTTGGGGCTAGTCGTCTGCGCGGTGGGACGGGAGGGCAAGCGTAATGCAGCGGCAGCAGCAAGCGCGCAGGCCGCAGCTTCCCGCCCCTCCTTGACCGCGCCGCCGCGTGACACGCGCGGGCCCGCACCTGCTTCTGCACGATGGCGGGCCGCAGGTTGGCAAAGGCGTTGAGCCCCGCGCGCAGGCCGAGCAGGCCGCGCTCGGGCCGCTGCTCGGCGGGAAGGGTGTCCCACTTGTAGCTGCGCGAGGTTAGCGGGAGGCAGGGGGGAGCCACGGTCACTGCAGGCCCGGCGGGCAGCGCGCGCAGCGTCCGCTGCCGCGGCCGCCAAGGCGCCGGCCGGCCAACCGCCGCCGGCCGGGGCGGTGCGCATGCATGCGGCGTGGGGCTGCGAGGGCTTTGCGCATGCACGGCAGCCACATACAGCATCGGCAGGCGCAGCGGCGCGCGCGGCGGGGCGCACCCGCCGATCGCCGCCAGCAGCACGGCGTCGCTGGCCTTGCAGACGTCGAGCGTCTCCTTGGGCAGCGGCGACCCCGTGGCGTCGATCGCGGCGCCGCCGATGAGGGCCTCGGTGAATTCGAAGGTCTGGCCCTCCTTCTTGCCCGCGGCCGTGAGGACCTTGAGGGCGGCCTTCATGATCTCCGGGCCGATGCCGTCTCCCGGCAGCACCGCGACCTTGTGGGCCTTGCACACCGTCACCAGACGGTTGGTGCGGCTGGGGCGGGCGCCGGCCCTCAGGGCCGGCCGGCAGACGCGCTGGCCGGTCGCGAACGCCATGGCTGCGGCGCGGTCGGGTCGTGGGGCCCCGGGGTCGATCCAAACACAGCGAGCGAAAGGTCTTAAACCAATCCTTGCCGCCGCATTGGCCCAACGCCGCCGATTCGGCACCGGGTGAGACGACGACCCCTGTTCTGTTTTTTTCAAAAGCGAAGGGCCGCGGGCGGATTGTCTCATAACGCAATGCGGGTATCGATACGCGATGCTGCTCGCCGAGCGGCTGTTGCGCGGCTGCTGCCGGCGCGGGGCGCGCGGCGGCGTCGGCGGCGCACTGCCGCTGGCGCGCGAGACGGGGCCCGCCTGCGCACCGCCGGCGCAGCAGCCGCAACTGAGGCGGCGATGTAGCGCGTCCAGCGCTGGCGGCACCTCCCCAGCCAGCGGCGCAGCGTGCGGCTCCAGGCGCCGCCCTCCGCCCGCCGCCGCGGCGCCCGCCGACGCGCCGCAGGCCGCCGCCGCCGCAGCAGCAGCAGCAGCAGCCCCCGCCGAGGCGCCCCCAGCCCCGCCGCCCTCTGCGGCGTACGTGCACCTCCCCTTTTGCAAGCGCAAGTGCTTCTACTGCGATTTTCCCGTGGAGGCTGTGGGGATGGAGGCCGGCCGGGACCGTGAGTGGCGCCGCCGCGACCTGCCGCGCGCTGCATGCCGAGCGCAGCTCACAAGCATGCATGCGCGCGCCTGCGCGACGCGGCGGCCGGCGTCCGCCTGCACTACCGACCCGATTGACTGCTTTCGAATGCGTGTCCCCTCCCAGTGTTCTTTCCAAGCGGCGCGCCCGCAGCAAACACCCGCAGTTTGCAGCAGTGCCGCGGCGCGCCACGTCGACCCCCCTCCCGCCCGTCCCGCGCCCACCCGCCCCACGCCCAACCCGCCGCGCCGCGCCGCCCGCAGCCGTGCAGCGCCGCATGGCGTCGTACGTTGACACGCTGCTGCGGGAGGTGGCGGCGACGGCGGCGCTCAACGACCGCGCCAGCCAGCCGCTGGAGAGCGTCTACTTCGGGGGCGGGGTGGGCGCCTTGGATCCCTTCTTACCAACCTTTCATTCTTATGTAATCAGCTTTCCTGCCTCGTATCTGATTAGGTTACTGTCCTGCCGTGTCCATGTGGGTGCGTGCTCACTCGGTGCCACCCCTCACAGCCCCCCACCCGCCCTTGCCCCGCCAACCGGCCGCGCTCCAACCACACCCGCCCTCCCCGCGCCACTGCCGCCGCCGCCGCCGCAGACGCCGTCGCTCGTGCCGCCGCCGCTGCTGGGGCGCGTGCTCGACGCCCTCTCCGCCCGCTTCGGGCTGGCGGCGGGGGCGGAGGTCACGATTGAAGCCGACCCTGGGACCTTTGACCCTGAGAGGCTCCGGGAGTACCGGGCTATGGGGTTCAACAGGCTGAGCATCGGGGTGCAGAGCTTCGAGCCGGTGCGGCCCCCCTTTTTGCTGAAGGACTTAGCTGTGTTTGTGTTTGTGTTTGTGTTTGTGTTTGTGTTTGTGTTTGTGTTTGTGTTTGTGTTTGTGTTTGTGTTTGTGTTTGCGGGCTTGTGGTGTTGCACCAGGGGCAGGATAGCCAAGGCAGGGGTGGTCCGGTTGGGACTTGATGGGGCCTTCTCCCGGATGGGCGCGGCTCCTGCATTGGCTTCATCTTGCGACGCAGCCAAAAGGGTTGCCCACCCACCCACCCACCCCACCAGCTCGCCGTGCGGGCGCGCCCCACAGCCGCCTCCCCCTTCTGCTTCGCAACTGTCCCGCAACCCTCCGCACCCGGTCCCCCGCCCTCCCCCCCCCCAAAAAACGCCGCCCCCCCAGGGCCTCCTCAGCTCCTGCGGCCGCGCCCACGACGCCGCCTCGGCGCGCGCGGCGCTCTCCGCCGCCGCCGCCTCGGGCTTCCCCAGCTGGAGCCTGGACCTGATGTCCGGACTGCCGGGGCTGTCGCGCGCCTCGTGGCGCGCGACGCTGTCCGAGGCGGTCAGTTTTGGGCCCCCTCACATAAGCGTGTACGATCTCCAAGTCGAGGAAGGCACCCCCTTTGCGCGCCGTTACTCACCCGGTGCCGCACCGCTGCCGGCAGACGAGGAGGCGGCGGCGATGTACGCTGATGCGTCGGAGATACTAACTGCGGCGGGATACGAGCATTATGAGGTGGGGCGGGGGTTGACTACATTTGTAATCAAAGGGGGGTTGTTTGAACGGTCAATGGTCAACACCGACGCACCGGCTCCTTTCATTTCAGGAGCCGATAGTCTGCCCCACTGGCTTCGGCACGCCCCCCCCCTTTTGGCAAATCGAGCTGCACCCCAAACGAAAAGAAAACCGCCGAAAAGAAAACCGCCGCAAAACCAAAACCGCAGGTCAGCAACTACGCCCGCCCCGGCCACCGCAGCCGCCACAACCAGGCGTACTGGCGACTAACCCCCCACTACGGCTTCGGCCTGGGGGCGGCGTCGTACCTCGCCGGCCGGCGGTACAGCCGGCCGAGGCGGATGCCCGATTGGGAGGCGTGGGTCGGGGCGCTCGAGGCGGGGGGCGGCGGCGGCGGGGGGCTGCCGGGGGCGGAGCTTCCGGGAGAGTCAAAGGCGCGTGCGTTTTTGTTGTTTTTGCGAGTGCTTTCACGTTGTGGGTGTTTTTTGGGGGTTTTGCCGGCGGTGTTTGGCCGGCGGCTCGCAGGCGCGCCGGCCGTCGGGGTCCCCCAAACCACGACTAAAACCCACTGAAACCGCCAAGAAACCGCCCAAAAAAACCGCCCAACAAACAGGAGGAGCGGCTGCTGGATGTGATCATGCTCGCCCTCCGCACCTCGGACGGCCTCGACCTCGCCGCCGTCGCCGGCGACTACGGCCCCGAGGCGGCGCGCGCGATCGCCTCGGCGCTGGCGCGGCACGAGCGGGAGGGGCGGGTCGTGGTGGAGCGCGCGGCGCCGTCCTCCACCGCCCCCGGCGGCGGCGGGGAGGCGGAGGGGCGGCCGCTGAGGGCGCGGCTGACCGACCCTGAGGGGTTCCTTTTTTCCAATGACGTCATCTCTGACGTGTTTGCCGCGTTTTGACCTGCCGCTTTGATGCGCTTTGACCGGCCTTTGACCCGCGTTTTGACCCGTCGTTTTTTGACCCGGTTTGACCGTTTTGCCGGTTTGGCCCGCCCGGCTGTCCGGTAATAACCAGGCAGCTGCAGCTGATTCCACGCCAGCCGTTCAACGGGCGTTTGGATACAGGGCAGATCGATGCCCCCCCTCAGCCTCTACTAATTGTCACCCGGCAACTGACCGCCGCCCCACCAACCCCAGGGCGTTCGCCCTGTCCCCTCCAGCCAGCATTGCTTTCATTTTACTCACTCCGCCGCGCCGCCGCCGCCGCCGCCGCCGCCGCCGCCGCCGCGGACGCCCGCGCCGGCGCGCAGCTGCCTCGCAACCGCCTCTGCCGCCTTGCGGCTCGGCCAGTCCGGGTGGCGCTTGGGCTGGTCCCTCACCTCCCGGTACCGGTCCAGGGCCGCGGCGATGGTTTGGGAGTCGAGGGCGCCGTAGCGGATGGAGCGGAGGGGGGGGTCCAGGGCCTCCTCAAACTGCCGCGGGGCGGATTTTGGCGTTTTTTGGGTGGGCGGTTTTGGGGATTTGTAAAGGGAGGTTGTTTTGGGGGGGTTTGGGGGGCGTTTTTTTTCCGGGGGGTTTGGGGGGGCGGTTTGGAGGGGGGCGCAGGAGCGACAGCAGGCAAAGCGCGCGCATGCGCACCCGGTTGGACAGCAGCAGCGCGCACAGCTGCACCGGCGCGGCAAGCTCTGCCGCCAGCCCCTGCGCCGGCCACCGCGCCGCGAAGCGCTCGACCGCCTCCAGATCCGCCGCCAGCCGCGCCACCGCGTGCAGCGTGAACCCCGGCACCCCCTCCGGCCCGAGCAGCCGCAGCGCGGCGGCGGCGGCGGCGCGGAGGGCGCCGCGCATGAGGTGAGGGATGCTGGCGCGGGGGAGGAGGACCTGGGCGGCTTCGAACGTTTCCTGCGGGAGGGTTGGGGATGGGGGTGGGGGGTGGGGGGCGTTTTTTTTTGTTATCGAGTTTTGAGGGCGGCCAACCCCTGCCAAACAACACACCCCCCCACCAAAAAACGCCCCCCACCACCTCAAAACGCCGCCGCCGCCCCCCAAAGGCCGCCAAACGGCCCTCGCCCCCCCCACCTGCATCGACGACAGCAGCGCCGCCACCCAGTGGCTGTTCCCCGCGGGCAGCGCGGCCGCCGGCGTCCACTCCGCCGGCGGCGCGCGCCGGCCGGCGTCCAGCAGCTCGTCGATGCGCCCCGTCAGCGCGCCGAGCGCGGCGGCTTCCGCCGCGTCCTGCGCCGCCCTCAGCGCCGCCGCCAGCCCGCGCCCCTCCCCGCCGCCGCCGCCGCCCGTCGCGCCGCCGGCAACGGCCTTGAGCTGCCTCGCGCGCGCGCGCGCCGCCTCGGACGCCGCGCCGGGCGCGGTCCGAGGCGGCTGCGCGCGGTCCAGATCCTCCCCAGGCGCCGCCGCGGCGAGGCGCGCCACCCAATCGTCGAGCGCCCCCAGCGCCTCCCTCATCGCCCACGCGTTGGCCGCGAGCCGCATGCACTCCCGCCCCCGGCCCCGCGCGGCGGCGAGGCGCGCGGCGAGGGCCTCCGGCAGCGCGCGCGCCGCGGCGCGGTCGCGCGCGGACAGCAGCGCGGGGAGCAGCTCCCAGGGCTGGTAGACGCCCCTCAAAAACTCGGCGCTGTCGGCGGCGAAGGCGCGGAGCCGCAGCAGCGCGGCGGGGGCGCAGGGGGTGTATGGGGAGACGTAGGGCAGCGGCGGGCAGGGGGGCGCCTCGGGGGGCGGCGGGCGGGGGGCTGCGGGGTTTTTTGGGGGGTGGGCGGGCGGGGGGGAGGGGGCGGCGGTTGGGATCGGGCGAGGCTGGGGTTTGGCGGGGTGGGTGGGTGGGTGGCGGAACAAGCCGAATCCTGGCATTGCATAACCCCCCCCCCCAAAACCCGCGATTGCATCCCCAAGGGTTGACCGGCACCCCCGCTAATTAGGGTCAACGCATTGACTGCTACCCTCAGGGTTGACCGGCGGTCAACGACCGTCCGCCCCCCCACCTGCCGAGTCGAACGTGGCTGGCAGCCCCAGGTCCCCGGAAAGCTGCTCGTGCTGCTCCGCGCTGCGGACCTGCGGGCGTTGCGTTTTCGTTTTCGTTCATGCGATAGGGTTTTGCGATCGGGTTTGGGAGCGTTTTGGAGTGTTTGGGAGCGTTTTGGTGTGTTTTGGGAGCGTTTTGGAGCGGTTTTGAGCTCCGCTTTGTGGCGCTGGCGGGGGCGTGCACTTAACATGGGCAAACGGGGCCTAAACAACAGCCAACCAATCACCTCCGTGTTGTTGCCCAGCCCATCCCCAGCCGCCAGCTGCCCCAGGTCCCCGGCCAGCCGCCCCCACCCGCCCCCCACCAAACGAAACAGCCCCAAAAAGCACACAAAATCAGCAAGCAAAGGAGGCCAGAACAACAGCCAACCAATCACCTCTGTGTTGTTGCCCAGCCCATCCCCGGCCGCCAGCTGCCCCAGGTCCTCGGCCAGCCGCGCGGCCAGCAGCTCGTGGTAGCGCCCGCACGCCGCGGTGAGAACCTCCAGGATCGGGGCAACCTGGGGGGGGGCGGTTTTGTGATTTTTGTTATCTGGGGGTCGGGATTTGCGAGGAAACTTTCGAAATTGAGAATTCAGGGGGATTCGGGTTTTGGGGGATTGGGGGTTTGCGAGGATTGCGACTGTTCAGTGTCATATAACCCCAGGCGGCCCCAATGGTCCAGGCGCAACCAAGAAGACTGCCAGCAAGTTGCGGGCGAGGAAAAGCGGCCCCACCTGGTAGCCTGCGTGCTCCAGCGCGCTGCAGGCCAGCAGCACGAAGTCCTTCACGGCCAGCATGTCGCGGGGGGAGGGCATGCGGTCGAGGGCGCCCTCCAGCGCGGCCTGCGGGTTGTGGAGGGAGGGTGGTTGTTTGGGGGTTGGGGGGGGGGGGGGGGTGGTTGCGAGGGGAGGGCATGCGGTCGAGGGCGCCCTCCAGCGCGGCCTGCGTGCCGCGTTTTTTGGGGGGGGAAGAGGGTTGGCGGGAGGGGGAGGGAGAAACCGTTTCAGAAGTTGAAGGCACCAGCGCCCCCTCCCCCCTCAACCAACCCCCAAAATCCCCCTCTAAGAAACCGCTGTCCCCCACCAAAGCAAAACCGCCGTCCCCCACCAAAGCAAAACCGCCGCCCCCCACCAAAACCAAACCGCCGTCCCCCACCAAAGCAAAACCGCCGTCCCCCACCAAAACAAAACCGCCGCCCCTCACCTTGACGCTGCGCAGCGCCGAGTCCCACAGCGCCGCCCGCTGCCCCTCCGGGATGAACCCGTCGCCCGCCCGCTCCAGGTACGATTCGATGACGAAGAATCCGGCCAGGGAGGCGAGGTAGGGTTCGTAGGACTCCGAAAAGTGGGCCGGGGGGGCCAGATCGGTGGCCAGCTGCGGGTGACGGGCGGGTGACGGGGGCGGGTGACGGTGCGGTGGCGGTGAGCGAGGTGACAGGTTTTTGGGCGGGGTGGGGCCGGGTGCTTGGGTGGGGGTGGGGCCGGGCTTGGATGCCCCCCCGCCGAAACGCCCCCCAAAACGCCCTCCAGTCCCCCCCCCAAAAAACGCCCCCCGCGCCTGCAGCCGCCGCTGCTCGAAGTAGTGCGCCCTGAACGCGTCCACCCGCCCCAGGCTGCGGTGGATGTGGACCGCACGCCGAAGGCCCCCCAGGTCCAAAGACAGCAGCCCCGCGCCCGCGCCTCCGGCCGCCGCCGCCGCCGCCGCGGCCGCCGCGGCGCCCTCCCCGCCCGCCGGCGGCGGCGCCGGCGCGGCGGCCGCGGCGCCGGGCTTGCCGCCCGGCCCGGCGGCCGCCTTGCCGCCGGCCCCCCGCCCGCCCGCCGAGCCGCCGCGCGCACCCGCGCCGCCCCCGCTGCCCCGCGCCGACGCCGACGCCGACGCGGCGGAGGCGGCCGCCGCCGCCGCGGCAAACACCCCGTGGCGGCGCAGCAGCTCCGAGATCGCCTCCTCGGGCGCGCCCGGCCGCACCGCCTCCAGCTCTTCCGGTGGCAGCGGGGTCGCGCGCGCCTCGGCCTCCTGCTCAGGCGTGCGCGCCGGCCTGGCGGGGGCCGCGCGGCTGCGGGGGCGCCGGGGTGGGTGGGTGGGTGGGTGGGTGCGGGTGGGTGGGTGGGTTTGGGTGCGGTTGGGGTGGCTGCGCCAGGTGCAGTGGGGGTTGGAGGAGGGGAGCGGTGGGCATAGGAGGGTTGCATTCGGCCGTCCCGTGAGGCACAACCCGCCTGCTGCGGGCCCGGGCGGGAGCCCCAGCCCAAAGCGCCGGCGAACCGAAAGCAGCCAACCGCCAGCAACCAACCGCCGACCCGAGCGCCGCGCCGCGGGTGCACCTTTTCACGGCCGGCGCGCCCCCCGCCGTCGCGGCGCGCAGCGACTCAAAAAGCCCCGCCCCGCCGTCCCCCTCCCCGCCGCCGCCGGAGCCGCCAAAGCCGCCGCCGCCGGAGCTTTCGCCGGGGCCCGCCCCCGCGCCCGCGCCCGCGGCAGGGCCCTCCTCCACGGCGGCGGCCTCCCGCAGCAGCCGCTGCCGGAAATCGCCGCCGGCCAGCGCCGCGCCGGCCGCGGCGCACGTCGCGGCGGCGGCCGCGCCCGGCCTCTGGCCGCCCGCGGCGGCGGCGGCGGCGCCGGCCGCCGAGGCGGGCCCGGTTCCCGCGGCGGCGCCGGCGTCGGCGTCGGCAGCGGCGGCGGCGGCGGCGCGCGCGTCCGAAAGCAGCGCCAGCGCCGCGCGCCGCTCCGCCGTCAGCCCGGCCTCTAGGCTGCGCTCGCCGGCGGCGTCAGCGATGGCCGCCAGGCCGATGGCGCGCGCGGCGCCTCGGACCGTGACCTTTGGGTTTTGATGTTTGAAAGATTTGGGCCGAAGAGTGTTGAGCTTGTTGGCTCCGGTCGTTCAATTGCGCTAGGGGGATATTGCTATGGAACAGCTGTGGAAGCTTGAGAACAGAGCTCAGGACAGGGCTTTGGAAGTCGAACAGGGTTCAGGCAAACTAAACAGTGAAAGCCGGTCGAAAAGGGAGCCCTTTCCACCCCCTCCGAAATGGGGCCTTTTCCACGCCCTCAAACATGGGGCCCCCTCCCCAGCCCCCCCACCAGCCAGCCGTAAACCCTAAACCCTAAACCCTAAACCCACCAGCCAGTCGTTGAAGTCCGAAACCGCCAGCTGGCGCGCCGACGCCGTCAGATCGTCCACCAGCGCCGCGAAAAAAGAGTGCAGCTGCCCCGCGCGCGCCGCGGCGCCGCCGCCGCCGCCTTGGCTGCGGCCGCGGCGGCCCGAGGGGGGCGCGTCCGGGCGGGCGGCGGGGGCGGAGGCGGAGGCGGGCGGGAGGGACAGCAGCAGCTGGAGGGAGCCTTTTGGGGGGCGGGTGGGAGGGATATGGGAGTGTTTTCGTCGGAGATATGGGTTGGTCGTTGCCCCTGCGCAGCATATTCGAGATCGCTGCTGTCGGCGCTGGCAGCCGCAGCCGCAGGCACGCCGCAACGCCGCCAGCAGGCCACGCGGCACAGCCGCGCAAAACTTGCACGCCCTCTCCTCCACCCCCAACTCCCACACACGCGTTGCGCAAACAAAGCCCCAAAGAAAGGGGCGCGCACCCAGGTGGACGCGCCGGATCTCGTCCAGAGCGCAGAGCGCGTGGTACAGCCGCCCCCCCGAAATGAGCCGCCCCGCCTCCAGGCACCGCTCCAGCACGGCGGTCGACGCCGCCAGCGCCGCGCGCGCGCGGGCGAGGTTTTCCAAAACCTCTGAAGCCTGGGAGAGGCGGGAGACGCGCGCGGCGAGCGCGCCGCCGGAGGCCTGGCCGCGACGGTTTGGGTGCGGCGGCGGCGGCGGCGGCGGCGGCGGTTTGTTTGGGTCGGCTTTGGCTTTGGCTTTTGGGGGGGCGGCGGGTGCGTTTGTTGCTGAATCCGTTTCGCCCCACCCCAACCAAGCCAGAGGCACTGAAAGCAGAAGCAAGAAAGCCCCAACCCCAAAAAGCAAAAGCCCACCTGCACCGTGTCGTTGCCGCCGACCAGCGTGGCCCGCACCTGCTGCACCCCCGCCCCGAGCCGCTCGAACTCCGACACAGCGCCCGCGATCGCGCCCGCCCCCGCGCGCGCAACCTCGGAGATCGCGCGGTCCTGGTCCGAGGCGACGGACTTGAGGCAGGCGGCGATTATGGACACCATGCGCTGCCCGTCGGCTGCGGGTTTGGGGTTGTTGTGTTTGTTACGGGGTGGTTTCCGTCTTCCGTCTTCTGAACACCTCGCTGCGTGCGCGCCGGGGCCCCGCTGTCTGTGCCCCGCCGCCCGCCTCCCGCCGCCCCCCAAAACCCCTCCCGCTCCCCGCGCCTCTGGTTGTGTCTGCACCGCGCTTTTGTTTCCTGCGGCGCACAACCAAACCGCGGCGCCCGCCAAAACGCGGCTGGCGGCCGCAAGGCCCCCGCCTGCCAAAGGTGCGCGTGAGCACGCGCTGCCCTCCCTCCCCCACCGCAACGCCACCGCCGCAAAAGCAAAAGACGCACCGTCCACCGCCGTCGGGGATTCCGGCACCGTCTGCGCCTCGAACAGCAGCCGCACCAGCGGGGTTATGTCATCCGCGTGCGCGCAGCCCTCGACCAGGTCCCGGATGCCCGAGTCCTCGGGCGCGGGGCTGTCCGCGGCTGCAGCCGCGGTGTCGATGTAGAGGGCCATGGCGGTGCCGCCGCGGCGGCGGCGGCGGCGGCGGCGGCGGGGCGCGGCGGCGGCGTGGGCTGCGCGCGCGGCGCGGGCGGGGCAGGCCGCGGCGCGGCGCGCCCGAAGCGCCGCTGCGACCAGACCACCGCTGGCGGACCGCTAACGGCTGCCGGCCGCCGTGAGGAGCGCCACGGTGCAGTTTTCTGCGCGAAGAACGGCGCCAGGCGAGCAGAGGCCTCAGGGAAAGGGCCCCAGATCAGCGTGAGGCGACCCTCAGCTGCCCAGTGCCAGGTATACGGATTACGATCGTCGCTTTTTTTTAGATCGACAAGGACAGGAGGGAGAAGAGTGCCTCGCCAGCCTGCGGGTGTGTGTGCAGTGACCCTGCTGGGCAAGCCGCGAACTCCTGTTCGCCGACTTCAATTGCGTTCAGTTCGACCCGAGAACATCATTGTCAGCACAGGCGGCTGCCTTCGCAGCCATGCTGGCCCGGACTAGTACGCCCGCGACGCGGGCGGCCGCCTCTGCGCGGCCCGTGGCGCGTTTTGGCACGGGCGTCGCCAATGTGGCTCGTCCTGGGCGCTGCAGCGGCCGGGGGCGGAGTGCGGCGCGGCGCGCGGTCGAGAACGGTGCGCGCGCCGCACTGCGCTGCGCCGGCGCTGGTTGCTGCCTCCCCGCCCCGCCGCCGCCGCCCCAACGACGGCCCGCCGCCAAACCAAACCCCTCCCCCGCCGCAGAGCAGCAGCAGCCCGCCGACGCCGACGCCGACGCCGACGCGCCCGCGCCCGCGCCCGCGCCCGCGCCCGCCGGCCGCAAGGCCGCCGAGGCGGAGGACTTTTCCGGGGAGGTAACCTTTTTCGAGGGCCCCGGCGGCGCGGACGCGGAGCTGGTGCTGTCGCTGCTGCTGTCCGCCACCGTCGTGTACCTCCCGTTGACCATGGCGTCCATCGGGCGGCGGCTGTGGATCAACATCAAGGCGCGCGCGCGCCGGCGGCCGGTTGACTTTTTCAAACAGCCCCCCGGCCGTTGACTTTTTCGGTTTGGCCCTGGGCCGTTGACTTTTTGGCCCCAGTTGACTGTCCCCGACCGGCTGGCGCCCCCGCCACCCAAATCCACCCCAAACCCCGCCAAAACGCAATCCAAGCACCTCCACCCCCCCCCCCCCAAACCCCGCCAAAACGCAATCCAAACACCCCCACCCCGACACCCCCCCCCCCAGGTCACCGACAAGCGCATTGTGGTGACCAACACCAGCCCAGCGTTCAAGGGGCAGACGCAGGTCGCGTTTTCGCAGATTCGGGACGTCCGCACCGTGCCCCGCGGCTTTGGCGCGTGGGGGGACATGTGAGCGGCTTTTTTTTGCGAAATCGCCCCCCGCGGCGGCGGCTTTGGCGCGTGGGGGGGCATGTGAGCGGCTTTTTTTTTGCGAAATCGCCCCCCGCGGCGGCGGCTTTGGCGCGTGGGGGGGCATGTGAGCGGCTTTTTTTTGCGAAATCGCCCCCCGCGGCGGCGGCTTTGGCGCGTGGGGGGGCATGTGAGCGGCCGGGCACCCTTTTCGGAAAAAAAAATCCCTCGAAACTGCCGGTTTCGTGCCCGCTGCTGTTTTGAGAGGAGGGGCTTGCGAGGGGCGGGGCTTCGAGCTGCTTTGGGAGGGGTTTTTTTGCATGCGCAGAGGCACTTGGCCACTTGTGGCAACGTCGGCCCCCCAAAAAGAAACCACCAACCTCTCATGACTAAACCTCCATGACTAAACCGACCCCATGACTACCCCCCTCCCCCCCCAAAAAAACGCCAGGGTCGTTTTCCTGAAGGACAACAGCAGGCTGGAGCTGATCGGCCTCGAAAAATACGCAGAGATCAAAAGCCACATCGAGAGCTGCATCCAGCCATGACAAATCAGATGACCCAGCGTCATTGACAAAACAGAAAAGCTTAGACGGCAGCTGCCCGCGCCCCCCTCTTTTTTTTGCGCCTCCCGTTTAACAGGTCTCCTCTTTGGGCCCGTGTCCCATTTGTTTACTGTTCCGCGGCGGGCGGCGCCGCGCGCGGCAAAGCCTCTGTAAAAGCCCCTTGTTTGGCGAGCCCCGTGTTGGGAAAAAGCGCGCGCGCGCGCCGAGGCCTGTTAAAGCGGGGGCTCGCGGTTCCGAGGCGGGCGCGCGCGCGGAGGATTGCAAGAGGGGGGGTGCCCGGGGCGGGCGGGTTTCGGCGGAGGGAGGAATGCCTCAATGAATCGAAATGGGCCCGGAAAGGCCCTGCGCTCAGGGCAGCAAAGGACAAAGCGGCGCGAAAGGGAGCCGTCAAGCCGTGGGCACGCGGCCCAAAAAAAAGGGGGGGGGGGGGGGGGCCGCGCGGCGCGCTGCGCGCAGCGCACGCCGCGCCGCACCATGCTTCGGCGCGGCGGCAGGCCAGGGGGCAGGGGCGGGGCCGCCTCACTCCGGCCCGGCGCGGCCCCCATCAAGGGCGGCGAGCCGACGGGCCGGGCCGCGCCGCGGCAGGGCAGAGCCCCGCGCCAGGCCGCCGCCCCTTCGCGCCGCCCCCCAGGGCCCTCACTCCGGGGCAGGCCGCTGCCTGCTGCCTTTCGAGAGCGCCTGCTGGTGCGTGCCCTCTGCGTCTATGAAGAGCAGCGGCACCAGGCCCAGCAGGCAGCCGATGGCCATGCCGAATCCGCAGCCCAGCCATTTGGCTCCTGTTGGGCGGTTGGGCGGTTGGGTGGATGAGTGGTTGGGTGGTTTGGCGGTTTGGTGGTTGGGTGGTTGGGCGGTTGGGTGGTTGGGCGGTTTGGTTGGTGGTTGGGTGGTTTGTTGTTTTTGTTGGTGATGGTGGTAGTGAAGGGGGGGGGGGGGGGGGGGGGGGGGGGGGGGGGGGGGGGGGGGGGGGGGGGGGGGGGGGGGGGGGGGGGGGGGGTGGGAGCTGCGGGCAGGCGGGCAGCCTCGCGCGGCGCGGCGCGGCGCAGGCGCTGCGCGGCTCACGCTGCGTGGCGGGCAGCTTGGCCTGCGCCGCAGACAGGCCCGACGACAGGAAAGGGCTGCGCTTCGTCCGTTGCTGCGTTCGGTTTGGGGCGGCGGGGGCGGGCTCGGCTGTCGGGAGCTGCCCACCCGGGCGGCGGGAAACCCAGGCATCCGCCGTGCCGAAAACTTGGGCGGCAACCAGACACCCGCTCTCCCCGGAACGAGCAAACAAACAGGCAGACGCAAAAAAAAGCAAACACCACTGCCCTTTAGTAATCATAATTTATTAGTACGGTAATCATCAGTAATCCCCCCGCCCACCTCTATGGAGTGGGATATGTTGATGCCCACAACGTCCGCCACGCAGTTGCCCAGCCCGGCAGCTGCCATCGACGACAGCCCCAGCTTGGCGCCAAAGGCCAGGTCGATCTGCTCCCCGGCGGTGATCTGGGAAAAGGGGGGAGGGGTTGCGCACGGCGCGGGGCGCGGCGCGGCGGGGTTGGCCCAGACCAATTCGAAGTCGACCCTTGCCCGCACTCTCCTCGCGGTGGCCGCCCCGCTTGATTTTTTGTAACGCTTTGGGCCTCCGAAAGCCCCCTCGACGCGCAGGCGCCGCCCGAAAGCAGGCGACGCTGCGAGCCCCGCCGGCGCCGCCCGCCGGCATGTCGTTTGAAAAAAGCAAGAGGGGGGCCCTGCAGCAGCCAGAACCCCTCGGTGCAAAGGCTGCTGCACAACTGCTGCGAGCTCAGAGCTGGCGGTGGTTCAGGCCGGGCCGGGGGCGCACCATGATAATGTTATCACAGAACCCGAAGGCCACGAAAGGGATGCCCCGGGACACCGCGACCCACGCCAGCTGCCGCAGCGACGGCGCCGCCGGCGGGGCCGAGGCGGTGGCGGCGGCGGCGGCGGCGGCGTCGGAGCCGGGGCCGGGGCCGGGGCCGGGGCCGGCGGCGGCGGCGGCGGCGTCCTCTGGGGATAGGACGGCGGACCTGAGTTTTTGTTTCGGAAAAGGGCAGACAGGTTTGCGTTTGAATCGAGTCTGAAACGCGCGTTGGGTTAGGCTAGAGCCACGGCGGTGCAGGCGGGCGATTGCAAAAGGGAGGCAGGCGGCAGAAGCCGCGCTGCGGGCTGGCGCACGCGGCCCGGCCGTGCGGCGCGCGCCCCCCTGCCGCAGCGCTCCCTCCCCCGGCCGGCCGCGCCGCGAGTGCGCTGCTGGTGTCGAGGCGAGGCGAGCCGGCAGCCCGCGCACGCCCGCCCGCGCCCCGCGCGCCTGGACAGCGGCGGCGCCTCGCCGTGCGCTGCGCCCAGCGCGGCCAGGAGCTCCCTCCTGCCCCCCTCGTCGAGCGCGCGCTGCAGCACCGAGGCGGCGCCGGCGGCGTCGCGGCGGAAGCTCTGGAGCACCAGGTGCGACAGCGCCTCCCGCTGAGACTCGCTCAGGCCGTTTGCGGGGGCCGGGCCGGGGCCGCTGCTGTAGGGCCGCGCCCGGGATCCCCGGCCGGGGCCGTGCAGCGGTGCGGCGCCCGCGTCGGCGGTGCCGCTGCTGCCGCTGCTGCTACCGCTGCTGCCGCTGCTGCTGCTGCCGCTGCTGTAGACGCGCCCACCCACGCTCCCGACCAGCGCGGCCCCCAATAGGACGCGGGCGCTGCCGAGCATCGCGCGGAAACGGCCTTTTTCACGGATCAGATCACAGCCCTGGTCGCGCGGTTGAGGGTTCGCCCCGCTCTTATCTGTTCGATCTGTTCTGCTGAGGATCATGGGGTGCCTTGCAAGGCGGCCTGTCAAGACGGCGCCGCAGTCGACGGCGCCGTCACCCGGTGTCCCGCCGCGAGGTTGCCCGAAGCGGATCCGTGCGGACCAGCAGACCGCGAGCCCGATCCGAATCCGCGCTGCCCCCCCCCCTTCCCCCCCGCTGCGGAGCCTGGCGCTTGGGCCAGCGTGCCGCCTGGCCCGGTTGACAACACAGTGCTGTTACTAAAAGTGCGATGTGCGCGCCGCCCCAACCGTTCGCATGTGCGTGCGTTTGCATGCCGGGGCCGCGCGGCGCGGCGCCCCATGTGGTATCAAGTGCATTCGCAGATCTGCTGGGCTTGCCCTGCCTCGGACACAGGTGTCCGAAGGTGCCCTATGGGGAGGTGCGGTGCAGTCCCCACCAAGCCCGCGGCAGCTTCTGTCCCTTCATCTTCGGCTAGAGATTCGGCCGCCCGCCGGCGCGCCCGCTGGGGGCGCGGCGGGAGGGGGGGCGATATTGTGCGATGGCGATGGAATCTGCTCGGCCGCGCGCAAAAGCGCGCGCGCGCGGCCGTATACGCGGCGCAGCCAGAAGCGTCGGCGCGCCGCGAATGGGGCATCCTTATTGTCTCTTCTGCGCAGCGAGGGGGGCGCGGCCCTTCCCAGGGGACTGATCAACTGCCGTCGCCTCGCCGGGCCCGGCGCGCCGAGCGGAAGCAGGCCAGCCGGGCTTGGCCGAGGGGCAAGGCGGGCAGCGCCCGGCCGGGCTCGGCGGGCTAAGCAAGGCGGGCGAGTACGCGCGCCGGAAAGGGTGAAAAAGCCACAAGGGCATGTGGCATGTAAACAGGGGTTTGCAAGAAAAGCGCCCCGCTTGCCTTGTGTAATGCTGGCAGGTTTGTGTGTGTGGGGTGGCCCTATGACACGCGCGCGTGGCGAGCACCTTGCGCGAGCGTGTGTGCGTATGTGTGTGCATGTGTTGTGTGTGGCGTTGTGCGTAGGGGACGGGTAGCATGCTGTGTGTGTGTGTGTGTGCACCTGTGCCTGGCATGCGTTGCCCAACCTGGTCTGGCAATAGCGCGCGGGTGCGCAGAGTAAAGCGCAGGGTGTAGCGGCAGCAAGTTTGGGAAGGGGGGCCGACGGCCCGTGGCTGCAAACCAGAGTGGCAGCCCCAGCCGCCGCGGGGGGCGCGAGGCCCCCCGGGCGCGCACTGTGAAGGGAGTGCCGCCGCCTGTTGTGTCTTGGGGGTATGGGAGAGCAGAGCGCGCGCGGCGGCGGCGGCCGCGCGGCGGCAGCTAGCCGTGCGCGTGTGCAATCCTCGCGGCAGTCCAGGCAGGCAGGGGCCAAGTGCTTCTAAAACTCGATTGGTGCTCCAGCGCACTTGGTGCAGGGAGGCCGCCGCTGTTATATAACTTATAAGTTCAACCTCAGGGTTGGGGCGGCGGGGGCCGGAGGCTGTCCGGGCCGCCCGCCGCGCCCCGGTGGCGCCCGCCGGCGGGCCGGGCGCCCCGTGTGGGGACAGCAGTCCAGGCTAGAAGGGTGGGGGATAGGGGGCTGGTCCGCGCGCCAGGGGCGCCGCCGCTGCGCGGGCTGGCCGCGCCTCGCGCCGAAAGGGCGCCATCAAACCGCGTGCGGTGACGGCGCACGTGTCCCAGCCGCTCGCTCCGTTTGCGAGCGGCCGCTTGCCTCGGGCGGGTTGCCGGGGGTGCCGGAAAGAGGCTGGTCACGGGGCAATGCATGGGGGTGGGCGGGGCGGCGCAGAGGGGGGCTGCGCCCGCTCGGGCCGCCAGGGGGGTTGCGCAGAAAGTGAAGCCCGGGCGAGGATGGGGCGGGTCGTCAAGGCACGGGGCTTGCATTCTTCCTCGGGGTCCACGGGCCGCGGCCGCCGCCGGCCCGCGGCCGCGCGCGAGTGCATCAGTGAGCCGTGCATGTTGACGAACGATTCAAACCCCGAAGCATCCCCTGCAGCTGCCGCCGACAGAGGGAGGAAGACGGGGACTCCGGCGCAACAAACAGTGGGCCGTGCCCGCGGCAAAAAAAAGGGCGCACCGGGATTCGAGGCGGCTGGCTGGCTGGCTTGGCAAGGCAGGGAGCCGGAAGGGCAGGCGGGGTCGGTGCGTGGCCGCAGCTTTGGGCTGCTGGCCGGGGCGAATATCAAGTTTTTTAGTAATTAGGCCCTGCCCAAATATGCGGCAGGTTGTGGAAAAAGGGCCGGCAGCGGGGTGTTGGTCCCGCCGCTTCGTCGGCGCCGTTTTTTGGCCCCCGGGGTGGTTGCCCACGTTGGGCGCGGTAATGTAAGTGCTATGCGTTGTGGGGGGTTTGGTGGAGGGGCCCAGCAAAGAAGTTTGGGGGCGGCGCACCCGGGGCACGCCGTCGGGGGCGCGCGCCGTTGGGGGCGCGCGGCCGGGCGCGGCGGCGGGGGGCAAGGTTTCGTTGCAATGCTACAGTGCCGCCAAACCGACTGGTCAGCGGTGCGCAAGTCGTGCCGGCCGGGCGTGGTGTGTGCCTTTCTGGCAGGTGCGGCTGCATAGCTTGCCACTCTGCAGGCGGTGAACCGACGCGAGCGGGTTGGGGGCGTCTATTGGTATTGGAATTGGTAATTGGTATTGGTATTGGTATTGGTATTGGTGTTGGTGTTGGTGCTGGTGCTGGCGCTGGCATTGCATTAGTGCCAAGGCAGCTTTCGGGCCTGCCAACTCAAAGTGCTGCGCGGGTGCGGCCGGCAGCGGCTAAACGCACGCGCGCGTGCGCGCGCGCATTGGCTAATAGCCTGCAGTGCCGTGGCCGGCCCAGAGCACGCCGCCGCCGCCCGCGCCCGCCGCGGGCGCGTGCGGCGCCGCCGGCGCGTGGCCGGGCCACGCCGCGGCGCTGGCGAGCGCGGCGGCGGCGGCACCGCCGCCGCCGCCGTGGCTGTGGCACGGGCCGTAAAACGGCTGGCCGTTGTGCGCTGCGTACGCGAGGCCGCCCGCATCTTGGAAGTAGGGCGGTGGTCCAGCGGAACCCGGGGGGGCGGCGTAGATCTGGGGCGCGATCTGGCAGAGCGCCTTCGGCAGGGCGTGGGCGGCGCCCCACAGCGCGTCCGCGCGCGCCGCGGCGCCCGCCGCGGCGCCGCCCGCCCAGCCCGCCGGCCCGGCGGCGGCGTGGAACAGGTGCGCCGGCGGCGGCGCCGCGGCGGCGCCGGCGGGCGCCGGCGGCAGGGAGGGCCCCAGGGGCGAGGGCCCGGCGGTGGGCCCCTGCATGTGGGCGTGGAACAGCGCGCCATGGCCGCCGCCGCCGCCGCCGCCGCCGAGCGACATCAGCTGCTGCGCCGCGAGAGCCCGCGCCGCGCCCGGGCCCGGCGCCGGCAGCGGCCAGCCGCCGGCTTCGCCGAGCGGGGAGGGGCAGTGCAGCGACGCGAGCGCGGCGCTGAGGTTCTGGTTGGAGCCCAACGCGCCGCTGCTCAGCGGGCTGGGCCCGGCGGGCAGGCAGAGCCCGCCCTCGAGCGTGGCAGAGGGCGTCGACGGCACCGCGGCCGGCGCCAGAGCCTGCGCCACGCCGTTGGGGCTGCCCATGCCCGTGCCCGGGCTGCCGCCGCCCCCGCCGCCGCCGTTGCTACCGCCCCCGCCCCCGCCGCCGCCGCCGCGACTCTGGCGCACGGGAGGGCGCCGCAGCTCGTTGGGCGAGTGCGCGAAGAAGCACAGCTGCGGGGCGGCCGCGTTGTGGGGGGAGGAAGGTGCCTTTAGGGCTAGAGGCAAGCACGGCGCTCCTGGGCAAGGAGCTGGGAAGCGGCAGCCGTGGCAGCCTTGACTGCGGCCACGGGCCCATGGCAACAGCAGCAAGCCCGAGCCGCAAGCCGGCACAAAGCCGGAAGCGGCAACTTACCTTGCGCGTGCAGGCCGTGCCCTGGATGCAGATCTGGGTGCGGTAGCGGTCGGGGTGCAGCCACATCTGCGCGCGCACGGGTTTGGGAGCGGAGGGATTGGGGTGGGTCAGTTCGCTCCCAGCGGCGGGCCAGACGGCGGGGCGCGGGCTGTCTGCTGGCCCGCTTTGTGCGCCCAGCTGCATGCCAGCGCTGCACCCCTCGCCCAGGCCTCCCATCCGCACCTCAAACACGTTGTGGGCCTGCGGTGCGGTGAGGGGCCGGTCGACAGCGCGGGAGGGAGGGCTCGGTCAAACCGGGTGGCAGAGGGGGGCTGACCATGCATGCGGGTGGCCAGGTGGCCAGGCGGCGCCATGCAGTCCGCATGCAGCGGCCATGCAGCCCTCTCATGCAGCGCACAGCCAAGCAGCCGTGCGGCGCCATGCGCCGCCGCACCTTGTCGCAGGTGTCGCCCGCGGCGCAGACCTCGCCGCGCCGCGCGGCGGCGCACATGACCGGCTGGTAGCGCGCAATCGACAGGGGGCGGCGGCGGCCGTGCTCGCCCGGGTGCACAAAGGGGCAGGTTTTCCTGCGCACCAAGGGCCGGAGAGGGGGGACAGGGGGGTTAGCATCGGTGCGGCTGCTTTGAGATTGATTCAACGTTGTGTGCTGATGGAGTGCATCGTGGCTTATGCTGCGGGGATCCCCGCGCAGTTCAGGGTTTGGGTGCTGCTGCGGCGGGGGCCCGCCCCACACAAGGCGCATCTCACCAGTCGTGGGGGGCGCGGCGGTTGCAGGCCGCGATTTTGTAGCAGCTGTCGGCATTTTGGGGACCGCGGGTGGGGCGGCGGTTAGGGGAGGGGGCCATGGCCAGGGGCATGCCGCGCGCATGCATGGGCGCGCGTGCGCCAGGGTTCATGCAGCAGCGCCGGCGCGCCTCCGGTCTGCCGCACGCAGCGACGCGCGCGCCCCCCGCCGGCCCCCGGTGGCTGGCAGGACCTTGGATCCACCCAATAGGTGCGGCCCGGCCTTGGCTCACTTGATCCTAAAGTCGTCAGACTGGTAGAGGGGCGAGTCATTTTCGCCGGCAGCCGCCGCGCCCGCGCCCCTCCCGCCGCGGTCCCGGCCGCCCTGCGGCGGCGCGGGGCACGCCGGCAGCGGCGCCTCCGGGAGCTTTCGAGCGAGGTCCGCGGCTGCGTCCGCGGCGGCGGCGGCGGCGGCGGCGAGTGGGCCGCCGGCCGCGGCCCCCGGGGAGCTCGTTGGGCTCAAGCTGGCGCTGCTGCCGCCGGACGCGTGGGCCGGCGGCGCCCATGCCGCCTCGGCGGCGGCCCCGCAGGCCGCGGGGGACCCTAGATCCGCGAGCTGGGCCCCAAAGCTGTCCGTCAGGGGCAGACCGGCAGCAGTTCCGGCGGCGGAGGCGGCGGCGTACGGGGCGCCGCCGCCGCTGCTGCCATTGGACGCGCTGTCCGCGAACTGGTCCTGCGCGTGCCCCGCGCCGCCTCCCGCGCCCTCCCCCGATGCCCCAAAGAGGGTGTAGTACATCAGCGAGCGCGCGGGCCGTTGAGAGGACGGGAATTGGTGAGCTTTTGCCCCGGCCCGTCGGCACCGGACGTGAAGCAAGAATAGCAAGAATCTAAAGTTCGCAAGTAAAGTAAAGCCGGGGTGTCAAAGTGCCGGCACCTTGTTCGCGAGAGCCGTGATGTGCGTCTGGCGACCGCTGGATTCAACCCAGCAGCCCGCCTGGCCTCGATCGGACGGTCCGAAGGCGGGGATAATTCGGCGAGGGTCCACCACACCCGGCGGAGGGGGAAAGGGGGCTCGCTGGGGGGCGGGAGCGGCGCGTCGGGCGATTGACGGTCAGGATGCCTAAAGTTGGCCCTCGGCAGCGCCGCCGCCGGCATCGGCACGCCGCTCGCCCTGCCGCTCAAGGGCAGCCCCCTGATCGGGGAGCTCGCGCCCTACGACGTCGCCAACACCGCCGGCGTCGCCGCAGACCTGTCCCACCGTCAGCGCCGCGGTCAAGGTCAACCGTCAAGCAGCTGGGGGACGCGCCGCAGGGCGCCGCGGTGGTCGTCGTTGCGGCGGTTGAAGTTTATGCATCCTCGCCGTCACCGCCTGAGGAGCCATGGCTGCGTTCTTTCTGCGGTTGCACCGTCGGGCGGCTTGCACCAGGCCATGCCGGCATGGTGCCGCGCTTCCAACAAAGTCGGGCGCTCTTTCTCAGCGCTGCCGCCCCCCCCCCCCCATCCCCCCTTCGTATGTCACACGCCGCAACCCCAGACCCCGACATTCGGCAAGCGCCTGTGAACAAACAGCGGCTGCCTTTTTTTACACTGGGGCAGCGGCAGGCCGCAAAACGCGCAGTCCGCGCCGCGCGGCGAGGTGCGACGTTGAGGTCGAGTGGGTGCGTTTGGGAGGGAGGGGGGGCCCAGCCAAGTTCTTTTATAACGGTCCGGCAGGCGGGGGGCGATAGAAGCGGCCGGGGTTTGAACGCTCATGTTGGGAGCGTTGCAGGCAGTACAGAAGGCGGCGCGCGCAGTCGCTCGGCCGGTGGGGCGTGGGGAACGCGCCAGTAGCCAAACGCTTTTTTGTAACAGGGAACTGTTGGTGTATGGGGGATTGGGGGGGACGCGTATCATTGCCAATGGAGGCTGTGCCAGGGATCGCAGCACGGGGCTGCAGCCGAATGTGTGTGTGTGTGGGGGGGGGGGGGGGGGGGGGGGGGGGGGGGGGGGGGGGGGGGGGGGGGGGGGGGTGGCCAATTGGGGCGCACAGGGGCAGCCCCACAAACTCATCACCGGCGGGGAAAAAACGACAGCCGTCGGCAAGTTTTTGGCGGAGGCGCGGCGGCGCACACGCAGCGAGGCGCGCGGCGCAGGCCCGTCTGCCGGCGGTGTGATGGCGGATCCAACGGGGTGGCGTGGGCGCGTGTATGTGTGTGGGGGGGGCTGTGCTAACAGCGCTTTTGAGGCGGGCAGCGTTTGGCGCCGCGCCGCGCTGCCGCGCCGCGCACCCCTGCTTGGCCAAGCAGGGATCTGGGGAATGCACCGCCGGACCGCCTGGCAGCCGAGGGCAGGGGTCCAGATGGGCGTTGGAAGGCTGGGGCTGAAATGCCCAGGATGCGAGCCTTGTCAGCGGCCCCCGAAACACCGCAGCCGGGAGTTTCATGGCCGCCAGACGCAGTGGGGGGAAGGGGTCCGTGGATTTTGGCAGCATTGATATTTGCTTTGGCTGCGGGCGCCCCGCGGTTTGACCGGCGCCGTTTTATGGCCGAGTCGGCGTCGGGCGGCGCGCAGCCGGCCGCCGGCGCTCTGGCAGGTGTTTATGGGCGGGGTGGTATTGCCGGCCCCGCTGGCAATAAGGGGCGCACGTGCGTAAGTGCACACGCGCGCAGGGTTTTTTTAAAACCAACGCAAAGTTGTGGTGGGGAAGAACGGAGGGTGGCGAAGAGGCAACAGAGGGGGCCGGCAGAGCGCTCGGCCCGGCGCATCCCATGCGGCGGCATGCGGCGTCAATCCTTATGCAAGCGGGCTGATATGGGGAGGGACGCGCGGTGTGCCAAACAGAGGGGCGCCCTTGGGGTTGTGTGGGGGTTGACTGTGAGCAAGAGCGAACAGCAGCCTGCCACCGCGCGGTTCGAATGCATGGGGGTGCCACTCGCCCGCAAAACCCAATCCGCGGGAGCAAAAGTGGCAAATGGCTGAGCAAATGGCCGAAGAAAAAAAACAGGGATGGGTGCGGCACACGCGCAGACATCGGTTTTGGGGCCGTTTTCGGGTTTGCGCGGGCCGCACAAAAGGGCGCGGGACGCAGTCGGACGCGCGCGCGCCGTCGATGGGGTGACGCGCGCGCGCGTGGGCCGCGTTGCTCAAGCCTCTCGAGCTTTCAATGAAGCGTGCCGTCGCCGCGGCTGGCGGCCCCATCAGGCGCAGCAGCCCTGGCCGCGCTTGGCGGAGGGTTGGGCGCCGTGGCGGCCGCCGCGGGAGCGGCGCTTGGCCGAGACAAGGGGAATGAAAACCCCCGTGCCAGCCAGCGGGGGCCCAGAGGCGAGCGCGGGCGCGGCCCCCCCCGCCGCCGCCGCCCCCGCCGCCGCCCCCGCCGCCGCCGCCCCCGCCGCCGCCGCGGGGCCAATCAGTGGCCCCGCGCACGCCGGCGCCGTCCAATGTGCGGGGCGCGCCTCGTGCGGAGAGGCCACTGCGGCGGGGCCGCTCACAAACAGCGTGCTAGACGAGAGCACGGGGCCAGCGAGGGGGCCGGAAACGTGCATCAGATTGGCGCCGCTTGAAAAGCCGCCTTGGCAGGACCTAAAAATGGGTGACGGCGTGCGGCGGTTAATGGGGGCTGCAGGGCGCGCGCGGTCGGCCGGCTAGCTGCCGAGCCCAGTGGTGGCGCTCTCTCTGCTGGTTTTGCCCGCGCCCAGACTGCATGCGCAATGGCAAGCCCCCGCGGCCCCTTTTGCCCGGCCTGTCCGCCTAAAACCTTTTGCCCCAACGCCCCGCCGTCTCACCAGGCCGCGCGCGGCGCCTGGTCGAGGCTCCAAACATCAGGCGAAGGCACGGGCGTGACGGCCGCGGCCGCAGCCGCCGCGCGGAGCAGGGCGGGGCGCTCCGCGGGCAGCAGCAGCAGCTGCTGCAGGCGCGCCTGCAGGCCCTGCGCCGACGGCGCGCCGCGCGGCGCCGGCGCCGGCGCCGGCGCGGGCGCCGGCGCGGGTGCGGCGCGGCCCAGCGCAAACGCCCCCCACGTCGCGCCCTGCGGCGGCTCTGAGAACATGTGCTGCGGCAGCGTCGCGGCCGCCGCCTGGGCCCCGCACAGCAGCGCGGCGCGCTCGAGGTCGCGGAGGGTAAAGCTGTCGATGCGGTCGGCGCTGGACGCGTTTGAGCTCAGGCTGAAGCCTTCTGCCGCGCCCTCCTGGTCGGCGGCGGCGCCGGGCTCCGCGTCTTCCCACCAGACCAGCTGCGCGCCGCTGAGGCGCTGCTCGGGCACGAGGGGCGAGAGCTGGACCGCGAGGCGCGCGGCAGCGGCCGCGGCCGCGCAGCCAGCGGCCCCGTAGCCCGCGGCGCTCGGGCCCGGTTGAGCCAACGCGCCGGTAGGCGCCGGTTCTAGCGTGCGGGGCGGCATTTTGATGACGGGGCCGGGCCAAACACCAGCTTACGATCGCCGGCCGCTAGGAATCCCAGTTTCCGTAAAACAGGCAACTACAACCCCAAAAGAATCGATCGACGGTGAGGGGCGTTGGCGACTTCGTTCGCAGTCGAAGCGTGGTTCGCAGTCACCGGGCCACCGTCCCGCCGCTGTCCTGCGAGCCCCTAGCCCTCGCGTTGGTGCGGCTGAATTTTCACGGCGAATCGCATGGGGGTGCGATGCAGGGGGCACGCCCGCGAAATGCGCTGCGTCACCGCGCGCCGCGCAATTCGCGCCGCTGAGGCGGCATGGGGGTCTGGCCTTGGGTCCGCATCAGTGCTGTTGTCTGCCAGTTCCATGCACACGCAGGCACGTTGCTGACGCCCCGCACCTCAACCCACCCTTTCCCCCACCCCTCATCAACCACCCTTGCCCCGCCCGGCGTGGGCACGAATTTTCAAACCTTTGTCGTCAAACCCCTGATTTGATACAACAGCACAGCAACGCTTCTTAAATCATTCAAAGCCCGCACGTCACCGCACCGTGCCTTGCACATGCGTGCGTCTGTGTGCCGTAGGCGACGCGATTCGGCGATTGTGGGCGCGGCATTTGCCGGCCTTCCACAACAGTTCAGTGCTGCCAATCTCAGCCAAGTCCGCTTGCCCGGGTTGTGTGTTTCGCCCACCGTGTGCGCGGTCGCCCTCAGTCCTCTACTCACCCATGCGCAGCTCACCACTGCGCAGCAGCGCGCGCCGGCAGCCCCGGGCAGCCCCGGCAGCCGCGGCCGCCGACCTGCCGCTGCCCCCCGCATGCACAGTTGGATCGCCACCGCCGATCGCCCCTTCAAGTTTTATTCGTCCCGGAAGCTAGAGAGATATACTCACACGTGCCTGAAGCGATTGTCGAAGGCAGTCCACGCGCGACAGGCCTGCCAGAGCCCACGTCCCCCCCCCCGAATCCGCCAGTCCACGGGCCTGCGCGGCGCCTGCGCGGACCCTAGCCCCGAATCTTCGGTCTCGCGTACCCCTGCGCGCCGGAGCCCACGATCGGGGCGCCCTCCGCGCAGCCCTTGACTCGGCGCGGCCCCACAGGTTCAGGGCGCGCAGCCCCATGCTGCCCTCGCCGCGTGAAATGCCTCCGGGTCTGGCATCCGCGGGGGCAGGGCTGGCGGCGTCGCCGCCGCGGGGCGCAGAGGCGGCCGGGCTCGTCGACGCGCCGCCCACCGACGGCAGCCCGGACGCTGTGGGCGAGACCAAGCCGTCCGACGCGCCGGTGTACCGCACAGACGAGTTTCGCATCAAGTGCGTAGAGCGCCGCCAGCGCCGCTGTATGCGTTTTGTCCGCACCGCTGCTGGCGTGCGCACGCCGCCACGGCGTTCACTACCCCGCTTACGCCCCCGCCCCGCAGCTGCTACAAGGTGCTCGCCTGCAGCCGCCGGACGGCCCACGACTGGTAAGCTGCAGACAAAACGCCGCCGCAGCGTCGTTGGGCTGACAGAAGCACGCGCGTCCGCCCTCTGGCACCCCCCCCCCCGCCATGTGCATTGGACAGCCCACCGTTTATGCAGGCCCACGCGCGCCCTGAAACAAAACCAATGCCCCCGCACTGCACACGCCCGCGCACAGGAAAACATGCCCCTTTGTGCACCCGGGCGAGCACGGCCGCCGCCGGCCCCTGGCAGTCTTCCACTATGAGGCCGTCATGTGCCCCGCGGTGCGGCGTGGCGAGCCCTGCCCCGCGGGCGACGCGTGCGACAAGGTGCGCCGGCGCATGAGTGGCGCCGCATGGCTGCTTGGCTGTGCGCTGCATGCGAAGGCTGCGTCGTCGCTGCATGCGGACTGCATGGCGCCGCCTGGCCACTCGCATGCATGGCCAGCCCCCCTCTGCCACCCGGTTTGACCGAGCCCTCCCTCCCGCGCTGTCGACCGGCCCCTCACCGCACCGCAGGCCCACAACGTGTTTGAGGTGCGCACGGGAGGCCTGGGCGAGGGGCGCAGCGCTGGCATGCAGCTGGGCGCACAAAGCGGGCCAGCAGACAGCCCGCGCACCGCCGTCTGGCCCGCCGCTACCCTGCTGCTGGGAGCAAACTGACCCCCCCCTCAATCCCTCCGCTCCCCAACCCGTGAGCGCGCAGATGTGGCTGCACCCCGACCGCTACCGCACCCAGATCTGCATCCAGGGCACGGCCTGCACGCGCAAGGTGTGAGCATGCATGCGCTCCGAATCGCCTGTCACCCTCGCATGAAACTCGTGCCATGACGCGCGCACATGCTGCGCGTGCAAAACCTGATTGCCGCCGCTCCATCCCCGGCAGCCGCCACTCACCGCCGCCGCCGCCGCTGCTCCAACCATCCCCCCAGGTGTGCTTCTTCGCCCACACCCCCGCCGAGCTGCGCCGCCCTCCCGTGCGCCAGTCGTCCGCCGGCCGCAACGGCGTGCTGAGCGGCAGGCGCGGCAGCGACGGCCCTTCGCCCACCCAAAGCCCCGCTGGCACAGGCGCCGGCATCTGGTGCCTGCCGGTGGGCGGCGCGTGGGCCGACCTGACTGGCGCACTGCCAGGGCCGGCGGGGGGCCTGCCGCTCGGCATGGGCGTGGCGCCGCAGTCTGCTGGGGCGCTCACGCCGGCGACGACGGCTGCGCCGCCAGCAATCCTCGGCGTTCCCGGCTCGCCGGCGATGGGCCCCGTGGGCGTCGGCCTTCAGGCGCCGAGCGCCGCCGCCAAGGACGGCCCGGCAACGCACGCGATGCTGGTGGAGATGCAGCGGCAGCAGCACGCCGCCAACGTGCTCCACACGCTGCTGCTGGAGGCCGAAGCCGCCTCGGCGGCCAGCGCGCACGCCGACGCGGTCGCGCGCGACGCCGCCAGCCGCGCGGCGGCGTTCGCCACAGGCCTGCGCATCTCGCTGCCGCCGGCGCCCCCTGCGACGGCGCCGCCCCTGGCCACTGGCAGCGGCGGCGCGACCAGCGGCGGCCCGTCGGCCGCCGCGGCCAACGGCGGCCACGCCCTGCGCTCGGCGCGCAGCGCGCCGCTCGGCGCGCTGCTCGACGACGCCGCCCTCGACGCGTGGTCGGAGCTGCAGCTGCCGGCGCCGCTGGAAGGCGGCTTTGCCAGCGCGGCCGCGACACCCGCCTCGGCCTTCTGTGACGACAGCTTCGCCGGGTTTGACGCCAACGCCACGTGGCCGCCGCCCACATTCCAGCTACCAATGGCGGGCGTGGCGGCCGTGAGCAGCGGGCTCGCCTTTGCCGCACGGCCCGCCGCCGGCTACCGCGGCTGACGTGGCTCGCCGGCGGCCCTTTTTGTCGGCTGCCGGCGGCTGCTGGAATGATTAGGCGGCTCAGGTGTGGCAGCCAGTGCACAAAGGAAAACGACCAGCAAAATGAGTAGTGGCGGCGCGCGCTCACTAATGTTTTCCAGCCGTTCATGGCGATGACTTGTCTGTCTGCTTGTCCGACGCAACCACTGCTGTGTGGACCGCGCACATTTCCATCCCCACTCTCGGTTCGCGCACCAACCTGGCCCGCCGCGGCAACTGCGCTGCTGTGGACGGCCGCCGGCCAGCCGCCGGCGGCAGTGCGGCTCCGCGCACGCGCTTGCCCTCTTCAGTTGCTTCCTCTTTCACGTGCACGCACGCGCGCGCAAGGCAAACGCGCTGCGGTGTGTGCGCCTCTGTGCATGCGGCCGCGCGGAAACACACATTCTTCACAAGGCCGGCGGGCGGGGCCTCAAGAACTGGCCTCGCCCGCGCCCCAACAACCGACACGTGTCAATGCAGCGCCCCACGCCTCCATCCCAAACACCCTCGCCTGAGCTGATCGTTGCCGTTTGCCCTCTCCCTGCTCTTTGCAGAGGATTGCCCATCGTGCATGGTCACAGGGAGGCCTGTTTGCATGCGCGGGCGCGGGGCGGGTGCAAGCCCGGCCCGCGAGCCTTTGCAATGCACCCGCGCACCCGCATCATCACGCCTCGCGCCGTTCGCCGCGCGCGCGGCTCAAAACGGCGGCCCAGATCTCTGCGCGGCGTGCAACCCCACACCCCAGATACGGTACGATTCTAGTATCCTCACTGTGCGTTTTGTACATTTTGTGCTTTATCGATAGAAAACGCAGCGCCCGCGCTCAAGCGCGGGCACTCAAAGGCCCACCTTTTGTCGATCAGCTTCACCGCATCTGCGGCGCGCGCGCGCGCGCCCCCCGCGTGCGCGCGCGCGCGCGCAGCCAATCGCGCGCCACGCACCGCGCCCGCCGGCCCGCACCCGGCAGGCTGCCATGGCCACTCACAACAGCCCGAACGCGCGCAGCGCTGCGAGGCGCGTGCGCGCACTGGCGCCCCACAGCCGGCTGCTGTCGCGGCCGGCCAACGCGGGCCAGAGCAGCACTGCGCTGCGCGCCCCACGCTTTGCGGGCCAGGGGGCGGCGCATGCCCCCTGCATGCAGGGAGCTTTTGAGCAGCTCCCGCAACAAAAAAACAAACGTCAGAATATAAAGCGGCCTCCAGCAGCCGCCCCGCGCGCCACCCCACCCATAACCGTCGCGTATAAGCGCAGCGGCGGCGGCGGCCCGCCGTGCCCCTCCGGGCAGCTGCAGCCGCGTGTTGCAGGGTCTTCCTGCCCTGTGAGGGGCCCGGCTTCCTTGCCGCGCGTTGCCTCTATGCGCGTGTGCATGGCTTTGATTGCCCCCACGGCTTGCCGCCGCCTTCTGAACCGCGTTTGAGACTTCGAGTCCAGCAAAGCGCCGCGCGGCGCGCGACCGACCCCCGCCCCCGCTGCGCGCGACCAGCACTGAAGGGAGGGGCCAGGCGCGCGTGTGCACGCGCGCGCGCCGGGCGGCCCGCGTTTGGAGGGGGCTTCAACGCATGCACTCGGCTGTCAAAGGGATTGGCCCCGTGAGAGGGCTCCACTAGTCGGTTGATGGAACTCAGTGTTGCCTCGATTGTCCGCGTCACACTGCTGCGGGTGCCTTCCGACGCGCCCGCCTCGTAGCTGTTCATGCGCTCTGCAAACTTTCGACCACCTTTGTCCGAGCGGCGCGAGGGGCTGCAAGTGGAGGAACAGCGTGCGTGCGTGCGGGGGTGCGTTGGCCAACAGGATGGCGCGCTCCCAGGCCGCGCTCAGGCCGTGCTGGGCGCCGCGGCGGGCGGCGGGCGGCGCGTGCAAGGGGCCGCCCCCGCGGGCAACGCAGCACGGCATTAAGCAAATCAAGCTTTTCGAAAAGCGTTGGAGCTTGAAACTTGCAAAAACAACCAGCCGCGCCTGGCTAGATCACGGAGCAGGGAGGCAGCCGGCCAGGGCCTGTTTTCAGCCCCGAAATTTGCATCATTGGCCCGTTCCTGAAATCGATACTTTACGAGAAGCGGCCGTAGAGTCCGCCTTTCTAAGCGGCAGCTGAGGGACGTGGCTGACGGCGGACGCCGCCTGGCGGAGCCGGGACCGTCCCATTGGCTGGGAGGGGCGCTCGCTACTCTTCGGGGCTCGTCCAGGGCATCGGCGAGCCTGTGACGGCTGCCCGGGTCGCGCCACCAGATCGCGATGCTCGCCCACCGGGGCCTGCCGGGCGCCTCGGTGCGTGCGGGGGGCCGGGTAGCGCCCGCGGCTCGCGCCCCGCTCAGGGCGGCGGCCGGCCGGCGCGCGGCGCGGCCGCAATGTAGCGCGCAGCAGCCGGGCAGCGGCAGCGGCGGCGGCGCCGCCGATCCGCAGCCCCCGCACGCGGCCGCGCCCGGCAGCGGCGAGTGCGGGCCCAGCAGCAGCGGCAGCAGCGACGCCCACCAGCAGCAGCAGCAGCGCCCCGCCGGCTGGCGGACGCGCCGCGCCGGCGCGCTCGGCGCCGCCGGCATCGCCGGGTCGTGGGCGGTCGCATCCCCCGGCCTCGGCGGCGGCGGCGGCGGCGGCGGTGGCGGCGGCGGTACCGGCGGCGGCGGCGGCGGCGGCGGCGGGGGCTGGTGGTCCGGCGGCGGCGGCGGCGGCGGCGAGGGCGCCGGCGGCGGCGCCAACCCGCTGTTCGAGCTCGCCGCCGCCGCCGGCGCCGCCGCCGCGTCCGGCGGCGACGCCGGCGCCGGCAAGGGCGCCAAGCGGGGCTCCAAGAAGAAGCCCGCGGAGGAGGAGCTCGACCCGGAGGCCGCCGCCGCAGAGGCGCTGCTCGAAGAGGCCGACGCGCCGACGGAGGAGCTCGCCGCGCAGCTGGGCGGCGGCCCCGGCGGCGCCGGCGGCGGCGCCCGCGGCGCGCGGCGCGCGGCGGACGCGTTGATCACTTCGGAGTCGGAGCTCGAAGAAATGCTCCGCGCCGCCGCCGGCGCCGCCGGCGGCGGCGGCGACCCCGGCGCGGCCGGTGCAGACGCCGGCCGCGTCGGCGCGCGGCGCTGCGTGGAGGTCGTGATCGAGGGCTGGCCCGAGGTCGGGGCGCTGCCGCGGATGGGGGAGCTGAAGGACATGCTGTCCGTGCAGGAGGGGTTTGCGTTTGACTACCAGGACGTGGTGGACGACCGGCGCAAGCTGGAGCTGTGAGGGGGCTTGGGGTTTTTTGATTTGGGGGGGGGGGGGGCTGGGCGCTTTGTTTGCGCGCGGCGGAGCGATCGGCTCGCGACGCGGCCTGGGCGCGCGCCGCTGCGCTTCAACAACCCCTTGCACCACCCCCCCGCCCCCCTAAAATCCACCCCCCTTTAAACAACCCACCTTGAAACAACCAAAGCCAATATGACGAGTACATCGCCAACGTGGACATCCGCACGGAGTACGTCGACGACAAGAGCAACCACCAGCGCGTGGTGTACAAGTTCAGGTGGGGCGCTTTGGGGTGCTTTGGGGGGTTAAGGGGTGCTGTCGGGACTCTTTTGTCTTGCACACCAACGTGCTGTGCACGGATGATCCATTCAAAACCGTTCAAAAACTGCTTGAAAACCGTCAAAATCCGACCAAAAACGCCCAACAACCGTTCTCACCCCCCCCCCAGGCCCTATGTCTTTGAGGGCATCGACACCATCGAGATCAAAAACGCCACCCTCATGCCCCAGCGCGTGGTGGACGACATTGTCAAGAGGTGGGGGTTGGGGGTTGGGTTTGGGGCTTTGGGGGATGGGGGGCAATTGGGGAGCTAGGGGTTTGGGCTTTGGGGGTGGAGGGCGGGGTCGCAATTTCTGTAAGAAAAAAAGGGTCGTCGTTTGGGATGGCCCATGCCGGAGAGGAACCGAAACCCCATTCCAAAACCATGGGCCGAAACTTTGACTGAAACCCTGCAACAACAACAAAAAACAAACAAACAAACAACAAAAAGTGTGTATTGAACAAAACGCCCCCCTCCCCCCCCCGGCAGCTGCCTGCCGCCCCACCCCTACCGCGTGGAGATCGGCCTGATGGACAAAGTGCGCGAGAAGATCGAAAAATGGTGCGTTTGACCGGGGTTTGACCGGGTTTTTTTGGCCGGTTTGTTTTGACTGCGGGTGTTGACTGGGGGTGTTGACTGGGGGTTTGACCGGCCGCTGAGCTTATATAATTGCGCACCCCCTACCCCACCCAAAACAACAACCCATTAAAAACACCCCTTGAAACATAAACCTCTCCCCCCTTATACAAAACGACAACCCAGGTACCAGGACCGCGGGCTGCCCTCACAACCCCCCTCCCCCACCAACATAACAACCCAGTAACAACCCATTAACAACACCCCCGTATCAAACAAACCCCACCCCCCCAGGTACCAGGACCGCGGCCTGCCCTTTTGCTACGTCGGCTACTTTGACGGAATGGAGGAGGGCGCGCTGCGCGCCAACGTGATAGAGGCGCGCATCAACGACGTGGCGGTGGGTGCTTTGTTTGGGGGGTGGGGGTGGGGTCTGCGGTGGGGTTTGAAGGGGGGTGCTCCTGCACGAGCTGGGCACGCAGCCCGCACAAACCGACGACACCCCGTCAAACCCCCAATCAAAACTCCAAAACCAGGTGCGCTATGAGCGCCCTCCCCCAAACACGCACCCCCTCCCCCCCAAAATGCCGAAAATCACACCCCCCTCCCGCAAACCATAAACCACCCCAAACCAAACCCAGGTGCGCTACGAGCGCCCCCGCCCAAACACGCACCCCCTCCCCCCCAAACAAGTAAAAAAAGCACAACCCCTCCCCCAAACCAAATCCCAAACCAGGTGCGCTACGAGCGCCCCCGCGCCGGCGGCGACGACAGCGACGGGCTGGAGGTCTACTCCCAGGGGGAGGTCGTGCCCGCGGAGCGGCTGGTGGCGGCCGCCGGTTTCAAAAAAGGGGCCCACTACCACATTGACGACGGGCAGGACGCGATCAACAACATCTACGCCTGCGGTGGGGGGCTGTTGCCGAAGGGCGCCCCTTTTTGTGCCTTTTTTGGGGGTGGAGGGGAGGTTTTCAAACCGCTGATGCGCTGGGCGGCTCGGGGAGCAGGGGCAGGGGGGAACAGTGTGGCTCCAGCGACCCACCCCCAAACACCACCAAACCGCCAACCACCAAGTGCCAACCACCAATCACACACACCCAACCGCCAGCCAACAACAATAACAACAAAACCCCACCCCCAGGCCTGATTGAGGAGATCAACATAGAGCCGGAGCAGGACATGCAGGACCCCAATCACCAACTGCCAACCACCAACCGCCAACCACTGTTAATAACCAATAACCCCCCTTTGCAGGCCTGATTGAGGAGATCAACATTGAGCCGGAGCAGGACATGCAGGACCCCAGCAAGATCAACATCAAGGTGGTGGTGGAGGAGGTGCGGCCACGCAGCATGGAGGTGAGCGCCCTTGACCGGGGGTTGATTGGGGTTTTGGCTGGGGTTTGACCCGGGTTGTCTTGTGCGCAGGAGGTAGCATGCAGCCCCTTGGCAGCACCCCCAAACCCCCCCAATCCCCCCCCAAAACCAGCCTCACAAAAAGCCCCTGCCGCCCCCCTCCCTCCCCCTTCCCCCCCAAGATGGACCTGGACTGGGCGTTTGCCCTCAAGGACGGCGTGCCCCAGATCACGCGCCAATCACTCATCCCAGGTGCGTTTCTTTGGGTTTTTTTGAGTGAGGTTTGTTGCAGCGGGGCTGTTTTGACTTGCGCCTCCTCCCCGTAAGCCGCTCTTTCAGGATCTGAAACCTCCCATTCCCAGTCCCCAACCTCCGGAAAACCCCCCAAACCCCCCTCCCAACCCCCCAAACCTTTCCCAAACCCAACCTTTCCCTGCAAACCTTTCCAAAACCTTTTCCCTCCCAAATCCCTGCAAACCAGGCGGCTCCGTCGAGGTCAGCCACGAGAACCTCTTCGGTGACTCCCAGTCCCTCTCAAAAGCCCCCATAATCCCCCAAACCCAATTCACAAACCTCCCCAAAACCTCCAACAACCCCCAACCAGGCGGCTCCGTCGAGGTCAGCCACGAGAACCTCTTCGGCGACTCCCAGTCCCTCTCCGTCTCCCTGTCTGCCAGCGACTGGCGCAACCCCTCGGCGGACCTGGGCTTCCAGATGAGCTACACGGAGCCCTTTTACAAGCCCAACACGACGCGCAACCTGCAGGCGAGCTTGTTTTGGTTTTGCCGCCCGCGCCGCCCTTTCGGCACCTCCCTGCTTCCCCGTTCTGCCCCTTTTCGTCCCGCTCCCGCCGGCGTTTGCTCGCGCCCAAACCGCCCCGAGCCACAAAAGAAGCCCGCCAAAGCTCTTCAACCGCCGTGACCGCCGAAAAACCCGCCGAAAGCCCCCGCCAAAACTGCCAAAAACTGCCAAAAGCACCGAAACCGCCCCGAGCCACCAAAGAGCTCGCAAGAAACCTCTGAAACCGCCGAAAACCCCAAACCCCCCCCTTAAACCCCAGGTCTTCAACACCCGCAAAATGTCTCCCATCTTCACCCCCGGGGCCGAGCCGGACGTCCCCCCCGTTTTCGTGGACCGCTTCGGCGCCAAGGCCTGGACCTCCCACGTCGGGGGGCAGGACAACAAGGCGAGCCGCTTTGGGGGGGTTCTTGGGGGGGGCGGGGCGATTTTGGCGCTTTTGGCGCCAAGGCCTGGACCTCCCACGTCGGGGGGCAGGACAACAAGGCAGGCCTACCCTTTTGTTTAGGGGGTTCCCGACACATTTTAGGGGTGAATATTGAATTGTGCTTCGGGCCCCAAACCCCCTCAACCCCCCAACCAACCACCCTTCCCACTTAGCCCCACTAAACCGGACTACCCCCCCCCCCAAAACACCCCCCCAAAGGTGGAGCACGCCCTGCTGCTGCAGCAGATCACCACCGTCGACGAGAACGGCCAGCCCGTGTCAAAGGTGCGGCGCGGGAGGGTGGCCAGCCTTTCCGTTTTGGGGGGGCTGGGGGCGCTTTTGGCCCTGCGTGGTTGGGCCTAGCAGCGGTTGACAGCGGCCTGCGGTTGGGCCTGGCAGCGGTCAACGGCGGCCTGCGGTTGGGCTGCCGGCTGTCTTCAGGCTTTCGGGGCCCTTTAGAGAGACGGCGGCGCAAGGAACCACCGACAAAACAGCCCCCTTGCAAACACAAACGCACCCCTCAAACAACCCCCCAACACCCCCAAAACAAACAAACCCCCAACCAAAAACAGGGCACCAAGGTGGCGCGCGGCTACTACGCGGACAACGGCCCCCCCACCACCCTCTCCGGCACCGGCCGCGACGTGTCCCTGAGCTACCAGGGCTTTGCCGCGCTGGACGACGTCCAATTTGTCAACGGCAACCAGCTGGGCCGCCGCCTGCTGTTCCAGGCGCGCGGCTCTTTGGGTTGGTTCTCCGTGGCTTGCTTTGCCTTCCCGAAATCAAACGCCCAGTTTATTAACCTTCGAACCCCCTCGAAACCCCCAAGCAAAAACCGCCCAAAGCCCCCATGAATGCCCAAACAAAACCGCCCAAACCCCCCAAAACCGCCCCCCCAGGTCGACCAGGGCCTCAACCTGCGCGTGCCCCTGCCCGGCGGCCGCACGGCCGGCTTTGGAGGGGGCCTTTACAACCGCCTCACCGCGAGCTTCACGAAATTCATGCAGCTGCCCGGGCTGCCGCAGCTCACCGACGACGACGTTTGGGTGGGTTTTGGCGTTTTTTGGGGGGCGTTTGTTTGGCTTTATTAAAGCAAGGAGGACCCGCTTTTGGCTTTGGGGGCCGCTGCAGCTCACCGACGGCGGCGTTTGGGTGGGTCCCGGTTTCGGGTCCCGGTTTTCGACCCGCTTTTTTTTGGAGGGGGGGGGGGCTACACACCCGGGGCTGCCGCAGCTCACCGACGACGGCGTTTGGGCGGGGTTTGGCTTTTTGGGGGAGGGGGGGGGGTGTTTTTGTCACACGAGCTGTGGTGTTTTTCGGAAGGGGCCCCTTTGGTTGTTTTCGGAGAGGCGGGCATCGAACCGCGACCGCGCCCCCCCAACACCCCCCCCCCCAAACCCTCCCACCAACAACCCCCCAACCACCCCCCTCCCAGATCCGCCGCCGCGCCCCAAACACGCTCGTCCTCCACGCCCGCGCCGGCAACTGCCTCGGCGACATGGCCTCCTATGACTACTTTGCCCTGGGTGGCCCTTACTCAGTGCGCGGCTACGCCCCCGGCGAGCTCGGCGCGGCGCGCCGCTTCGCCGAGCTCGCCGCGGAGGTGCGCGTCCCGCTGCGCAACCACTCGAAGCGCCTGCCGGGCACGGCGTACGCGTTTGTGGAGTACGGGTCTGATCTGGGCAGCGCCCGCAGCCTGGCGGGGGCGCCCACCGAGTACTACCGCAAGGCCGGGCGGGGGGCGAGCTACGGGGTCGGGCTCAAGGCGCTGGGCGCGTGCCGGTTCGAGCTCGTGAGGGACTGCAACGCCGGCACCAACCACGCGCTCATCCACTGGGGGGAGCGGTTCTGAGGCGGGCCGGCCGGCCGGCCCCTTTTTCCCCGCTTTTGGGGCCCCGCCGGGCCGCGGGCGCGGGGCGGGGCGGCGCGAACCGGCCGGCCCGCCTCCCGCCGGCGGCGGCGCGGCGGAGGGTGCGCGCCTCGGACGCGGGCGCGGGAGCTTCTCTTGGGGGGCGCCGCCCCCAAACCGAGGCGTGCGCGCGGCCCCCTTTTTCCCGCGGCGATCCCTCCCTCTTTTTTGGCCTCCTCCGCTCTGCCTTCCTCTTCTCCCCAACCTCCCCCCACACTCGGCCCCCCCTCTCCTCTACTCATGCCCTAGGGTTTAACCCCTGCCCCGCGCGCGGCGCCGGTCTGGGCCGGCTTTCCGCTCTCTTCCTCTTCCTCTCTCTGCCCCCCGGCTGCGGCCGGCCCAGCTGCTAGCTTCGCATGTAACCCGCAACGGACACCGGTTCTGGGGTTTTTGGGGGCGGGGGCTGCGCCCCAAAGCGCTGCCTGGGCGGGCGCGGGGAGGGCTGCCTGTCAGACAAGAGGGGGCGGGGGTTTGAGGACAGCCGCCGCTGCTCGGGTTTACAGGGGCCGCGCCCCAACCGCAGCATAAGGGAGCCGGCGCCGGCGCCGGCGCCGCGGTGGGGCGGCGAACGAGGCGCGACGGGCCCGCACGCGGCAGCATGGGGCTGCGGGCAGAACCCGGGGCGGCTCAACTCAAAAAGCGGCGGGGGCGTCGCCGCCGGAGGGGGGGGTGGCGCGCCAGCTGCGAGCTGCCGCGCGCGTCGCCGCGCGGGCGAGCTTGGAGCGCGGCCGCATTCGGGGGCCGTTGGCCGCGGCCCCGCCGGCCAACGCGCCGGCAAAGCAAAGGGTTTGACGGGGGGGGGGGGGAGAGCCGGCCCAACCCAAAGCTCAAAAGTACTCGCCGTCGAGGTCCATCGACGTCCCCCCCACGCCGCCGCCGCCGTTGGCCCCCTCGCTGCCGCCGGCGCTGCCGCAAAGGCCGCTGCCGCCGCTGGCGCCGCAAGGGATCGCAGGGCTGGCCGCCCCGCCGGCGCCCGCGCCGGGCGGCTGCAGGAACGAGGCGTCCGCACAGCCGGGGGGCCCGGCGGGCGCCGCCGAGCCGGCCTGGCCCGGCGGCTGCGGGGAGGGCGCGCGCGCCGCGGCGGCCGCGGCGGCGGCGGCGGCGGCGGCGGCTGGGGAGGTGGCGCGCGCCAGCTGGCCGGGGATCTTGACCTTGATCTTGAGCGGCACCCTTGGCGGCAGCTTCCCGGCCCCCGCGGCGGCGGCGGCGGCGCCGGCGGCGGCGATGTCCGCCGGCGCCGCACCGACCGCCGCCGCCGCCGCGGCCGCGGCCTGCGCCGCCGCCGCCGCGCGCGCCGCCGCGTCGCCCATCGCGCGCGCCGCCTCCTCGCGCGCCGCCGCCGCCGCCCGCGCCGCCGCCGCCGCCCGCGCCGCCGCCGCCGCGTCGCGGGCCGCGCGCAGCTGCGGCGGCGTGAGGCCGAACGTGCCGTCGCGGCGCGCCGCCTCGGCGGCAGCGGCGAAGCGGTCGACCGGGAAGCTGAAGGGTCGTGAAAGGCTGTACAGCCGGCTGTCCTGGAACGGCGGGAACGGCCCCGCGCGGCGCAGCGTGCCGGGGCGGCCGCGGCCGACCTTGGCGAGGAGGCCGCAGTACATGACGCCCCCGGGCGGCAGCCAAAAGGCCTCGCCGCCGCCGTCGCAGCCGCGCTTGCGCTTGCGCTGGGCCGGCTGCTGCTGCTGCTGCTCCTGGTTCTGCTCATTGGTCTGCTGCTGCTGCTGCTGTTGGTCGCCCGCCGCCCCGTTTTGGTGCGCCTCCTGCATTTCCACGTCCGACCCCTGCCCCTGCTGCTGCTGCCCCTGCTGCTGCTGCCCCTGCTGCTGCTGCCCCTGCTGCTGCGCCGCTTCCTGCGCCTGCTCCCGGGCCTGGCCCCGCGGCCCCTCCTCCGCCGCCGCCCCGGCCTCCTCCGCCGCCTCGGCCTCGGCCTCGGCCTCCGCCGCGCGCCGCCCCGCCTCCTCAGCCTCTTCCAGCTCCAGCAGCGCCCCCGCGAGCGTCTGCGGCGGCCGCAGCGGCGCGGGGCGCAGCACGAACCTGTAGCCGGGGCTGGACGCGAGCCCGGGCTCGCCGCCGGCGCCGGGGTAGAGCAGGGCCGCGTCCAGCGCGGCGACGCGCCACGCGAGCGCGGCGGAGGTCGGCGGCAGCCAGGCGAGGGGCTCCTCCGCCGCCGTGACCGCGGCCGCGCCCGCGGCGTCGCCGGCGGCGGCGGCGTCTGCCGGCGGCGCCGCAGGCCCCGCCGCCGTGCCGCCGTCATGCTGCTCTGCACCGCCGCCGCCGCCGCCGCTCCCGTCGCGCCCGCGCCTCGGCGGCGGCGGGCACCACGCGCCGCGGATCACAGGCGGCGCGCCGCGCCAGCCGCGGGCGAAGCGCGAGCGGTCGACCGCGGCCTCCAGCTGCCCGAGCGCCCGCCGCAGATCTGCGGCGCCGCCCGCCGCCCGCACGGCTTCCGCCCAGCCGGCCCGGTCCCAGGCGGGGGCTTCCCCCCCGCCGCCGGGCCCGCTTGCCAGGGCGGCGTCGATTGTGAGCAGCGCCCGCTTCAGCGCCGCGACCGGGGGAGGATCGTCGCGGGGCAGCGGCAGCCGCGCGATCGCCGCCGCCGCCGCCGCCGTCGCGCGGCGCGCCGCCCAGGGCGCGAGCACCGCCGCCGCCGCCGCCGCCGCCGCGGCCGCGGCGGCCGGGACCGCTGCGTCCGGCGCCGCGAGCGGCGCGCCCGGCATGGCAGCTGCCACGCCGGGCGCGACGCGGGCCAGGGAGGCCGCCAGGGCGCCCTCCCGCGCGCCCTTGACCAGCAGGGCCCCCTGCAGCAGCTCCAATTGGTCGCGCCTAGTCAGCAGGCGCCACTCCCCGGGCGGCTCGTCCCCGCCACCGCCGCCACCGCCACTGCACGGCTCGAACCAGACGCGCCCCCAATCATCTGGGTCCGCCGCCGCCGCCGCCGCGAGCGCTGCACGCTGCGCTGCATCTACCGCGGGCGGCACGGCCGCGCTCGCGGCCGCGGCCGCGGCTTCCTGCGCCCCCGGCCCGCCGCCGGGCGCGCCGCCGCCGCCGCCGCCGGGCGCGCCCGCGCCGATGCCGGCGCCGCGCGCGAACAGCCAGTAGCGGTTGCGCCGCCGGTCGAGCCCCAGCGGCTCAAACCTGATCTGGCAGGCGTCCTCCACCTTTGTCATCGCCTCGGCCCTCGCCACGAGGCGCGCCCCCGGCTCCCCCTCCTCCCCGCCGCCGCCGCCGCCGCCGCCGCCGCCGCCGGCCGCGACGCCGAGCGCGCCGGCGGCGGCCTTGGCGGCGGCCGCGGCCGCCGCTGCGAGGGCGTCGGCGCCGACGGGCTCGCCGGCGGCCTGGCGGCGCTGGAGGGCGTCGAGCGCGCGCTGCGCCTCCTCGGCGGCCGCCTTGGCGCGCGCGTGGGCCTCCTCCTCGCGGCGGCGCCGGTCTGCCTGCGGGTGGGGTTGGGCCGGGGGCGCGGTTTGGGGGTGCGGGTTTGGGGCATGGCGCGGCGCGGCGCGTGTCCCTTCGCTCCTCAGCAACCCCTGGTTCCCCCAACCAAAACGGCAACACAAAACGGCAACACGAAACCGGCCACCAAAACCGGCACCCGAAACCGCACCCGCGCCTCCTCCCCCATCTGCCGCCTCGCCGCCGCCGCCTCGTCCGCCCGCCAGTCCAGCTCAGCGCGCAGCGTCGGCCCCGCCAGCGCGGCGTGGGCCAGCCAGTCCAGCGCGTCGAGGCGGAGCCCAAAGGGCAGCCCGTCGTAGTCGCCGGCGGCGAGGGCGGCGACCCAGGGCTCGCCCCGGGGGGACGCCGCCGTCGCGGCGTCGTCGTCGCTGGGGCGTTTGTTTTGGGGGGGGGGAGGGGGCGGGTGTCGGCGGCGTCGGCGGGGCGGCGGCCGGCGCGCGGCAGCGGGGAGGGTGCTGCGAGCGGCAGCAGGAAGGCCGCTGGCAGCGGCGCACGCCAGGCCCACCAAGCAGCCCAAAACAGGCGTTGGTTGACCCAGGGCCCCGCTCAAAGCGCCCGCCAAGCCCCACCTCTCCGCGCCGCCGCCGCCGCCGCCCTCCTTGTCCCCCGCACCGCCGCCGCCGTCCGCGCCGTCCGCCCCGCCGCCGCCGCCGCCCTCCTCCTCCCCCTTCTCCGCCGCCGCCTCGGCCTCCGCCGCCGCCGCCGCCGCCGCCTCGGCCTCGGCCGCCCGCTTGGCGCGCGCCTTCTCGCTCTTCTGCTGGTGCAGCAGGTGCGGCTGCAGCGCCCACCAGCCGGGGCGGACCTTTTGGAAGATCGCGTCCCGTGACAGAGCGCCTCCGACGATGAGCTCCGGCGGCTTTCCGCTGGCGGTCAGGTCGCGGAGGCCGCGGGACTCGATTGCGGCGATGATGGCCTCGAGGCTTAGGCCGTTGTGGTCCGCCTCGACCAGGATCTGAGATCACGGGGGCGGGGGGGAAGAGGAGAAGGAGGGATTCAGATAGTCTGGTCCTGATAACAAGACAAGACTGGAAGGGAGAGCGTGCGCGCGCGCGCACATGAAAACACGCCAGGTGGCCCAGAAACAAAACAACAAACAACAAACAAACAACCGCCAGATGGCCCCCAAAGCAGCCCCCTCGAAACGCGCCCCTCCCCGAGCCCGAAAAGCCCCCCCCCCCCGCCCCTGCGGGCCCTCACCCTCCAGCAGGCGCCCTTCATGGTAGTAATGGTGTTGAACCTCGGCGGGATCTTGAGCTTAGTCACCGTACCGTCGGCGTAGCGGTACACCACCTGGTCGTCCCGCCCCCCCGGCTGCGGCCCGATGGGCCCGCCGGCGTCGCCGGCCCCAGATGCGGCGCCGCCGGGGCCGCCGGCGGGCGCGCCGCCGCCGCCAAAGCCAAAGCCGCCGCCAGGGCCGCCGTCGCCGCCGGAGGGCTCGAGGCCGGGCGCGTCCGGCGCGCGCGCGGTGCGCCTCGGCCCGGCCCCGCAGGCCGTCGCCAGCTGGCGCAGCACCTCGGGCCAGGTGTGCGGCCCCAGGTGCGCCCGCCAGTGGTGGGGGTCGTAGCCCCACGCCCACGCCTCCTCAAGCGCCTGCGCCGCGGCGACGCGCGCCTGGTCTGCAAAGTGGAGCTGGCCCACGGCCTGTGTGTTTTGGCGGCGGTTTCGGTTTTTTCCCCGGCGGTTTTGAGTTTTGCGGCGGTTTTGGGGTTTTGCGGCGGTTTTGTTTTTTGCGGCGGCTCCGATTTGGGTCGGTGCGTGCGTGCCTCAACCAGGCCCCACTCTGCCGCCGCTGCCGCCTTGCCTGCAGCACTCTGTTGGGGCGGGCGTCCTCTCCCCTTCGGGCAAGCACAAAGCCCCAAGAGAGAACCCCCCAACCCCAAGCCAGAACCCCCAAACACCCCAGCCCCTCAAGCCACACCCCCAAACGCCCCCCACCTGCAGCACCCCGCTGGCGTGGGCCTCCTCCATGTCCGCCTGCACCACCCTTATCAACGCCACGTGCAGCGCCGCCGCCGCCGCGTCCCGCTGGCCCGCGGCCAGCGAGGCCAGCAGCGCGGTGGGGCGGGGCGTTTCGAGGCCCAGGACCTCCCCAAAAACGGACAGGAAGCTCCACAGCTCGAGCACCCGCTCGCCTTCCACCCGGCCCAGAAGCTGCCCAGGCGCGGGCGCCGGCGCCTGCGGCGCGGGCGTGGCGGCGCCGTCGGCGGGCGCGGGCGCGGGGGGCGGGGCGAACGCCGGCGAGAGGCCGAGCGCCGGCGGCGGGAATGGCGGCCGCGTGACCCCTTCTGGCAGTGGCGCCGGCGCGCCAGCGGCGCCCGCTCCTCCCCCTCCTCCTCCCCCTCCTCCTGCTGCTCCTCCTCCTCCTGCTGCTGCTGCCCCTGCTGCTGCTGTCGTCGCTCTCGCTGCTCCTCCTCCTGCTGCTGCCGCTGCTCCTCCTCCTCCTGCTGCCGCCGCCGCCTGCAGCTCTGCCAGCTCGAGCTCTTCGTCGTCCGGCGGCCCCGCCGGCGGCGGCGGCGGCGCCGCGGCGCGCTTTTGCTGCTGGTGCTGCTGCTTTTGGAGGGCCCGCTTCAGGTCCCGCTCCTGCGGGGGCGCAGGAGGGAAGGGGTTTGATGCCGGCGCGCAGGGGTGCTCGTGGGGGGCCTGCGAGGCTGGCACTCACTGCTTTCAGTGCTTTGACTAGGCGCAGTCCGCCCAAACACTACAATCTCTGCACCAAAGGACTAATTGCCCTGCGCTCTCAAGGCACGCAAAACCCCGCCCCGCCCGAATGCCGGCGCCCTCCACCCGGCCCACCTGCGCCGCGCGCACGCGCTCCAGCTCCTTCGCCCGCTGCTGCGCCAGCCGCTCCGCCGCGCGCTGCCTGGCGTCCGCCAGCCGCGCGCGCGCCGCGTCGAGGCTTGCCTGGGTTTAGATTTGTTGGGGGGCCGGCCAGGGTTGGGAGCAGCGGCGCAAGGTGGTGCTGGAGGGGCGGCGTGCTGGCGGCTGCCTGCGCTCCTGACTACTAGCTGTGATGAGAACCGTCCAGAGGGGAGGCCCTCCAGAGGCAAGGGCCTCTCCCCTGATTACGCAGCCAGTCAATCAAAGCTTCAAAACTCGCAAGCAAGCGCAGGCACCCAATGACTAGATCCACTTCTTTTCCTCTCAAAGAAAACAGCCCGCGGCGCGCTGCCCTCCCCCGCCCCACCTGCAGAGCCATCGACTCTGCCTGCAGCCGCATCGCATCCGCCGGGTCCCCCCCGCCCGCAGCCGCCCGCTGCTGCAGCTCCGCCATCCGCGCCTCCTCGGCGCCGACGGCCGCCTCCGCCTCGCGCACCGCCGCGTCCGCGCCCTCGCCCCACACCCCCGCGCCGCCGCCGCCGCCCTCCGCGCCGCCGGCGCCGACGCTGCCCGCGCGCGGCGCGGGGCGGCGCGCGTCGGCGGCCGCCGGGGCGGCGCCGCCGTCGGAGCCGGCGCGGGGCGGGCGCGGGGGCGAGAGCAGCGCGGCGGCGGCCGGAGGTAGCGGGTCGAATAGGAAAGCCAGCGGGGGGCCGCCCTCCCGGTAAGGCTCCGGCAGGTGGGCCTTGGCAGCTTCCAAGAGGGCAGCTGCCTCCTCGGGCGCGAGCGAGGCCACTCGCGGGTCCGGCTCCCCGGGGGCGGGCCCCGCCGGGGGCGGCGCGGAGCCGCGCCCGCCGCCGCCGGAGCTGCGGCGCGCCGCCGCGGCCCGAGGCTGCGGCGTCGCCGACGCCGACAGCGCCGCGCTGCTGCCGCCGCCGCCGCCGCCGTCCGCCGGGGCCGCGCCCGGCGATGGCGCGCCGGCGCCGGCGGCGCCGCCGCCGCTGCCGCCCGGCGTCTGCTGCTCCTTCTTGCGCTCGCGGCGGCGGCGGCCGGAGAACCAGTCTCGCACCTCCTTTTCCGTTAGCTGGATCCGCTGCGCCAGCATGCGGCAGTTGTCCGGCGTTGGGTTCTGGTTGACTGCGGGGGTCGGGGGTTTAGGAGTTGGGTTGCGGTTTTCAGGATCAGGAATTGCGCAGGGAGAGAGCGGCTGCGCGGCAGACCGGCCGTCCGGCTGCGGCCGGCGCGGCTCGCGTCCTGCGCCACACTGCCAATTGCCCCCAACCCGCTGCAGTTGCTGCGTTCTGCGATGGCCAATAGGCAAGGGCCGACCCTCAGAGGGACTCACTCATGTAAGAGGCCTCGAGAACCTCCTTTTGCAGAGGCGTCTTCTGCTTGGGCGGCCGCGAGGGGCCGCGCCCCGACGGCGCGCCGCCGCCGTCTGTTTGCGGGCGCGGGGCGGGGCCGGCGCGGCGGCGCAAGTTGGATCGAGGCCGCAGCGGGGCGCGGCTCGCCAAGCGCCCAGCCCTCGGCGGAGCGGCAGCAGCGGGCTGCGGCGCAGCGAGCGCGCATCGGCCGCGTGCGCATTGCCGCCGTGCGTACGGCGCCAGCCCCCAGGGAGGCAGCCCCCATTACGGTCGATGTAGAGGACCTTGCTGGCCAGCACCGATCCCTCCAATCGGGCAGGGCGGCCGCGGGGATGCAGATCTACGCCTTCGAGCTTGGCGCGCAGGCCGGACTCGCCCCCTCGCCCAGCCAACGCACCTGCCGCGGCGTCCATGGCAATTCGGTGCTCTTGGGGACGCGCCAAGCCGTGCTCCGAGGTTTGTCACGCTTGGCGACGGCCTCCCAGGCCTGGCGATCTACTCCAGGCGCAGGGCAAGCATGGTGCGGCTATCCAGCTGTGCAATTCGATGAAACGCGTGCAATCATGGGCATCAGCTGCCGGGGCGGCGTCACCAAATAAGGCCGCCGTGCCGCTTCGAGCGCCCGCCGCCGTGCCTCGCTGGCTGCGCCCCCCCCAGGCTCACCGCCCGGCGGCCCCGATGGCGTGCTCAGCAACGCGCGACAGCGATTTCCCCCTCGGCAAGCCGGGCGGCCAGGGCTGGGCCCCGCCCTGGTTCGACGGGCGGCTCCACGGCAGTCCGCCCCCCGCGTTGACCGCACATCGACGCGCCCAGCAGTGAGCACCCCGCCGCCCCGACGCCCGGCCCCCGCACGGCCTGGCTTCAAGCGCTTTACATACCGGCAGGGACAGAGGGCCCCCGCGCCGCAGCTCCCTACCGCCGCGGCAGCCGTCACCGCTGCGCCTGCGGCAGCAGCGACGCCCGCAGCAGGTTGTTCCGCGCCCGCGCCGCGCCAGACCCCGTCGCCGCCGCGTTTAGGCAGAACAACGCATCATACGGCGGCGCCGCCGGGCCCACACACCCCCCGCCGCCGCCGCCGCCGCCGCCGCCGCCGCCGCCGCAGAGCAGCGGCTGCGGCAGCTCCAGGCGGCCCAGCTGCAGCTCACTCACGGCCGCGAGCGCCTCGGGGGGCACATCTGTCAGCAGATACAACCGCCCCCGCGAGGGGTCCACCGCGCGGACCAGGCCCACGCCCACGCACGGCCGCGGCGGCGCGTCGCCCGCGGACGCGGCGGCGGCGGCATGAGGCCGGTCGCCGGCGACGAGGCCGACGAGCGCGCCGTTGAAGGCGCGCGGCAGCTGCCCGGCGGGCGCGTCGTCGTGCAGCGGCGACAGCGCCAGCGCGCGCAGGGGCGCCGCGTACGGCGGCGCCGCCGCGAGCGCCGCGGCGGCGGCGGCAAAGGCGTCCGCCGCGTCGTCCGGCGCGGCCGCGCCGCCGCCGCCGCCGCCGCCGCCACTGGCCGCGCCGCCGCCGGCCGCCGCCGCGGCGCGCTGCGCCCACGACAGCCAATGCAGAGACCTCGACTCAACCGCCAGCAGCGCCCGCCCCGCGCGGCCCGATCCATCGCCGCCGCCGCCGCCGCCGCCGCCGCCGCCGGGGGTGGTGGCCCCCGACTGTCGGCTGACCGTCGAGGCGCCGCCCCCGACCTCCCCCGACGCGGCCGCCCCCAGCCCGCCGCCGCCGCCGCCGCCGCCGCCCCCTTCCCCCGCGCGCACGCCGGGCAGCCGCAGGATGTCCGGCGGCGGCCGCTGCTGGGCCCCGCCCCCGCCGCCGCCGCCGCCGCCGCTTCCAGGGTCGGCCCAGAAGGGGCCCTCCGGAAGGTCTTTCCTGGGGTTTGCCGAGCCCAGCTGCACGACGTGCGTCGGCTCCAGCGCCCTCAGAAGCTCGCACAGCAGCTCGAGCCCCAGCCCAGACACCCAGCCGTGCGTGTTGACCACGAGCGGCGGCCACGCGCCGGCGGCGGCGGCGGCGGCGGGGGCGGACTGCCAGTACCAGGCCAGCAGCTGCTGCAGGGCGGCCAGGTAGCGCCCCGGGTCAGACTCGGGGGAAACGTCCCCCTGGCGGGTTTTTTGGGTTGATTGTTTGGTTGTTTTTTGGGGGGAGGGAGGGAGGGTTCTTTCAAAGGGAGATGGTTTTAGTGTGGGGGGGATCCACTACCGAGTGGAGGATTGAGGGTGGGGGGGATGGCTGGGTGGGAAGGGGGGGAGCGGGGCCCCGGCTCGCCCCCCCAGGCCCCCACCTGGAAAAATGCCAGCTCTGGGCGCCTGTGGTGGAGGTGCGGCGCGCCCAGCAGCGGCGCGGCCAGAACGTGCCCCGAAACCAGCCCAGGCGGCGTCAGCTCGGGCTGGCCGCAGTCTGTGTCGATGTAGGCCACCCCGGCGTGGCCGGATGACATAAGCGCGTTGACCAGCAGCCGCGCAAAGGTCGACTTTCCCGCGCCCTTTGGGCCGCACACCGCGACCACCGCGGGCCCCGCGCCCGCCGCCGCGCGCTGCGACGCCGCGGCCGCGAGCGCCGCGGCGGCGGCGCGCCACTCCGGGGCGGGTGCGTGGCAGGGGGGCGCCGCGGCGCCGCCGGCGGGGCACGCCCAGAAGCCGCCGCCGCCGCCGCCGCTTTCCAAGCTGCCGCCGCCGCCGCCGCCGCCGCTGCCGCTGGCCCGCCCAGGCTCTGTCCGGTGCACGACGGCGGCCGCCGCCGCCGCCGCCGGCGTGGCGCGCGGCACCTGCGCCGCGGCGGGCGCGGGCAGCAGCAGCAGCGCGCCGCCCGCGCGGGCGTCGGCGCTGAACGCCACTGGCGGCGCGCCCGCGGCGGCCACGAAGCTGCGGTGAGGGAGGTGGCGTGTTTGACCTTGCGCCCGCTGTCACATGAGCCCGGGCGGGACGGTTTGCGCGCGCGCACGCATGTGCAATTGCAGCTGCGCGCAAGACACCCTGCCCTAGCGGTCCCATGCAGCCCGCCGCACAGAATGCGGCGTGCCGGCAGCGCAGCGCGGCGGCGGCGGCGGCGCTGGGCCCCACCCGCCGATGTCAATGCGGCCGGCGGTGACCTCTAGCCAGCCGGAGCCCCACAGGAGGCAGCCCTTGGGGTGGGTTTTTTGGGGGGGGTGAGAAGGGGGTTTTGTTGGCTGAGTTCGAGGGGGAACCAAGCTGAACGGCCTGTGGCGGGCCGCCACGGCATTGCGGGGGCGGCTGCACGCCCGTGCGGACTCGACTGCCGACGCCACGCCACGCCCCCGCCCGCACCTGGCTGTCGGCCGCCAGCTCCAGCTGGGTAAACCCGATGCCCTCCCTGTCGCGGGTGTGTTTCGCGCGTTGCAATGGAGTCTGGTGCAAGGGCGCCGCGGCTGCGCGCACGGGGCGGCGCGCCGGCGGAGAGCGGCGGCCGCAGCAGCGGCGGCGGCGGCGCGCGCGCGCGCGCGCGCCGGGCGCGCCCGCCGCACGTCCGCCGACCCCCAGCTCGCTCCCTACCGTATGCGAACTCCATCCTGTTGTGCTTGCGCCTGCCGTTTGCCCGCCGCGGCCTGGCCTGTGCCCCCGCTGGCCTTGCGCTTGTGCATTTCGGGACCTTGCGCGGCATACGGCTGCCCGATCGGTTGTAGGCAATGCCCCGAGCATTCTGCGACCCCCGCGACCCGGGCCAGGTCCGTCCTGGCGCGTCTCACCCGGCGGGTGTGTCTCCCGCCTCCGGGCCCCGTCTTTCGTCCCCAAGCCCCCGCACCCCGTCCAGACCTTGATACCCGCATTGTGCGACCCTTTGCGACCGCATCCGCCCCTCCCAACCCTGCCCGCGCGATCTAGGAGGCAAAGCACAGTCTCACAGCGAGCGCGCGCCCAGCGCCGGGCTCCTCGCGCCATGGCCGGCATGCCGTACGGGCTGCAGTCCATGCTGAAGGAGGGCCACAAGTTCTTCTCCGGCGTGGACGAGGCGGTGATCAAGAACATCGACGCCTGCAAGGGGCTGGCGCAGATCACACGGACCTCGCTGGGCCCCAACGGTGGGCGATCGCGGTTTAGAGCGGTACCATAAGACGGCCGCGCCGCTCGCGCCGCGCAGGGGCCGCCTGCCCGGGCCGCCCTCTCCCGCGCTCTGCGATCTGCGCCTTCCCCGGCCGCCCCCGCCCCGCCAGGCATGAACAAGATGGTCATCAACCACCTCGAGAAGCTGTTCGTCACCAGCGACGCCTCCACGATCGTCACGGAGCTGGACGTGAACCACCCCGCCGCGAAAATGCTGGTGATGGCGGCCAAGGCGCAGGCCGCGGAGGTCGGCGACGGCACCAACCTGGTGCGCCACGGCGGGGCGCTGCGGACGCCGGGCGCATGCGATGGGGGCTGGGAGCCGGGCGACTGCTCGACGGCCGGACTGGGGGGCGCCGGCCGGCGGCGGCGGCGCGCCGCGCGCGCTGCGACGAGCGCACCCGGAAGCCGCTGCGCAGCGCTCCCCCCTTCCTTTCGCACGCACGCCCTCACGGCCCCCCTGCCCAAACCCCCACCCCCCCAAAACCCAAGGTGCTGTCCCTGGCCGGCGAGCTGCTGGGCAACGCGGAGGGCCTGCTGCGCGAGGGGCTGCACACCGCGGAGATCGCGGACGGCTACCAGCAGTCCCTGGACAAGGCGCGCATACTTTTTCTTTTGTGGGGGGGTGGGACTGGTTTTGTGCCTGTTTGGGGGGGCTGCACACCGCGGAGATCGCGGACGGCTACCAGCAGTCCCTGGACAAGGCGCGCACTGCTTTGGATTGGTTGTTTTTTGGGGGGAGGGGGTTCAATCGTGGGGGCTGCACACCGATTGTGGGGGGATTGGCTTTGTTGTAGGGAGCTAAAAGCGAAAGTGAAAGTGAAAGCGAAAGCGAAAGTGCAAAAGGCTGCCGTGCGCACGGCCCGCCGTGCTTTGCGTGTGCGGTGCTCCCGTGCCCCACGGGGCGGCCATTCGAGCCCAGGACGTGCCCCAACGAATGGCTGCCTTGGGGGTACGGGCGCCTCTCTTCGGCAAAGCTGGCGCTGGCGAAGCAAATTTTCAAACAAACATACCAAGCAAACCCAAACAAAACCAAACCGACAAAGCAAAGCAAAACAAAACAAAGCAAAGCAAAACAAAACAAAGCAAAGCAAAGCAAAGCAAAACAAAACAAAACAAAACAAAACAAAGCAAAGCAAAGCAAAGCAAAGCAAAGCAAAGCAAAGCAAAGCAAAGCAAAGCAAAACTAAACTAAACCAAAACAAAACAAAACAAAACTTAGGCTCTGGAGATCCTCGAGTCCCTGGTGCTGCCCGGCTCTGCCGACCTGGACGTGAGGGACGCGCGCCAGGTGGCGCGGCGGCTGAGGGGCGCGGTCAGCAGCAAGGTGCGGCGGCTGGGGGGGGGGGGGCGGCGGGGGGGTTCTTGAGCCCATACTCTTGAGCCCATACTCTTGAGCCCATACTCTTGAGCCCATACTCTTGAGCCCATACTCTTGAGCCCATACGGACACCCCCAAAACCCAAAACCGACCCCCCCCCCCAAAAAAAAAACATTTGAGCCCATACTGACAGCCCGAAACCCTAAACCCCCAACCCCCCCCAACCCAAAACACAAAAAACCCCATGTTTATGAGCCCATACTGAGAACCCCAACCCCCCAACCCCCAACCCCCCCCAGGACGCGTCCCTGGGCGCCGTGTCCACCGTGGTGCTGCGGGGCTCAACGGAGGGCTTCCTGGACGACGTGGAGCGCGCGGTGGACGACGGGGTCAACGCCTACAAGGTGGGTTTTTTTGGTGTGTAGGGGGGTGGAAAGGGTTGCCTTGTTGAAGGGCAGCGCGCGGTGGACGACGGCGTCAACGCCTACAGGTGGGGGGGCTTTGGGGGGGGGGAAGGGGGGTGTTTCTCTCCGAACTAAACCCACATCAACTCCGCCACAAACCTAGCCACAAACCCAATCCAAAACCCAAAGCCAATCAAACATAAACCCCAAAACCCAAACCCGCAGGCGCTCTGCAAGGACGCGCGCATGCTGCCCCGGCAGCAGACCAAAACCTAAACCTAAACCTAAACCTAAACCTAAACCTAAACCTAAACCTAAACCAACCAAACAAACAAACCCGACCCCAAACCGCAGGCGCTCTGCAAGGACGCGCGCATGCTGCCCTCAACCCAATCAACCAAAACCAAAACGCAAACAAAACAAAACAAAAACACATCAAAAAAACCAACCCCAAACCTGCAGGCGCTCTGCAAGGACGCGCGCATGCTGCCCTCAACCCAATCAACCAAAACCAAAACGCAAACAAAACAAAACAAAAACACATCAAAAAAACCAACCCCAAACCCGCAGGCGCTGTGCAAGGACGCGCGCATGCTGCCCTCAACCCAATCAACCAAAACCAAAACGCAAACAAAACAAAAACAAATCGAAAAAACCAACCCCAAACCGCAGGCGCTGTGCAAGGACGCGCGCATGCTGCCCGGCGGCGGCGCGGCGGAGATCGAGGTGGCGCGCCAGCTGGCGGAGTACGGGCGCAAGCAGACGGGGCTGGAGCAGTACGCGATCGCAAAGTTCGCAGAGGCGCTGGAGGTGGTGCCCAGGTGGGAGGGGGTTGGCTGTTGCTGCTTTCCGTGTGTGTGTTTGCGGGTTTGTGACTGGCTGATTGAGGCGCCCCCCAATCCCCAACTTGCACCCAAACCACACACCAAACACAGACACGCACCCACACAGCCCCCCTAAACACGCGCCCAAAACCCCAGCCGCCGAAAACCGCCCCCAAACCGCCCCCAAACCGCCCCCACCAGGACGCTCGCCGAGAACAGCGGCCTCCCCGCGAGCGACGTCGTCTCCAGCCTCTACGCCGCCCACGCCGCCGGCGCGCCAAACGCGGGCGTCGACGTGGAGGGCGGCCCGCCGCGGGACCTCACAGAGGGGGACGAGGGCATAATGGACCTGTACGCCACCAAGTGGTGGGCCTTCAAGCTGGCCGCGGACGCGGTGGTGACCGTGCTCAAGGTGGACCAGATAATCATGGCGAAGCAGGCGGGCGGGCCCAAGCCCCGCGGCGGCGGCGACGGCGACGACGACTGAGCTGGGGCTGGGCGGCGCGGCGCGGCTGCGGCTGGGAGGCGCGTGCGTCGTGCGTTTGCGTGAGGCCTTTTGCGTGCCCGCGCGTGCGCGCGCGCGCAGCCTCGGACTGCCCTTGCGGTCCTTTGTAAAGCTCAGCAGCTTCTGCCCCCCCCCCCCCCCCCCCCCCCCCCCCGGTCCATCCTCTGCGGCCCCCTCCCGCTGCAACGGGGTTTGGGGATTCAGCCAGCCGGCTTCGGGCCTTCTGCCTCTGCCGCTGCTGGCCCAGCCTTTGCCCCGCTGCAGGAGCAAGCCCCTCGGCGTTCCACCGGCGCGCCGCAGTCCCCACAGGCAGGCAGCAGCCCCCACTGGCGCGCAGCAAGAGCCTCCTCTCGGGCTTTACTTTGGAGGGGGGAAAGGGGGAGGCTCGCAGCTCTGGCAGGCAGAGCGTCAGCCTCCCTCGGCGGCGTATGCCGCCGCCGCGCGCGGCGCGGGCAATGGGCGGCGTGGAAACAATGGCTGTGCGGGGTTCGAGGGACCCAACAGTCGCGGTTGCGCGGGCCGCTGCGGCCCTTTACGGCAAAGGGTGAGGTTGGGGACAAAGGGGGAGGCGGGGGCGCTATTAGAAGGCGTGCCCACAGATGCGGATCCCAGGGTCTGAAACTGGATGGGAATGCTTATTCAGGGCAAGTGCTGGTGTTTTAAAGCCCCGATGCCTGCGCTCACACACTAATGGTAATAGCTCACAAAAAAACCTGGGCTGCCCAGGGGTTGGCATCGTGGCAGGGAGCCCCCGAAAGAGGGCCGCCGCCGCGCCGCTTCCCTTTGCAATCGCGCGGCGGAAACGGTGCATTGCAAACAGTCAAAGCCGCCCGCCCGCCCGCCCGCGCGCGGCGCGGCCCCTCTGCGCCCTCGCTGGCAGAAGGGGCCCGCGACGCGCGCGGGCGGGCGCGAGGGGGAGGGGACACCAGCGTCGCCCCTCTCCGCCCCCGCAGGCCAATCGCCAGTCCCGGTCAGCGCGCCGCCGGCGCCTCAGGGAAGCGCCACGCCTCAGCGCCGCCGCCGCCTCGGAGCCGCTGCCTCAGCGCCGCCGCCGCGTCAGGTCAGCGTGCCGCCGCCGCCGCCGCCGCCTGCCTCGTTGGCGGAGCGCGCCACAAAGTACTCTTTGATCCGCAGCTTCACGTTGGCCGCCGCGCGCGCGCCGCCGCCGCTGCCGCCGCCGCCGCCGCCCGCGTGCGCCGCCGCCGCCGCCGCCGCACCAGCGCCGCCGCCGCCGCCGGCGGCCGAGGCGGTGGGGTGGGCGGCCTTGGCGAGGCTCGAGCTGAGCGCCGCCTTCAGCAGCTGGTTGGCGCCGCCGCTGAAGCTGCCGCCGCCGCCGGCGCCGCCGCCGCTCGCCGCGAGCGCGCCGGGGCCGACGGCGAGCTTTGACCGCGCCGGCGCCGCGGCGGGCGGCGAGGGCAGCTGCCCGTCGGGCTGCAGCCCCGAGGTGCGGACGGATGTGAAGGCGCCGGAAGGCAGCCGGTCGGCTTCCCACACCGGCTTCCGGCCCCCCTGGTACGGCCCCGGCGTCCCCGCCGCCGGCGACGGCGGCGCGCGCGCGCCGCCGCGGCCCGCGCCCGCGCCCGCGCTCGCGCAGCCAGCGGCGGGCGCGCCGCCAGAGGCCAGGCCGCCGTACGCGCCGCCGCCGCCGCCGCCGCCGCCGCAGCCGCGGAAGGGGCCGGAGAAGGAGAGAGCGCCCCCGGGCTCGTCAGCCGCGGGAATCGTCAGCCCCGCCGGCCGGTGCGTCCCGATCGCCCCCGCCGCCGCCCCCGCCCCCGCCGCCCCCGCCGCCGCCGCCACCCCAAAGGCCGAGAAGGAGGCGGACCGCCCCACCGCCGCCGCCGCCGCGACCGCGCCGCCCCGCCGCAGCTCCGCCACCGCGCCGCCGCCGCTCGCGCCCGCGAGCGCCGCGGAGAGGTGCGGCCGCAGCCACGGGTGGTGCAGCAGCTCGGCCGCGCCGGGGCGGAGGGACGCGTTCTTGGCGAGCGCGGCGCGGACAAAGGAGACCGCATCCGGAGACACCCTCGGCGGGAATGTGAGGGTGGTCTCGTACATGATGCGGCGCCGGGTCTCTGATTCGTCATCCACCTCAAAGGGGGGCTTTCCCACGATGAGCTCGTAGGCCAGCACGCCGACGGCCCAGATGTCGACCTGTTTCGTTTTTGGGTTTTTTTGGGGGGGGTTGGGGGTTTGGAGGGGTTTCGAGGTTTCAGGGGTGTTTGGGGTTTTGAGGGCGTATTCTGGGGGGGTTGGGGGGGTGTTTGGATCGGTGTTGTGGGCTATGCATCGACGGTTGGTCAAGGGCCTGACTCCACCCTGACAAAGATGGACCGGGTCGACGCCAAGAAAGGCCGCGCCCATCCCATCAAAGAACATCCTTTCAAAACAACTTTCACCCAAGCCCCACCTTTTCCGTGCACACCTGCTCCTGCACCATTCTGCCCTGCTTTCAATCCAACCTCTCCCCCAAAGAACCAAAAAGGACGCCAGAATGCGTGTTTGATCCCCCCCCCGCACCTTTTCCGTGTAGACCTGCTCCTGCACCGCCTTGCCCTGCTGCTCCAGGCGCCGCCGCTCGTCCGCGGTGGGGAGGCTCACCACCTCAGGGGACATGTAGTCTGGGGGGGTGGGGGTTTTGCGGAGGTTTTGTTTGGAGGGGTTCAGAAGTGGTTGTGGAGGTTTTTTAGTGGGGGGGAGGTTTTCGGAGGTGTTTGCGGAGGCTTTTTGGATGGTTTGTGGAGGCTCCATGGATTGGTTTGAAAGCGGAGCGTTCGGGAGCGTTTTGGTGGGAGTTTTGCTCGGCTTCCCGATCGCACGCCTTTGCAGACCCACCCCCGCCCGCGTCCCCCAGTCCAAGGCCCCCCTCCCTGCCCGCCCCGGGACCCACCCAGCGTGCCGACGCGGCTCTTTGGCCGCTCTATGGCTGCGTCGATGGCCAGCCCAAAGTCCCCCAGCTTCATGTAGCCGTCCTTCATGAAGAAAATGTTCTCAGGCCTTTTTTGGGGGGGGGGGTGGTTTGTGGCATTGCGTGCGTTGGCAGTCGTCACTCGTCAGTATGGTCCTCTGCCCGGCAAGCCCCCTCCCCCTGAGCCAAACCCAGTTGAAAACGCAGTCAATCCCCGGCCAAACCCCGGCCAAACCGCGGTCAAACGCCGCCCTCACTTGATGTCGCGGTGGAACACCTTGCGCGCGTGCAGGTGCTGCAGCGTCATCAGCAGCGGCAGGATGACCTCGCCGGCGACGTAGGGCTCCTCCAGCGTGCCGCCGGAGCGGATGAGCTTCTTGAAGAGGTCTCCCTGTTTTGGTTTTCGTTTTTGTTTGCGGCGGGCGGTGGGTGGGGGCCGGCGGGGGGTTTTGCGGCCCAGTTTGGCGGCGCTGGCGGGGCGCGGCAAGGGGCGAAAAGAAAGCGGGCCAGAAGAGCCTTCCGCAATGCCTCAACAAAACACAAACACAAGAAACGCCCACAAAATCAACCCAAAAGCAGACAAAAAAGCCTCTACTAATGGCCGCCCACCTTTGCGCAGATCTCCTGCACCAGGTAGATCGCCGCGCCGTCCTCAAAGGTGCCGTGCAGCTTGACCGCGCCGTCGTACTGGATGTACTGCATGAGGCGGATCTCGCGGCGCACCTGGTGGAAGTTGCGCTCCGTCATCTTGGCCTGGGGGGGTGGGGGTTTAAAAGGTTTCAGGGTTTAGACGAGTTTAGGGTTTAGACAAGTTGGGGTTGGGGTTTGTTTGTGGTGTGGGGGAGGGCGAAAGGTTGCAAAGAAAGGGTTGAGGGGGCGGTGAGGGCAGGGGCGTGCGGCGTGGGCGTGTGGCAAGCAATATGAGAGCGTGCGGGTTGGTGAAAGAAAGGCATGCACGTAGAAAACACAGAACACGGAGCATAGATGCACGCGCACGCACTCAATGGATGCGAGCGCGCGCCCTCACCTTCATGTACCCCTTGAGGATCAGCGGCCGCCTGGTCTGCCGGCAGACCACGTTCCACACCACAGAGTGGCGGCCCCGGTAGATCTCCACCCGCCCGCTGAAGTCCTCGACCGAGTTGTACCACACCTGCTGCTGCTGGGGCTGGGGCTGCTGCTGCTGCTGCGGCTGCTGCTGCGGCTGCGCCTTGGCCTGCGGCAGCGGGTCCTGCCCACGGTGCGGCATGCTGCGGCTGGGCGCCAGGGATCTGTTTTGGGGCGGGGGGACGGGCGCGTTGGGCGAGGGCGGCGCGGGGGCGGCGAGGGGGGCCGGGCGCCGCGCCGCGCGCGCGGCCGCCGGCGCGGGGGCAGATGCGGACGCAGGGACTGCGCGGCGCAGCGGCGCGGCGCGGACCGGCCGCAGACCAGCTTCCTCTGCCTCTGCGGCGCTCAAAACGACTTTAATCCAATCCAGGATTCGGAATCCGCGGCCCGCCCGGCGAGTGGCTGCCCGCGCTGGGCGTTCGCGGTCGGTGGCACTGCCGAGGTACGCGCCCCGGCCCCGGCTCTCACGCAGGGCCCATACACCCATCCCTGGAGGCCTCAAAGAGCTTAATAATACATATAAAAGCTTCACAACGGCCCGCGCCTGCCGCGGCTGCCCCCAAGGGCCCTGCAGCTTACCCGGGGCCCCGCTTCTCGCCGGAGACGCCGTCCATGGTGTATTCGGCGGTCGCGATCGTCCTAAAGTTGCCTAAGACACCTCAGGAGCCGGCCTGGATCCTGCCCTCTGCCAGACCTGCCTGCCTGCCGCCTACGACTGCCTCAAAGCCGAGCAAGCATGCGAGGCAGGGTTTGCACGATCGGATTTGAGGCCTGACAACTACGTAACGTCGAATCAAGCGGCCGCGCGACCATATCGCGCGCCCCGCCGGCGCCGCAGTTGGCGCGGCAGGCGGGGAGGCGCCGCACGGGGCCTGCTCAGCTCATCACCCCCCCCTCTGCAGGACCCTGCCCCGCCTGACGGTGCGCATGCCACATAAGCTGCCGCGCCACACCCGACACCCCTCCGCGGCCCTGCACTGTTACAGCAGGCCAGCGGCCGCGGGCGCCGTCACCTGACCTCCATTGAAGCCTCCCAGCGGTCGAGCAGCCTCAGGGCCTGGTGGAGCAGGTCCGGATCCCCGGTCTGGACCACCAGCCGCAGCTGGCGCCGGGTGAACACGGTCGCGCCGCAGGGCAGCGCGCCGCCACGGCCCTGCCCCGTGGCGGCCGGCGGCCGGCCGCTCGGGCCCGCGCCGGCGGGGCCGCCGCCGTGGTGGCAGCCGCCGGCCCCCCGCTCGCCCCCACAACTGCAATGCCACAACTCGCCGCCGCCGCCGCCGCCGTCGTCGTCGCCGCCGCCGCCGTCCGCCAGGCGGCCGAACAGCTCAGTCCAGATCTTGACCACGTTTGAAAACGAGATCGCGACGCCCGCGTCGGGGGCGACCAGCGATTCAAGATATGAGGTGGTTAGGCTGGAGGACCACGCGTCAGCAAAATCCGCCATCTGGCGGTTTTTGGGGGTGGGGGTTGCTGGGAGTTGGCGCGTTTTTTGGCGGGTTTTGCGCGCCGCAGGGCCTGGGTTTGCGTTGCGGCGTCGGGATCAGCAGAACAGTGGGCGCGCAGGACAAACAAGGGGCAGTGGGGCACTGCCCAACCGCCTGCTGCGCGCGACAGCGGCAATGGTCAGGCAGCTGCCCGCCCCGTCCCAAGGCGGCCCACTCACTATCAGGTCGAGCGCCCTGGGGTTTGTCGTGGCGCGCAGCGTCCAGAGGACCAGCCCGAGGTGCGGCTGCGCCCACGACCCCGCCACCTTGCAGCACGCGCGCAGCAGCCGCGCGCGCGCCGACGCCGCGCCGTCGAAGGCGCCGCCCGCGCCGGCGCGCGCGCGCGGGGCCGGGCCCGCCGCGGCGAGCGCGTGCAGGCGCGGCACCAGGCGCCAGTGGCCGGAGCGGATGAGGGCGGAGACCAGCTCAAACTCCTCCCCGATGAAGGGCCCTGCCTGCTCATACAAAAGAGCCAGCATGGCCTCGTCCCCGGCCTCCGCCGCGGCGCACAACAGCTCCCGCCTCAGATCTCCCGGGCCCAGAGTGATCTCCGACAGCAGCCGAGCGGCCAGGCGCACGTCCCCCGCGCGCACCGCGGCGGCGAGCCGGCCGCGCGCGGCGAGCGCGCGGCCGCCGGGGAGGGGGCGGCCGGCGCGCTCGGTCATGAGTCTGGCCACGCGCTCGTGGCCGCGCTCGGCGGCGGCGGCGGCAGGGGCGGTGCCGACCTTGGGGAGCAAGGGGCGGGGGCATCGGCGTGGAGGGCGGTGTGAAAGGGTGTGCAGGTGCTCCTAAGCGCAAGGGCCGCCGCCCACTTGCGGGCGCCGGAACGGAAGGAGGAGATGCTCACCCGGACCATCACCGGCGGCGAGGCGTCGGCGACCCACAGCGCGCGGTCGTAGTCGCCGGCGGCGGCGAGGCGGACTATCAGGCCGTTGAGCCTTTGGGATGGGGGTTGGAAAGGTGGGCGCGTTGGGGCGGGCGGCGGCGGGTGCAGCATGAGGGGGGGTCGGCGGCGGCGGAAGGGGGAGGGGGCAGCGGCGGCGGAAGGGGGAGGGGGCAGCGGCGGCGGAAGGGGATGGTTGAGGCGAAGGGGTGGCAGAGCTTGGGGGGCTGGGCCCTCGGCCCCAAGACCCCCAGCACGAGCATGCACACAAGCAGACGCCCAGCACTGCAGGTCAACCCGGAACTGAAACCCCCACAAAGGCCGTCCGCACCTTTCCGGCTCCGGCCGGCCCTGTATAAGCGCCTCCCATATCGCCGCCGCCACGCCGCGCCGCCCGCGCGCCATCGCGGCCTCCATCGGCGCGGCCAGCATGCGGGCGGCGTCCTCTCGGTGGCGCGCGACGACGGCGGCGAGCACGGGGCGCAGCGCGGCGGGCGGCCAGCCGCGCTCTGCGGCGTCATGGGCGGCGATCTGGGGGTGGGGGTCCGGGGGAAAGGGCTTGCGTCAGCGGGTGCGATGCTTGGTGGCATTGTGGAGAGCCAGGCGTGGCTCCATGCTTGGGCTCAAAGTCGGATGAGTAACCGAGGCGGCGGTCAAAGGCTGCACCCCACCGCGCAGGCGGGCAAACACCGATCGGCCCCAATGCCAAAAGCGCGCGCCGACCTCCAGCGGCCGCGGGCTCATGTGCTCGTTGCGCAGCAGCGCCTCCACGCACGCCACGTGCCCCCGCCGCCCCGCCTCGCACAGCGCCGCCGGCAGCTGGCACCGGACCATGCTCGGCGCCTCCGCCGTCGCCGCCGCGGCGGCGAGCGTCTCGGGCCGCCCGCTGCCGGCGGCGGCGGCCAGCAAAAAGTAGCGGTTGGGCTCCCGCCACTCCTCCGCTGCGGCGCGCAGCTCCCACAGCAGCTGCGCGCCGCAGCCCGCGCGCGCCGCGGCCTCGTCCAGGCCCGCAAACGACGACGGCCGCCGGGCCGCAGCCTCGGCCGCCGCCGCCGCCGCCGCCGCCTCGGCCTGGGCGGCGCCGGGGCCGGGGCCGGGGCCGGGCCCGAGGCTGAGGCCTGCTAGCTCTCCGGCCAGCGCCTCCCGCGCCGCGGCGGCCTGCGCCGCGCGCTCCGCGCGCAGCAACGCCGAGGCGGCGCGCCAGGAGCGGGCGCGCAGCGCCGCGTGCAGCGCGAGGCGGGGCAGGTCGACCTCCCCCAATTGTAAGTGCGCGGGCGACGCGGGGACGAAGCGGCCGTCCGCCGCCGCCCCGCTGCCGCCGCTGCCGCCGCTGCTGCCGTCTCGCCCGCCGCCGCTGGGGCGGCCGCCGGCGCTGAAGCCGCCGCCGCCCGCGCCGCCGCTGCCGGTGCCGTTGGGTGGCGGCCAGAGCTGCGCCATCGCCTCGGCCAGGAGGGCATCGTGGCCTCCGGCTGCGATGTAGGGCAGCAGCAAGACGTCTGAATGCGGGCACAGCAGCCGCAGCATGTCCAGGGGCCCCTGCGCATGGAGTTTTTTTGGGCGTGCTCAGGCCGCATGGGTGCATGGGTTCGCATGCGGTGGTGTCTCTGCCTGCGGTGCGCGGCGGGAGGGCTGGGATCCCAGGGATCGCGCGCCCATGCAGCTGCGCCGCGCGCGCATGAGCCATGCATGCGCGCGACGCACCCGCCCGCCGCGCGCCGCGGCGCGCGCGGCCGCCACCGCCTCGGGCGCGCCGCCGCCAGCCTCGACCAGCGCCAGCGCCACGGCCGCGACCTCCCGCGCCGGCGCGCCCCGCAGCGGCGGGAACGTCAGAGCGCGCGCGGCCGCGGGCCGGCGCGGCGCGGCGGCGGCGCCGTGGTGCGCGAGCCACTCGGCGTGCAGCGCGCGCTCCCGCAGGAGCGCCGAGAGGTGGCGGCAGGCGGAGCCCAGTGGCAGGGGGTCCCGCAGGCGCGCCATGACGGACAGCAGGGCGGCATCGGGGAGGTCGAGGAGGACGGGTCGGGCCGCGGCGACGGGGGCGGCGCCGGCGGGGGCGACCGCGGCGCCGGCGCCGGCGGAGGCGCCGCCGCCGTCGGTCTGCGCCGCGTCCATCCAGCCACGGATCCGCTGTACCTAACCGATTAAGAGACTGAAGCAGAGCCTCATCTGGGCAAAAAATGAAGGAAAGGCCCTGGGTGTGGGCGGGTGTGTAGGCCTTCCCTTGCCAAGCTTCCAGGGTCGCGTCCTGTCCCCATTGCACCCTCGATCATGTTTTGAGGCCATGGAAATGCTCAAGGTCTACAGCGTGGCCCTGTTCTCGCTGCTGGCGGGCGCAGCGGTCGTGCACGCGGCCTACAAGCCCGACCTGACGCTCCCCGTAGAGCCGGGCAGCAGCAGTGGACAACAGGGGGCCGCTGGGGGGCAGCCGCCGCAGCAGCAACCGGCCGCGAGCAGCGCCGCCGGCCGCAAGCAGTAGGCCGCGCGCGCGCACGCGCCGCCGCGCCACCCAGCCGTCATGCCTCAGGTGGTGCCCGGCGGCCGCGGCAGGGGCACGATCGCCTCTGCCGTCGCGCCGGGCGCGTGGGGGGCGGGGCGCGGCGAGGGGCTGCCGCCGGGCAGCAGCGACGACGAGGAGGGGGGCCAGCAGCAAGAGCAGGTGCGCCGGCAGCTGTGTTTCGGCGGCCGCGCGCCCTGCGCGGCGCCTCCAGTGCCCCGCAGCCGCCGTCTTGGCCTGGCACCGCCGCCGGCGCGCCGGCCCCGCGCCCATCCGCCCCTCTTGGCAGCTGCAGCATTTCTCCAACTGCAGAAAACCGCCGCCGCCGCTGCCGCCAAACCAGCCCCACCCACCCCACCCTCCGAACGGAACCGCCGCCGCGCAGGCGGGCGACGCCATAGATGCTATCCAGGGCCGCCTATTCGAGCAGTACCTAGAGGCGTGCGACGAGCTGTCCGGCAGCGAGGATGAGGAGAGGTGCGGGGTGGTTGGGGGGCGGAGGGGGGCCGCAAACTGCAAACTGCAAACCGCCTTATCCTTTGGCTGTCCTGCCCCTTGTGTGAACACCGAAAGCCCGCAAAGCTCAAGCACGGAAAACCGAAACCACCCCGGGCCTTCGGACAGCGGCGGCGGCCCAGGGCCCTGCCCAGCCGCCCCCCAAAACGGCCCCACACCTGATCCGTTTCGAGCCCGCATGCACCCCCAAACCCACCCCCAACCCCAACCCCACCCCCAACCCCAACCCCCCAAAAAGAGATGCCGCCTTTGCCCAGGGCCTGGCGCGCGTGGCGGAATGGGTGTCTGCGGGCTCGACCAACAGCAGCATGTGCCTCATCTGCCTGGGGGCCATCAAGCCGCGGGAGGCGGTGTGGCACTGCGCGGCGTCGTGCTACGCCGTTTTCCACCTGGGCTGCATGCAGGTGCGGGTTGCGGCGCGCGGCTGCCGCTGCCGCTGCCGTTGCTCCTGCTGTCGCTGCCGCTGCTGCCGTTGCTGCCGCTGCTGCCGCTGCTGCCGCTGCTGCTACTGTTGGTGTCGTGCTACTGCTTGCCCCTCTGTGTTCGCCCTCCCGACTTGATGCATGTCTGCCAGCCCTCCCAGCCCTGATGCCAGCCCCTCCCTGATTGTCTGCAAGCAAACGTCCCCTCTCCAAACTCCATATTTTGCCTGCGGACAAGCCCTTGCAAACCGCCCTCCCAACCAACCAACCAAACCACCCCGCCTCCCCCAGGACTGGTCCCGCAACCAAATCGACGCCGCGGTGGCGCGCGCCACCCACTCCACGGGCGCGCCGCCCCCGCGCCACACGCTCGAGTTTTCCTGCCCGCGCTGCAGGGGGCTGTACCCCGCAGCCCAGGTGCCCCGCGGTTACACCTGCTTCTGCGGCAAGACACAGGACCCGGAGTGGGACCCGTGAGCGGCCCGTTTTATTGTTTGACCGTTGTTTGACGGGTCGGGGGGCGGGCTGGCGAATAGGGGCTGGACTGGGCTTGGATGTTTGGGGGCGGGGGTTCTGGGAGCACTGGCAACTCGGCAGGCAGATTGGAATTTGGGGGGTCGGGCCGGCGCTTGCGTTTCTTTTGCGCGTTGCTACCAGCCCGTGCCCCTCCCCCCCGGTCTTTTGAAAATGTGCAACCGAGGAATGCAGCCCCCAAACCCCTAAACCCCCCGTCCCATCCCCCGGCCCGCCAGGTGGCTGGCGCCCCACACCTGCGGCGAGCTTTGCGGCCGCCCCCTCCCCGGCGGCTGCGGCCACAACTGCCGGCTGCTCTGCCACCCCGGCCCCCACCCGCCCTGCCCCCTCGTTCTGGACGCCACCTGCCACTGCGGGAAGCGCTCGGCCAAGCGGCGCTGCGGCCAGCGGCACTTTTCGTGCTCGGCGGTGTGCGGCAAGCCCCTCGAGTGCGGCCATGCGTGCCCCCTCGTCTGCCATGAGGGCGACTGCGCGCCGTGCGAGCTGGTGGGGTCGTTCCGCTGCCAATGCGGCGCGGAGGCGAAGCAGGCGCCCTGCGCGCAGCGCGCGTGGCAGTGCGGGCGCGTCTGCGGCGCGCCGCTGTCGTGCGGGCGGCACGCCTGCGGGCGCGCCTGCCACGCGGGGCCCTGCGGCGGGTGCGCGCTCGAGGGGCGGAGGGTCTGCCCCTGCGGGAGGACTCTGTACGGCGAGCTGCGGTGCGACGAGGCGGCGCCGCCCTGCGGCGCGACCTGCGGGAAGCTGCTGGCATGCGGCGTGCACAGCTGCACCGAGCGGTGAGGGCTTTGAGGGGGGGCCGTCTTTGAGCAGCGGCTGCCTGGCGGCGCGCGCGCCCTGCGTGGCACGGCCGCGCCTTGCAGCCGCGGGCACTTCAACCGGCGGGGACGCGGCCGCCCCGGCCAGGGGGGAAACCCCTGCCGGCGCGCGTCGGCGCTCGGCAATCCACCCCCCCGCCCCCCCCCCCCCCCCCCCCCCCCCCCCCCCCCCCCACCCCCCCACCCCCACCCCGCAGCTGCCACGCGGGCGAGTGCCCCGCGTCGTGCCGCATCCTCGTCTCCAAGCCCTGCCGCTGCGGGCGGGTGGCCAAGGAGGTGCCCTGCAGCTCAGAGGTGCTCTGCGAGTCCCGCTGCACGCGGATGCGCGACTGCGGCCGCCACGGCTGCCGGCGGTGGGTCCGGCTTCGCCTTCATGTTTGCCTGCACACGCGTGCACGTGCGCTGGCGGGCGCTTGGCAGCTGCAGGCGCTTGTCAGCGGCTACTCACGCGGGGTGGCACACCTGGGGTGTGTGCTGATTAGTCAGCCGCGGGTGGCAGCTGCCCTTCCCTCCCGGTGGGCAGCTGAGGCTGGGCTCTTAATCAACCCCCCCTCCCTCCCTCCCTGACCCGCGCTCCTCCCGCCGCTGTCAACCCTCCTACTCCCCCGCAGCCGCTGCTGCGCGGGCGACTGCCCGCCGTGCGACCAGGTCTGCGGCCGCCGGCTGGCCTGCGGCAACCACAAGTGCCAGTCGCCCTGCCACTCCGGGCCCTGCAGGCGCGCGGTTGGGTCGGGCAGGGGCGTGGGAGGGCTCCACGCAATGCGATGCACTTCCCAGCAGCGGCGAGGTTTGGTGGCCCCGGCAAGTGTCACTCGGTGGCATGGACCTCAGCTGGTGACTCCGGCCCTGCAAGCGGCCGGAGTCGCCTCGGCCGCCGGCCCACGCATCAACAGGGATCTCTCTCCCGTATCCAAGCTTTGCTTTCCGCCCTCGCCCCGCAGGCCCTGCCCCCTCACCTTCACGGTGGCCTGCGCCTGCGGCCGCACCAAGCACACCATGCCCTGCGGCGTTGAGTCCAAGGCGGCGCCCCCCCGCTGCCCGCATCCCTGCCCCGTCCCCGCGCTCTGCCGCCACGCCGGCGGCCGGCCGCAGCACCGCTGCCACTTTGGGGCGTGCCCGCGGCCGTGCGGCGAGGCGTGCGGCGCGGCGCTGACCTGCGGGCACGAGTGCCAGGTGGGCATGGGTCGGCCTTGGGTAAAGGGGGCACAAGCCTCGCCGCGGGGCGCGGGCCCCAACAATGGGCGCCCCTGGCAGCTGCGCCGCCCCTCGGCCCCCGCCAAGCGGCGCGGCGCCTTTCTCACCCTTGCCCCCCCGCGCCAACCGCCGCCCAACAGACGGCCTGCCACGACCGGCGGCCGCCGGTCGTCGCGGATTGGGAGCGGCCAAAGCCGCCCAAAAACGTGGCCCAGACCGCGGCGGCGGCGGGCGCGGCCGCCGGCGGCGGCGCCAAGGGCCGCGGCGGCGACGGCCAGCCCGCGCCGCCGGTGCCGCCGGCGCAGGCCGCGGCCGCGGCGGCGGCGGCGCTCGCCGGCCCTTTGCCTGGGCGCGGCGCGCTCACTCCCTGCCCGCCGTGCATGGCGCCCGTCGCGGTGTGGTGCCTGGGCGGCCACGGCAGCCGGGTGCTGCCCTGCAGCCAGGCGGCCCCCTACGCCTGCCAGGCGGCGTGCGGGCAGCTTCTGCCCTGCTCGAGGCACCGCTGCGAGCTGGCTTGCCACGTGCTGGCCCCGGAGGCGCTCGCCGCGGCAGCCGCCCCCGCCGGCGGCGCGCCGGCCGGGTTTGACGCCGCCGCGGCGTCCGCTGCCGCCGCCGCGCTGCCCGGCTCCGCCCGGCCCTGCGCGCCCTGCGAGCGGCCCTGCGCGCGCGCGCGCGCCGCGTGCGGGCACGCGTGCGCGGAGCGGTGCCACCCCGAAGACTGCGCGCCGTGCCCCGAGCCGCGGCGCGTGCCGTGCCGCTGCGGCAAGACGTCGCTCTCCTTCACATGCGCCGAGCTGCAGCGCGCGTCGGCAGCGGGCGCCGCCGCCGGCGGCGGCGGCGGCGACGCGCTGTCGTGCGGGAGGCCGTGCCACCGCGCGCTGCCTGGCTGCCAGCACCCCTGCCGCCAGACGTGCCACGAGGGCGCGTGCGAGCAGGGGGCGTGCCGGGACCGGGTGCCCGTCCGCTGCGAGTGCCGGCGGCGCAAAGAGCAGTGGGACTGCGGCCGCGCGCGCGACGCGCTGCGGGCGGCGACGGGCGGCGGCGACTACGACAGCGGCGCCGGGGGGCTGCGGCTGCTGGCCTGCGACGGGGAGTGCGCGGCGCAGGCCAAGGCCGCGAAGCGCGACAAGCCGGCGGCGGCGGCTGGCGCAGCGGCGGCAGCGGCGGCAGCGCCCGCGGCGGCGGCGGCGGCGGCGGCTGCGGTGGCGCAGCCCAAGCAGGATCAGCAGCAGCAGCAGCAGCAGGATCAGCAGCAGCCGTCCGCAAAGCGCATGTCCCGAGCCGAGCGCGAGGCGCTCGCGGCGCGCCGCGCCGAGGCGCAGCTGGCCGAGGAGCGGCGCCGGCGCCTCGTGGCGCGCGCGACGAGCGCCGCGGCGGCGGCGGTCGTGGTCGGCGCGGTGGCGGCGGTGGCGTGGCTGCTGTACAGGCTGCTGGCCGCGCCTTTGGAAGCCGAGCTGTGACGCGCGGCCCGCTGGTGCATTTGATAACCCCGATTCTTGCAAAGAGTGTTACAGTGCATAGCGCAGCAGGCGGGGTTGGATCGGCCTGCGTCGGCGGGCGTGGCTGGGCGGACTGCGGCAGCTGCGAGCCTGCGACGCGCCACGCCGGCAGGCGGCGGGCAACCGACGGGATTGCCATATTCGACCGCTTGGATCTGAATCCGTCCTGCTCGGATCCAAACACCTGACGGGCCGCCCGCAAAGCTCGCGCTTGCGTGTCAATTGCCGCGCGCGTCTTGATCTCTGCAGCTTCCCGAGAGCTCTTGCCGCCGTACGCCTACCAATCCCAGAGCAAGAGGCGGCCTTCTCTGCTATACCGGCGTGCAGCGGAGGCCTCGGCGCGGTTCGCCGCGCTCGCGCCCCGCAGGCGCCCGCGCCGCGCCGCGTGCTGCGCGCGCCGCCCCGTGCAGCGAAACATGGCGGCGCGCCCGCTGCACAGCTGGGAGGCGTACCGCCAGTCGGAGCAGTCGGGCGGGCGCGATGGCGCGGTCACGCCGCACGGTGGCCTCCTGGAGTATGGTGCGCGCGCCCCCACCCGCCCCGCCACCCTGGCCTGGCCCAGGCTGCGCCCTGCTGGGCAGTTTGGCTGGGAGTTGTCGGGGGGTGTGCAACGCACGCAGCATTTAGGTGCATGTTTAAGCCTGGCGGGTGTTTCAGATGGCGAGTTGGACCCCCGACCCTGCGGCTGACCCAGCGCGCGCGGCGCGGCCTGCCTGGGCGGGGCGGGCCGCCTGGCGGCGCGCGCTCGGGCCTGGCTGCACCCCGGCCCATGCACCCAGCCCCGAGCGCGCGGCCAAGGCGCCCATTCCCTCCGTCGGACCCCAGCACAAACCGGGCGAGCACCCCAAACCATCCGCGGGCCACGCGCGTGCCTTCTGCGCGGCCGAGGGCTCTGCCCGCGCCCACGCCCGCCGACAACCCCCTCCCCCTCGCGAAAAAACAGAAACGCTGGCGCTGCGCGTCGACCCCCCGAACGTGCAGTTGGACAATGAGAGCTTCACGGACTGCACGCGCATCACGATCGACAGCGCCAACAGGCCGGGTGCGCGGGCTGCGTGTTGAGCGGGGTGGCGCGGTGCGGCGCGCATTCGGCGTGGCTCGGGGCCCCCCACTGTTTCGGGCGTGAATGCAGAGGCGTGTCAAGCCTGTGCACAGCCACGCGCGCCGCCCGGGAGGGGCCGCCATTCCGAAACAAGCGAATTCGACCCGGTTTCACGCGGCCCCCCCGCCCCTCCCGCTGCCCGCCCCTGCCGCAGGGACCCTGGTCGAGGTGAGCGCGCGGCCCGGCCCTGGCCGCAACTTTTGGCGGCGCCTGCGGGCAGTCGGGCACGATTGCTGCCGCGCGCGCGCCCCCCACCCTGCCGCCTCCGCCGCCGCAGCCGCCGCCCCCCAACACGCCTGCGCACTTGCCCCATGTGCCATCCCACCCCCGCTGTCGTCACCGGTCCACCCCCCCCGCCCCGTCACCCGCCGCCCAGGTGGTGCAGTGCCTAACGGAGCTCAGCCTCTCCATCCGCCGCGCCCGCATCTCATCCGACGGGGGATGGTTTCTTAACGAACTCCACGTGACAGACCCCACCACCGCGCCCGCCCCCGGCGCCGGCGGCAGCGCCGGCGCCGGCGGCGGCGGCGGCGTCGCCAGCCCCAGAGCCTCAGCCGGCGGCGCCGGCGGCGTCGCCAGCCCTAGAGCCTCAGCCGGCGGCGGCGGCGGCGGCTGCGGCAGCGGAGGAGAAGGATGGGGGGGAGGGGGGCGCGTGACAGACCCGGCCAAGCTCGCGGCGCTGGGGCGCATGCTCAGCGTCTCAGACGACCCTGCGGGTGAGGGGGTTAGCAGAGGTTGCAGTGGGGGGCGCTGAGGGTGCGGGGGCACTTAGGGTGGGAGGGAGCGGGTGTGGAGGGAGCCGGCGCGTGCTTCGGTTGATCTGGTTTGAGCTGCTGACAAAAGCGGCCTCCATCGCGGCTGCCTGGCTACAAAGCCTCCTGGTATGCAAACTCCCCCAACCCTCCCCAGCCACGCACGCCCCCACCCACCAACCCGCCGTTGCGGCAAACCTCCCCTGAAACCTGCCAACCCCAAAGCCACCGTTGAGGCGCGCACCGTGTTCCAGCTGGTGGGGCCAGACATCCGGGGGATGCTGGCAGACGTAACCCAGCTGCTGATCGGCAACGGCTGCGAGGTGGGTCGGGCCCTGAGACATGACAGGCGGCTGGCGGCCTTGCTGTGTGGCTGGGCGGGCGCTGACTGGGCCTGCCTGATCTGTGCCGGCTGATTGGGGCTGACTTTTTCCTGTCTGGTGGGGCTGACTGATTGCAGGGGACCCGCCTGGCCGGAGGGGGCCGGCTTTCTTGCTGTGTTTTGATTGCCAGGGGTTGCTGAGACTCCGCATGCAAGGCCCCCGCCCCCCGCCTGACAGCGCGCACATGCCCTGCCCCCCCCCCCCGTCCAGGTGCGCTCCGTCGCGCTTTGGACCTTCCGGGGCCGCGTGGCGGCGGTGATCTGCGCCACAGATCCTGGTGGGCGCCCAGTCGCGGACCGAGCCAAGCTCGAGCGGCTGCGCCAGATCCTGGCGGGCATGCTGGCGCCGCTGCCGCCCCGGACCGGGCCGGAGGACTCGGCGGTTGTTGAGATCGAGGCGGCGGTGGCAGGGGCGGTCCACCACGAGCGGCGGCTGCACCAGGTGCGCGGGCCTGCGCCATGCATGGTGCTGCATGGGTGCTGCATGGGCGCTGCATGGCGCTGCATGGTGCTGCATGGCCGCGGCATGGCGCTGCCTGGGCACTGCATGGGCGCTGCATGCGCAAGGCGCCGGCCGGCTGAGCCCGTGCTGCGCGGGCCCTCTCGCCCCAACCCCTCCCCCAAAGCTGATGCTGGCCGACGACTTCAAGGCCTGGCGGCAGCTGCTGCGCCTGCAGCGCCACCCCTCGCTGCCGTTCCCCCTGCGCCTGCCGGCGAACTGGAAGCCCGGCGGCGGCGCCGGCGACGGGGAGGAGGGGGAGGCGACGGCAGCCGCGGCGGCGGCTGGGGCAGCGGGCCCCGGACTGGGCGCGGACACGGCGCCAGCCGCGGCCGCGAGGGATCAGGAGGCGCCGGAGCTTGGCGGCCGCACCCAGAGGCGCCAGCAGCGGGAAAACTCCCAGTCCGAGGACAAGGCGCCCGCGGCGGCCTCCCCCGCCGCCGCAGCCGCCGCCGCCGCCGGTGCAGCCGCGGCGGTAGGGCCCGAGCCGGGCGCGGCGCCGCCGCCGGCACTGCGGCTGCGGGTTTCTCCCGGCGGCAGCAGGCCGGCGTCGGCGCTGGCGTCGGCGTCGGCGTCGGAGCCGTCGACGCCGCGGTCGTCGCAGCCGCCCACGCCGCGCACGCCGGGCGCGCTGTCGCGAGAGCTGACCGGCGGCGGCGGCGGCGGCGGCGGCACGCCGCTGCCGCCGGTGGTGCCTCGCGCCGCTCCGCGGCCGCAGGTCGGCGCCGGCGGGGGTGCTGCGCCGCAGCAGCAGCTCGCCACCCCGCCGCGCACGCCGGCGGCGGCGGCGGCGGCAGCCGCAGCGGCCGCGGCGGCCGCGGCGCCGCCGCAGGCGCGGGTGCGGGAAGCCATCAACGCGTTTGCCGCCGCCGCCTCTGCCGCCGCGGCCGCCGCCGCCGACGGCGTCGCCGCGGCCGCCGCCTCCGCCGCCGCCGACGCCGCCAGCGACGCCGCCAGCCTCGCGCCCATTCCCGGCGCCTTCCCCGGCGCGTCGCCGCCGCAGCCGCAGCCCGCGACCGAGGCGGGCGGCGGCGACGGCGCCGGCTGCTGGGCGCCGGGGGGGCCGCCGCGCGTTGAGGTCCGATACTGCAGGGAGCGCGACTACTGGCTGGTCGAGGTGGCGTGCAAGGACCGGAACAAGCTGGTTTGTGGATTTTGGGGGGGGTTGAGGGGTTTCAACGCAAATTAGGGCGCCGCTTTGGGCCGAGCATTGGTGGTGGTGGGGTTTCCGGGGGTGTTTGGGGCTGTGTCAGGCCTGGGGGGCCTTTGAGAGGCCCAGTTCCACCACTCGCTGCCCCACGCGCTCACACCCGACCCCAAACGCAACACAACCCCCCCCAAAAAACGCAGTGCTTTGACGTGGTGTGCACGCTCAGCGACTGCCGCTTCGACGTCTGGTGGGCGCCTTTTTCTTTTGTTTTGCTGCTCGCTCCCCCCAGCCTTAATGCATGCATTCAGCTTCATTAAGCAAGATGAACATCAAAACACCCCAAACCCCCAAACCCCCCCAACCCCCCCGCACCCACTGCCCCAAAAAGGCACGCCACCATCGATTCTGAGGGCGGCGTGGGCCGCCAGCTCTTCTACTGCCGCCCCCGCTTCGGCTCCCCGGATTGGGACGCCGCCCGCGCCGAGACTCTGCGCGCGATGCTCGCCTCGAGCGTGCAGCGCCGCTTCCCGCCGGGCGCGAAGCTGCTCGTTTTCGACGGCCCGCCGCCGGCGGGGGGGCCGCCGGGGGGGCAGCTCGCGGCGCTGGCGGCGGCGCTGAGGGACTGGGGGCTGTCGATAACGCGGTGGGCGTTTTTTTGGGGGGGGGGTGCTTTGTTTTGCTTGAGTTGCTCGCATGCGATGACCGGTCCTTTGGTTGTTGTCAGGGGCAAGGGGTGGTTGGCTGGCTGGTTTGTGTGGCCGGCTAGCAGGGCCCCATGGTCGCCGCGGGGGATCTTCGTGCTGCCCTAAGAAGCGCGCAGCAGCGGTCCGGGGGGCGCGGGGTCGCAAAGGGGCGGGCCGCGCTCGCGTCTGCTCTGCGCGGGGCCGGGGCACGGCGACGGGGCGATGGAAGGAACGCAGGAGAAGGAACGCAGGAGAACTGCACAAGCGATCCGGGCCAACGCGCTTTGGGGACAGTAGCGGGAGGCGGCGCGCCAAAACCCCCAGCCGGTCACACCCGCTGACCTCGGCGCGCCCGCCAAATTGTTCCCTCCCGTCCCACCCGGGGTTTGATCCGCCCCCTGCCACAGCCCGGGGCTTGTGGGGCCTGCTGTGGGCAAGGCGCGGTCAGCCCCCTTCGTGGCCCGTGAAAACCTCTGAACTCACAAAAAGTGAACGAGCCCCTCAGAAACCCTCGAAACCCTCGAAACCCTCGAAACCAAGGTGCAAGGTTTCAGAGGGCGCGGCGGCGGGCGCGGGCGGCCCTGCCACGCACACCTTCTACTTGATGGGCGGCGACGGCCGCCCCCCGCCGCGCGACCTGGTCTGCCGCGCCGTTGAGGCCGCCGGGGGGGAGCTGCTAGACCCCCCGCCCCCGGAGGCGGCCGCCGGCGGCGGCAGCAGCGGCGGCGGCGGCGGCGCGGCGGCGGCGGCGGCGGCCGCCGCGCGGCGGCTGCGGCGCGGCGCGTTTGGCTTTGCGTTCGCGCCGCCGCGGCGGCCGGAGGCCGCGCAATTTGCGCACGGCGGGGCGAGCCTGCCGCTGCAGCTGCTGCGGCGGGGCGGCGGGCAGGGTAGGGAGTGGGGCAGCGGCGCCGGCGCCGGCGGCGGCGGCGGCGGCGGCGGCGGCGGGCCGGATGGCGGGCCGGCGGCGAGCTTTGACTCTCATACGATGAGCTTTTGAGCGACTCAGTGTTGACACTCCACCCTCCATTTTACGAGGGCCTTCCGCAGGCGTAGCGAGTTGCAAAGGACGGCGCGTGCTGGCCAGAGGGCGGGCGCGGCTCAGGGTGGCTCTGGACTGGATTGCACGGGAGATTCTCCCGCACAACACAGTCCAGACGGCCGCATTGACCGGCGGGCCGTGGCCCGCAGGGATTGCCCCCTTGGCGGCATATACCTGGCACCAGTAAGCCCGAGAAGACTCACCACAGCGAGGACGGGGATTGGCGGCGCGGCGGCGCGCTTCGGGCGGCGCGCGGGGGGACGCGCCGGTGCCAAGCCGACCAGGTGACCTCCTGGCCCCGCCTTGTGGCTTCCCATAGACAAGGTGCCATCCCGTTCAGGTTTTTCGCAGCGCAGGGCCGTGGACCGCGCGGCGTGATCTTTGCGGCGGTCGCCGAGGAGAGGAGCGCCGGCAGGCGCTGCCATTGGCGTGAAAACCAGCTTTACATTCTACCCAGCGCGGAGAGGCGGCACAGGTGCGCCTGGGCGGCCTGGTCGCGGCCGACGCGGCAGCAGGTGGCGCTGAGGCGGGCGGCAGAGGGGCCAAAGGCATGGCGGCATTGCTCCCGTCAAGCTCAGCAGCCCCGCAGGCGCTGCGGCGTCGCCTGCCGCAGCCAGATCACGACCCGTCTGTTGCCCCCGTCCCATTCGGTGCCCATTGCCTCGCCCCGCAGGCGGCCAGGGCGGGATATGATGCAGCTCGGCTGCCAGCGCGCGGCCGGCTGCGGCGGGCTCCGGCCCGCTGCCGCGCAGCGGCACGCGCCGCTGCTGCAGCGGCGGCCGGCGCTCCGCGTGACGGCGCTCTTCGGCGGCGGCAAGGGCGGCGGCAGCGGCAGCGAGGACGCGGCGCGCAAGGCGCTTGAGGTGCGGGCGCGCCCAGGGTTTTGGGGGGCTCCGCTCCGGGCGGTTTGCGGCGGGCCAGCGACCGAGGGCGTCGGCAGCAGCCTGCGCAGCGGCCTGCCTCTGACCCCCTTCCTCTCCCCCTTACGCGTTCGCGCCCCCAGAAACTCGGCGGCGGCAAGGGCCCCGGCAAGGGCAAGGGGCCCGGCAAGGGCAAGGGCCCGGGCCCGGGCAAGCAGCAGCAGTCGCGCCCCGGCGGCCCGGCCGCGCCGGCCCCCACCGGCGGCGACGCCGGCGCGGGCGCCGGCGCCGGCGACGCGGCCCCGAAGCTTCCCAAGCTCGGCGGCGGCAAGGGCGGGCTTGAGGGCCTGAAGAGCCTCTTCAGCGCCCCCGGCGGCGGCGGCGCCGGCCGCTCCGGCTTTGGCGGCAGCGGCGGGGGCGGCGGCGGCGGCGGCGGCGGCTGGAACTGGGGCGGCGCCGAGGGCGGCGACGAGGGCCCCGCGCAGCGGCCCATCCTTGCAGAGCTAAAGGAGATCCTCCGCGGCTGCTGGGTCGTGTTCTGGAACGCGGCGCTGTTCCTCGGCTTTGCCAACGTGCTGCACCGCTCCCTGGACTGGTGCTGCCAGGTGGAGCTGCTGTTCCTCGTGGGCGCGCCCACCCAGGCGTTCGAACGGCTGGCAGGCAAGTGGTACGAGATGGTGGAGTGGGTGGAGCGCAACATGCTGGGGTGGAAGCTGCCGGGCGATGATGAAGAGATCCCCATGTACCGCAACCTGGCGCTTTACTACCCAGAGGTGCGTACCGCTGGTCTTTGGACCGCTGGTTCTTCTGGGAAACTGCTGTTTGTTATCAGAAAACAAGCTGCAGGGGCAGGAGAAATTTGCAGCCCCTCAGCGCCTGCGGCCCTCTTTCCTCTGCCCTTGCTTTCTTGCGGCCCGCGTTGGCTTGCCAGCCCAGGGTTCAGGGCTTCCGGCCCTGCAACGCTGCCCCCACTCTTCACAGCGCACGAACGCAAAACCCCAACCCAAAACTTAACCAAACCCAAAACCCGACCCAAACCCAAACCCAAAGTCCTAAACCCAAAGTCCTAAACCCGAACCCCCCCCCCCCGCGCAGGAGCACGCCTACACGTTTGACCAGTACCGCTACCCCATGAACGAGGCCGAGAAGACCACCCTCCGGCGCTACCACGCGCTGCGCTGGTGGGAGCGCGACGGCGGGTTCAAGGGCGACGTCACCGGTGCCGAGGTTCAGGCCATCGTTGACAAATACGACCCCAGCGGCGCCGACCTGCGCGCCTACCGCGAGGCCAAGGCAAAGGGGCAGCTGGAGGCGTACTGGGCGGGGCGGCGCGAGGCGCTGCGGCGGATGGGCGGGAGCGACGCGCTGCCGGGGGCGGCAGCGGGGGCGGCGGCGGGCAAGGCGTAGGCGCGGGGCGCCCGGCGGCCCGCCGCACTCAAATTGTAATGTTCCTCTGCTGCGATTGAGCTGGCGGGGTTGGCCGGGCTGTGGCGGGGGGCGGATCAAACCCCGGGTGGGACGGGAGGGAACAATTTGGCGGGCGCGCCGAGGTCAGCGGGTGTGACCGGCCGGGGGTTTTGGCGCGCCGCCTCCCGCTACTGTCCCCAAAGCGCGTTGGCCCGGATCGCTTGTGCAGTTCTCCTGCGTTCCTTCTCCTGCGTTCCTTCCTCGGCGTGCCACCGCCCCGTCGCCGGGCCCCGGCCCCGCGCTGAGCAGACGCGAGCGCGGCCCGCCCCTTTGCGACCCGCGCCCCCCGACCCGCTACTGCGCGCTTCTTAGGGCAGCTCGAAGATCCCCCGCGGCGACCATGGGGCCCTGCTAGCCGGTCGCGGCGGAGTCCACGGCAGACCGCCCTTCGAGGCCGCCATGTTCGCACCGGCGCGCCTCACGTCGCGCGGGAGGGCCAAGGGAGCCTCCGAGGATGATCACGGGTGCGTTACCGGGGCGCGAGGGGAGGGCGCCGGCGGGGCCCGCGGCGGCGGCGGCGGGCGCGCCCGCCTGGAGCGGCCCCCTGACCAAATGGCACAGGCGCTCCACCCACACTTTTGTGCCGAAACCCCACCCACCCCAGGGCGCCCTACCCCTGCGACCCGGACGCGTACGAGCTCTTGGAGCAGTGCGGCCGCGGCTGCTCGTCAGTGGTGAGCAGCACACGCGGCGGCGGGGCGCACGCACTGCGCATGGCGCGTGGCACGCATGGCGCGCAGCGGCAGGCGTGCGCGCAGCCGACACGCGCCACCAGCCAGCCCATGCGCCCCATGCGCGCGCGCCCCGCCCCCACGCCAGGTGTTCCGCGCGCTGTGCCGGCCCCGCAGCGAAATCGTCGCGGTGAAGGGCACCAACCTCGAGAACGCGCGCATCCACGAGCTCGCCGCGCTCGTCAAGGAGGCGCACTGCATGCGCCGCCTCGCGCACCCCAACATCCTGCCGCTGCACGCCAGCTTTGTGCACGGCCAGGAGCTGTGGATGGTGATGCCCCTGTGCGCGGGCGGCTCGGTGCGGCACATCCTGCAGAGCCGCTTTGAAAAGGTGCGGCCCCAGCGGGCGCCAGCAGCCGGACAGCCTGACAGCTGCCGCATGCCCCCACTCTTTGACTCTGCGCGCGCCGGGCGGCCTGCCATGCAGCCTGGATCCCCCACAGCCCCTGCCGTAACGCGCGCCGCGCCGCGCCGCGCCTTGCAAACCGACAGCAGGGCATGCCGGAGCCCGCCATCGCCACCATAGTCCGCGAGGTGCTGAAGGCGCTGGACTACATCCACCGCAACGGCGCGATCCACCGGGACGTCAAGGTGTGTCGCGGGCGCAACCGGTTGACGTATTGGGGGAAAGGGGTTTGGTGTTCGCCAGCTTTTGCCTGTTTTGCTTGTTTAGGTTGCCTGTTGCAGATCAGCAGCCCCCCTGCTGCCCCCAGCTCGGCTCGCAGCTCAGCCAGCCAGCGTGCAGCGAGCAAACCAGCGCAGCGCAGCACGGCGCAGCGCAGCGCAGCCCCTACTGAGGCCCAACTGAGGGCCCCCTCCCAAACACCCCCCCTCTCCTGCCCAACCGCAGGCCGCCAACATCCTGATCGACGCCGACGGCTCCGCCAAGCTCGCCGACTTCGGCGTCGCCGCGGTGCGCCGCACCGACGGCTCCGCGGCCGACCTCGCCGCCGCAGGCGCGATGGGCGCGCTGATGCAGCGCACGTTTGTGGGCACGCCCTGCTGGATGGCGCCCGAGGTCATGGAGCAGGCGGGCGGGTACGACTCGGCGGCCGACGTTTGGTCGCTGGGCATCACGGTGCTGGAGCTCGCGGCGGGAAAGCCCCCGATGGCGAGCACGAACCCAGTCAGGCTGCTCACCCAGAGGATCAACGGTCCGGCGCCGACGCTGGGGGACGCCGTGGGCGCCGAGGCGGCGGCGGGGTTCAGCCGCGCCATGGCGGACTTCGTCGCGGCGTGCCTCGACAAGGACCCCTCGGCGCGGCCCGGCGCGGGGGAGCTGCTCAACCACAAGTTCATCAAGGTGCGTGGCGGGAGGGGCGCACGCGCGCCGCCGCGCGCCTGCTGTGCGGGGGCGGCCCGGGGCGCTGCCACGCAGGGCGCCACCACCTCGCTGCGCGTGCCGGTGGCCCCGCTCCAACCGCCGCGCCGCCTCGTCACCTGATCACACACCCACCCCGCCGCTTGACCGATTCGCCCCGCAGTCGGCGCGCGACAAGGACTACCTGCGCCGCCTCTTCGTCTCCGACCCGCGCGCGCCCGTGTCCCCCGGCGAGCGCCGCACGCCCAGCCCCGCCCCAGCCGCCGCGCCCGCCGCGCCAGCCTCCCCGACGCGCCGCGCGGCGGCGGCGGCGGCGGCGGCGGCGGCGGCGGCGGCGGCGGCGGCGGCGGCGGCGGCGGCGGCGGCGGCGGCGGACGCCGACCTGGCCGGCCCCGCCGGCGGGGGGCGCGCGCAGAGCGCGTGGCAGTTTGACCCAGAGCTGCTCGAGGCAGCGCGCGCCGCGCGCACCCCGCGCTCGCCCCGCGCGCCGCGCGCGCTGCGCGGCGCAGAGGCCGGGGCCTCGCGGCGCGCGTCGGCGGGGGCCGCGGCGTCGGGCGGGCGCGAGTCCGCCGGCGGCGGCGGCGGCGAGGGCGCCTCGGCGTCGCGCGGGCGGGCCAGCGAGGGCGATGGCCACGCGGCGGCAGCCCCCCCCACGGCAGCCCCCCCCACGCGGCGGCAGCCCCCCCGCCCCCGCCGGCCGGCTGCGGCTGATGCTGGGGCGGGGCAGCGACACGGACGCCGGCGACACCTTTAGGAACTTTTGGGCAGGCCTTTCCACATCGCCCGTCGCCGCGCTGTCGCGCCGCCTCGGGCTGAACCTCGGCGGCGGCGGCGGCGGCGGCTCGGGCGCCGGGCTCGACGGGTCCGGCAGCGACGCCAGCAGCCCCCGCGAGCGATGCGCGAACGCGGCCGAGGCGGCCGCGCGCCACACGGCGGCGGGCGCCGGTAGCTGCGCGGCGGCGGCGCCCGCGGCGGCGCCCGAGGTGCGGCCCACGCGTGCGGCTGTGGCGGCGGCGGCGGCGGCCGACGCTGCGCTTTTCGCCTCGCACCCCGGCCTGCCGCGGCTGTGCGTCTGACATGGTGACCGGGCTCCGGCTGTGCCCCTTTTTTGCTGTTCTATCTGCTCCAGCGTCCACTGAGCCTGGTTACTGCAAACAGGCTCCCCATTTGCTGCTGAACGCGAGTGCACACACACCTGCCCCATACTACCCATCCCATCCCATCACCGCCAAGTGCCCTGCCAAAAAACGCGGGCCACGAGGCATTTTTTTGCCCCCGTCACTCGGTCCAAACCAGCTCCCACAATCCTCCGGCCAAGGGCCGCGCGGCGACGGTGGCGCGCCGCGGCTGCACGGCTGCCGGTCATCGCGCCCCGCCCCGCCCGCCGGCTGCGGCGCCCTCCCGCGCCCCAGACATGAGACTTCCAGCGCATGCGACTTCTCGCGCCCCAGACAGACTCCCAGCGCATCCGACTTCTCCCCACTTTTGCCCGCTAACTAACTCCTCCGACTGCCTTCGTTTTTCGCCCGGTGAACGCCCGCCGCCAGTGCGCGCGGCGCGTGCGGTTGGGCCCCAGCCCCGCGGCGCCCAACGCACCGCCCCCTGCCAGCGGCCGGAGCCCAGGCGACGGGCACTGTGCCTTTCCCTCATCATCCTGTGCCTATTCCAGCAAGCCCCCCCCCCCCCGCGGCGGCGCCCATGTGCCAAGGAGCGCGCCCGTTCCGGCCCCCCAATCAAACCCGTTACCCCGCCCGGCCAGTGGCCAGCGCGCGGGCGCCCGCGCGCTGCTGCAGGAGCGCCTCTGCCGGCGGGCCACCGTACGCACCGATCTGTCATGCTTTCTTGGCCCGCACGCAGCGCCCGCACGCACGCAAAAACTTGCACGGGGGTGTACCAAAAAAACTTGCGGGACCCAACCAAGTAAAACAAGCGTCAGCCCCTTGCTCTAGGCAGCCGGCATGGAGTGCTTGCTCGCAAAGGGGTGCCGTGTGACTCTGCGAGCTCCCAGAGCGGCTCAGGCCGCGGGGAATGCAAATCCAAACCCTACCCAATCCTTGCAGGGCCGGCGCCGGTTTGGACTGTGCGACCCCCAGACCGGTTCAAACCCCCGCCGATCGGGCCTCGCGGCCGGCGCGGGCACTGGAAACGGTATGTGGGTCGCAATCGGCGGCGGTGCAGGCAGGGGGAGCCGCCAGCCGCAAAGCCCGCCGCCCGCAACACGCGAAATTGAGCAGGTGCGCGCACGGCGGCCGGGGGGCGGCGGTCGCCGCGAAAGGCAGGCACCCCCCCCCCCCGGCCCTCGTCCTACAAACAATGACCGAGTCTGCCGGATTCCCGTCGATCCCGCCCGCCCAGTGGGCCGCCCCGCGCCCCGGGGCGCCGCGCAGCTCATAAAGCGGGCCCGCAAGCTCGCCGGCCCCGGCCGGGCGTCAGACGGCGCAAAATGGAGAGGGCGCTCAGCAGCCTCAAACTGGGCAGCCGCAAGAGCGCCAAGGACCTCGCGGCCGCGGCCCAGGCGCCCGCGACCAAGTGAGTGGGACCGCGGCCCCCCCGCGGCGTCGGCTTGCCCTCGCGTCCCTCGGATCGGTCGCGGATCGAGCCTTGCGCCCGCCCCCGCCCCCGCCAGGGACTACCCCGCGGACCCAGGAACCTATGAGCTGCTCGAGGACTGCGGCCGCGGCGTGTCCGCCACGGTGAGGCAGGGCTCTCAAAAGGCCGCAGACCCTGCTTTGCGCCCGGGGGCGGCCTCATAGGACCCTCCCCCGCCCCGCGCGCAGGTGCATCGGGCAATCTGCAAGCCCCTGAACGAGGTGGTGGCCGTCAAAAAGCTCAACCTGGAGAGCATAAACTGCCACCTGGTGCGCTGGGCCGCCGGCGGGCCCGCGGAGCGGCGCGCCGCGCCCCCGCGCGCCGCGCCGCGCAGCACCCAGCCGCCGCGCAGCGCGCAGCCCCCGCCGGCCCCTGCCGCCAGCCCCTCCGCCGGCCGGCCCCTTTCACCCCCCCCCCCTCTTTCCCGCCCCTCCCTCAAACCCCAGGAGGACATCATCCACGAGGCGCAGACCATGAAGTCGTACAGCCACCCCAACGTGCTGACCCTGTACGCCAGCTTTGTCGCGGGGGAGGACCTGTACATGGTGACGCCCTTTATGAGCGGCGGCTCGGTGCTTCACATAATGAAGTACGGCCACCCAGAGGTGCGCCCGGCCGCCTGGTTTAGGCGCGCGCAGACACGCTGGGAGGCCCGGGTTTGGGGTTTATGCAGCTGCGCGAGGGAGGCTCCCGCGCTGCGGCGCGCCCGCGCAGGGAGGCGCGCTCGGCGGCGCTCGCGCGCCGCCGCCGCCCGAGCGGCGGCGCTCCTCGCCGGCTCGAAAGCATCAGCAGCGCGCCCCGCGCGCCCTCAACTGGAGCCGCAGCCGAGCCGAGGGCTCAGCCGGCGCCCCCTTTCGTTCCCCTTTCCCCCACCCCCCAAAGGGCCTGGACGAGGTGGAGATTGCCACCATAGTGCGGGAGGTGCTCAAGGGGCTGGAGTACGTCCACAAAAACGGGGGGATACACCGGGACGTAAAGGTGCGAGGGGGGGAGGGGGCGAGGGGGCTGGGGCACTCGCGTCACCCGGGCCGGCCCCGCCAGCGGCGCGGCCGCCACTCCATTGCCGCCGCCGGCACCCGCGTCGACCACCGGAGCGGGGGCGCCGCGGCCGCCGCCGCCGCCCTCGTCGCTGCAGGGCATTTCGGAGAGGGCCGTGGGCGGCGGCGGCTTTGGGGGCCGGGCATGCCGTGCAGCCGCGCTTTTTAGGCCGCAGCATTTAGGCCGCTTTTTAGGCCGCAGCATCCCCGAACCGCCTCCAAACCCACCCCCCCCCCCAAGGCGGGCTACATCCTGGTCAACCCCAAACCCCCCCAAACCCTGAACCCCCCAAATTCCCAAACCCGAACCCCGACTCTCAAAAACCCCGCAAACACCCCCACCCCAACACCCCACCAGGCGGGCAACATCCTGATCGACCCCCAAACCCCCAACGCCCCCCCCCCCCCAAACCCCCCAAGGCGGGCAACATCCTGATCGACCGCGACGGCAGCGTGCGCATCGGCGACTTTGGCGTGGCCGCCACCGTGGAGCGGGGCGGGTCGTGGGGCAACGACCGGGTGACGCGCACCACGTTTGTGGGGACGCCGTGTTGGATGGCGCCAGAGGTCATGGAGCAGACGCAGGGGTGGGCGGGGGGCTGGGGGCGTGTCATTTGGGGGGTTGTTGGTGGGTTGGGTGCCTTTTGGGCTTTTTTGGGGGGGGGGCCTGGTCGCCGTTTCTCGGGCTGCAATCAGAGGGCCGGGCGGGCAGTGCCCTAGCCGCGCGTGGGCTTGCCGCCGCTGCCACCCCCCCCCCCTAAACCGCGCACAACCCCCGCGCCGCGGCCGCCGCAGCTACGACTCATCCGCCGACATCTGGTCCCTGGGCATCACAATGCTGGAGATGGCAAACGGGCACGCGCCCTTTGCCAAGTTCCCGCCGATGAAGGTGCTGCTGATGACGCTGCAGAACCCGCCGCCCAGCCTTGAGGACAAGAGCGGGCGGAGGCACTTCAGCAAGGTGGGGGGGGGTCTGTTTTTGGTTTTGTTTTGGGGGGTCCGGCTTTGTTTTGGGGGCTGTTTTGTTTGGTTTGGGGGCGGATTTTGGGCGATGGGCTGGGCTTTCGAGGAGGGTAATGGTTAGGGTTCCCGTTGGGAAAGAAAACCGCCCGACAAAACCGCCCGCCGCCCCGAAACCGCCTCCTCTAAACCGCCACCTAACCCCCCCTCCCAAAACCGCCCCGGCCCGCAGCACATGCGGGACGTCGTGGCGCGCTGCCTGCAGAAGGACCCCGCCCAGCGCCCCACCGCCACCGAGCTGCTGCAGCACAAGTTCTTCAAGGTGGGGCGGCCAGATCCGACAGATCTGCGCCAGATCTGTGCCGGATCGGGCAGACGCGCGGGCGCCCCGCCTCGATCTGGGGGCGATCCGGCATCGTTTCGCCCCGCCTGGGGCGCCGCGCCCCCTCGCAAGCGCAGCGCGCTGCCGCCGCTTCCAGGGGCGGCGCCACCTGTTGCCCCGACACAGTCCTTTGCGGCGGCCGGCCTCGTACACCCAACGAAACCCTGACAAAACCCCAGCAATACCCCAACGTAACCCCAACAAATCCCCCCCCCCCAATCCCCCCCAAAACCGCAGCAAGCGCGTGACCAGGAGTTCGTCCGCACCCACCTCCTCTGCGACCTCCCCACCCTCACCGAGCGGGTGCAGCAGATCCGCGTCGGCCGCGGCGCGGCGACCAACGCCGCCGACAACGACCGCCAGCTGGCGCAGAGCTGCGAGGAGTACGTGAAGGGGGTCAGCGCGTGGAACTTTGACCTGGCCGCGCTGAAGGCGCAGGCCGCGCGGGAGCCGGACCCCGCGCCGGGGCTGGGGCGGCCGGGGATGCCGACGATTGCAGAGGGCCCGGAGGAGCGGGGGGAGGAGGGGACAGCGGGCGCCACCGCCGGCGGCGGCGCCGCCGGCGGCGGGACGGGGCCGCCGTCGGCGCGCGGCGGCGGGGGCGGAGGCGGGAGCGGGGCGTCGTCCGGCGCGCCGTCGCGGCGCTCGACCGACGAGGCCGCCGCCGTCGCGCGCGGCGCGCCCGTCGCGGCGGCGGCGGTGGCGGAGCGGCTCGAGTCGCTGTCTGACAGCGGGCTGCGGCCCGCCGCGGCCAACGGCGTGGCGGCCGCGGCCCAGCAGCAGCAGCAGCAGCAACTCCAGCAGCAACCCCAGCAGCAGCAGCAACCCCAGCAGCAACAGCAGCAGCAGCAGCGCGCGCCTCGCGCCGCGTCGGTCTTCACCACCGCCAACGCGGCGGCGGCGGCGGCCGCCGCCGCCGCGCCCGGGACGCCCGACGGCGCGGCGGCGCCTGCCCCGGCCGGCCCCGCGGTCGGCCCCCGGCTCTCCTCCCACGCCTCCGAGCCCGCCGGCCCCGGCGCGGCCGCCGCCGCGGCCGCCGCCGCCGCCGCCGGCAGCGCGAGCAGCAGCGCGGGCGGCGCGCCGGCGCTGGCGGCGCCGCACGGCAGCGCGAGCAGCAGCGCGCCCTCCACTGTATCCCCCGGCTCGGCCAGCCCCAGCATCAGCCGGGAGGGCAGCATGCAGGGCCCCCTAAGCTCGCTGACCACGCCGACGGCGGCGGCGGCCGCGAAGCAGCGGTACAAGGGGCGGTTCCAGGTGTACGAAGGGGACGACGTGCCGCCCCCCATGTCCCCGCCGACGAGCAAGGGCGGCGCCGAGGCGGAGCGCGCCGTGTTTGCGCGCAGCGAGTCGGCGCGGCTCGCCGCGGCGGCGGCGGCGGCGGCGGCGGCGGGCGAGCAGCAGGTGGTCGGGCGGCGCGTGTCGGACGCCGGCGACACGCCGCGGCACGGCGCAGCGGCAGCGGCCGCGCCCGCGGCCGCGGCCGGCGACGAGCCGCGCGGCGGCGGCGGCGGCGGCGGCGGCGGCGGCGGCGGCGGCGGCGGCGGCGAGGGCGGCGCCGCGGCCGCACCGAGCCCCTTGTCTGCGGCCGCCGCCGCGCCGCGCCCGCCGGCGGTGCCGCTGGCGCTGCTGCCGTCCGCGCCAAGCCTCAGCGACCTGTCCGCCTCCCACAGCGTGGAGGGCAGCGGCGGCAGCTTCCCTGGCGCCGCCGGCGCGGGTCCCGAGCCCAAAAAGAAGGGGCGGTTCAAGATCATAGAGGACGACGGCCCCCCCGGCAGCCGCTCGATAGGGAAGGTCCCATCATCGGTGGACCTCCGCGCCGCGCTGGCCGCGGGCAGCGGCGGCCCGCCGTCGCGCGCGGGCGGCGCGCCGGGCGGCGGCGGCGGCGGCGGCGGCGCCGGCGGCGCGGCGCTGCTGGCGCGGCTGGGGGAGTTGCACGATCAGGCGGCAGCGCACCAGGCGGCGCTGGCGCGGCTGGTGGAGGGCGTCCGCGACGGCGCGTTCGACGCCGCCGCCGCGCCCGGCGCGCCGGGCCCGGCGGCGGTGCAGCAGGCCGTCGCAGCGCTCGCCGCGCAGCAGGCGGCCGCGGGCGGCGGCGCGCCGCCGGCGCCGCCCCGCAAGCCGGCGGCGGCGGCGGGGGCGGCGGTGGTGCTGTCTCGGACGCCCTCTAGCCGCCTGCTGCAGCCCGGCGGCGGCGGCGGCAGCGGCGGCGAGCGCGCCGGCGGCGTCGAGCGGGCGGCCGACGCGGCCGCGGCGGTCGCCGCCGCGCCGGCGCCGGCGCCGGCGCCGGCGCCGGCGGCGCGCCCCGAGCCGTTTTCTGCGCTGTTCCGGGAGCTCAATGACAGCGCGCTGCAGGTGGCGGAGCGACTTATGGACCGGGTCGGGGAGCTGGAATCAAAGGTGGGCGCGAGGGGGCGGGGGCGGGGGGGCAAACGGCGCGGGGGAGGGGCGCGGCAGAGAGGGAGCCCGCCGTGTGGCCGGCCCGTAGCGTGGCCGGCGCGCGGCGCCACCGCCGCGCGCCGCCCACAAGCCGCACCCGGGCCCTTACCCCCCCCACCCCCGCCTCGGCCAAAACCCTCCCCACCCCCTCCCCCCTCAAAACCCCCAGCTCGCCGAGGCCCTGGAGGACAACGCGCGGCTCCGCGCGGCGCTCTCGGCGCGCGACCCCCCGCAGCGGCTGCTGTCGGAGCCCAGCGGGGACTCGGCCCCCGCCAGCGGCGGCCCCAGCCGCCACAACTCGCTGTCGCTGCTGGCGGGCGGCGCCGCAGGGCCTCCGGCCGCGGCGCCCGCCGCGCCCGCGGCGGCCGCGGGCGCGCCGCACTGCGGCGAGGGCCGGTAGCGGCGGCGGGCCGCGGGCGCAGCAAAAAGGCAGTCTGCGCCTTGTGTGGGCGCGCCCGCGCGCGCCGCCTTTGCAGCTGGCTCACGGCTTTCTTACTGGCTTGGTCGAATTTCTTTTGCGCCGGCGCCGGCGCCGGCTCTGGCGGCCGCGCGTGAGCGCACGCGCGGCCCGGCCGGCACCGCTCCACGCGCACCCCCCCTCCCCGTCAAGCGCGCGAAGAAGCAGCAGCGGGAGAGGCCCCCCTCTTGCCGCGCAGCGAGCCGGCCGGCGCGCCGCCCCGCCGACCCGCCGCCGGCGGCCCCGCGGCGCCAAACGGGCGCGAGCGCCCAAAATCGGCGCGCCGCGCCCGCGGTGGCGGCTGGGCGGCGGCGGCGGAGGCGGCGCTTCGTAGCCATTGCCGTTGCTCGATTATGCCGCTCGGAACGGATTGCTTTCCCCCCCTTTTGCCGGTGTGCGGCACTTCCAACTCCATCCGTGGTTTTCAAGACGCCGCCCGGTGATTGCGCGGTGGCAACGAGAGCCACGCGCCGCGGCCGCGCACCGTGCGTCCCGCGCCCCTTGCGCACGCCGGGCGCTCGCCGGCGGCGGCGGCCGGCCACAGCGCGTGCGCGCCGAGAGGGCTCGCGCCTAACCCCGCCTGATGCGCCGCGGCCGATTCTTTTTGGGAGAGGGCGCGCGCGCGCGCTGGGGGGGGGGGCTCTGCCGCCGCACGCGATCTGCGCGCGTGCGGTGAGCCCCCGCCCTCGCGCGCGTGCGCGGCCGGTGGGCGCTGCGCGGCGCCAACATTGGGGCGCCGCGCAGGCACCGCCCCGCCGCCGCGACAACGCCCCCCTATCCAGGTGTAATGCAATTGAACTGGAACAGGGGTCGGTTGACTGTTTCCAGCTCCCGACTCGGGCTTTGGAACACGCCAGGTTAGAACACGCCAGGGAGCGGATGAAGTCGGCGTAAGGGGGGCCGCATGTGTGGCTGTGGTGCCCAGCCCAGCCAATCCAGGCAAGTCGCGCCCATTCCATTCCATTCCAGCCCAGCCCAGCCCAGAACGCCCATCTGGCCCCACGCTGAGTCAAGCATGCTGTGCACTGCCTGTCTACGGCCAAGTCAGCTCGTATTAGCGTGCGATGAATTTACATGGGGTTTCGGTTTCAGTTGCTTCCATCGGCAGGGGTGCACCCGGCTGTGCAGAAGGGGGCGCGCCGGCCGCTCACCGCCGCGCTACGCACTGCGCGCCCTCGCCGCCGCCGGGCAGGAGGACCAACGCGCCGTTGGCCGCCGCCGCCGCCGACGCCCAATGCGGCGCCTGCGGCTGGGGCTGCTGCTGCTGCTGCTGGGGCTGCTGCTGCTGCTGCTGCTGCGGTAGCGGCGGCGTCAACTCGGGCGGCTGCTGCCGCAGCAACCGCTCCGCGCGCCGCGCGAGCCACGCGCGCGCCGTGGCCTCGTGCTCAGCGCGCCGCCACGCCGCGGCGGCGTGCAGCCGCGCCACCAGGCCGCGCGCCGCGGGGCGCTGCTGAGGCGGCAGCGATTCGACCCACGGCCTGCCGCCGCCGCCCCCGCCGCCGCCGCCGCCGGCGGCGCTGCCATCGGTGGCGCCCTCCAGCAGCGCAAGCAGCCGGCCGAGCCCCTTGCGGCTCGCGTGCGGCGCGAGCCTCAGCAGCGCGCGCAGCAGCGCGGCCTGCTGCGGCGCCGGCAGCGCGCGCCAGTGGCGCTCCGCGGCGAACAGCACGTCGCACACCACCCGCTTCGGCGGCGGCAGCGGCGGCGGGGACGGCGCGCCCCCGCCGGCCGCCGCGGGCCGCCCGCCGGCCGCGCAGGTGCCGAGCGCGGCGGCGAGCGGAAGCAGCTCCCGCGGCCCCGCACCGCGCTGGGCGGCGGCGCCGCAGGCGACCCACAGCTCGTTTTTGAACCAACGCGGCAGCAGCGGCGCGAGCCGCAGCGAGGGGACCGCCGCGGCCACGTCCGCCAGCGCCGCCGCCGGCAGCGCGCGCAGCGACGGCTGCAGCAGCGCCAGGAGCGCGGCCAGCTGCGCCGCTGGGGGGCGGTAGCCCGCGAGCGCAAAGCCGCCGAGGGCCGCGGCGAGGTGCGAGGCCGAGGCGGGGTCGAGCACGGGGGCCGGCGGCCACGGGGCCGCGCGTCCGCCGGCCGGCGCCGCGGCGCGAGCCGCGGGCTGCGCTCGGCCGGCGCCGGCGGTGCCGCCGCCGTTAGAGAGGCGTGCCTGTGCCGCTGCCGCAAACGCCGGCGCCGCGGCGGGGGCAGCGCCGTTGTGGCTGCTGCCACCGGCGCCGCCAATGCTGCTGCTGCCGCTGCTGCTGCCGTTAACGATGCCGCTGCGGGCTGCCAGCCAGCTCGCCAGGTGTAGGTCGCTGCTGCTCGCCAGCCGCAGCATCACCGGCGGTTCCCGGCGCGCGGCCGTGCCGTTGGCGCCAGCGCCCTCTTGCCGCTGCTCCTGCTGCTGCTGGTGGTGTTGTTGTTGGTGGTGGTGCTGCTGCTGCTGCTGCTGGTGCTGATGCTGCTGCTGCGGGGCCCACGCGGGGGCGGGCGCTGCTGCCCTGGCCGCAGCCGCCGCCGCCGCCGCCGCCGCCGGGGCGCGGCGCTCCAGCAGCAGCCTGTGGAGGTCCAGAGCCTCGGCCGCGGCCCGCATGAAACCGTCCGGCGGCGCCTCCTCGCAGCGCCCCGCGGCCTGCAGCAGCGTGGACAGCTCTCCGAGAGGCACGCTGCCGGCGGCGAGGCGCCGCTGAGCCGCCAGCAGCAGCGCGCGCTGGCAGGCGAGGAGCGTGGTGGGCGGCTCGGGGGCGCCGCCGCTGCTGCCTGCACCGCTGACGTCCGCCTGCTGCTGCTGCTGCTGCTGCTGCTGCTGCTGCTGCTGCTGCTGCTGCTGCTGCTGCTGCTGCTGCTGCTGCTGCTGCTGCTGCTGCTGCTGCTGCTGCTGCTGCTGCTGCTGCTGCTGCTGCTGC
>BDRX01000056.1:182799-304041 GCA_003203535.1 Raphidocelis subcapitata | reverse complement strand
TTCCCGCATTTACAGGGGCGCTGCGGGGGCCGATGCATTTACAGGGCCGGCGGCGGGGGCCGGGGCCGCGGGCGGCGCGGGGGTCCCGGAAAGTGGGCATGATCAGGAGGGGAACTTGGCCCGTAAAAAGGAGGCCGTCTCTCGCTGCCAGGCCTCTGCCGGCAGGAAAGGTGCCAGGGGTGGCATATGAAAAGCCGGCCAAGTCAGGTAGGGCTATTCCACCGGGGGCAAACAGCACGCGCGAGCAAGCAAGGCCGCATTCATGCCGCGCTGCCCCGCGCTCGGTCGGCGCGCGCCGCCTGCCTTGCGGCGCCGCGCCCCGCCGCGCCTCAGGCGTCGCCGTCGTCCCAGCGCCCCACCGCCACGGGCGCGTGCTTGTCGACGGCCTCCGTGAGGCGCGTCTTGTCGCGCGTGGCAAAGCTCTCCACCAGCTCTGCGCCGTTGGACTTGAAAAATGCAAACTGGGGGACGGTCTTGATCTTGAACCGCCGCGCCAGCGGCGTGAGCTCGCCGTCGCCGTCGTCGTCTTCGTATTCGTAGATGTTGTGCTGCGGGGCGGTTTGCCGCGGCGTTTGCTTGCCAGTTCGATCGGGGCCGGCCGCGCGAGTGCTTCGCGGCCGTGCAGCGCACAGCCGCGCGTCGCCGCTTGCCCTGCCGCACGCTTGCAACCGCCGCCTCATCGCCCCCGCCCACCCCCTGGCCAGCCACCCCTCCAACCCCGCTCCGCTCAAGCCGGCACATTGCGGCCTTCGCCACACCCCTTGCCCCACCCCACCCCCCACCCCAAATGCGCACAGCCGCAGGCTGTAACCAGCCCGCCCGCCCGCCCGTGCGCCCGCGCGCACCTTGACGAATATGATGTGCTGCGCGTGCTCGCTGGCGCTGCGGCACATGCGGTGGAAGCCGGGCGCCATCACCTTGCACGCGGGGCAGTCGGTCTTGAAAAAATCGACCACCACCAGCGCGTCGGGCAGGGCGGAGCTGAAGACGCCCTCCAGCTCGGCCTCGGTGAAGACCTGCGGGGGGTGGGTGTGTGGGTGGGGGAAGGGAGGGGGGGGGACATGGGGGCGAGCAGGGGCGGCAACACAGGTGAAGCAGGTGTCGCAAGCGAGGGGCCGTGCGGGCCTGCGGCAGCGCCACCTCCCCGGCGCCCTGGTGGGCTGTGCGAGCCCGCAGCTGCTGCCGCTGGCAGCGGCCCCCCTGCCCCCTCCCTACCTCGATGACGCAGTCTGTGGGGCACGGCGTGTCGTCCTCCGTGAAGTGCACGCCCTCCTCCATCAGCAGCGACTCCACAACAGGGACCTCGGGCTGCGGGGGCGGGGGTGGAAGGGCGGTCGGCGCTGGGGGCGCGCGCGGGCCAGCAGGCGGCCGTTTGGTTGGCGCAACCGACCCACCGCGGCGGAGCCCGGTCCCCCGAAAGGCCGCCGCCGCACCTCCTTTGGCTTCTGCGGCTGCTTCTGCTGTTGCTGCTGCTGCTGCTGCCGGTAGAGGTCGAGCAGGCCACGCGCGCGCACATCCCTGCGGCGCAGCGCCGGCGCGCCGCCGCCGCCGCCGCTGCTGCTGCTGCCGCCGCTGCTGGCGGTGGTGCGGCAGCGCTGCGGCCGCGCGTGCGCTGCTTGGCAAGCAACCTCCCGCGGCTTCAGGGACTCGCTGGGCCCCGCACAAGGCAGAGCTGCACGCATTTGCACCGGTCTCGACAGCGTCTGGTGGCGTGTTGGTTCGACAGCGGGTGTTGAGAAAAAAAACACGAACCTCGATCTGCCGAGGGGACGTTGCTTGCTTGACACGTTGCTTGACTTGCTTCCGACGCCGGGAGTCGGCCGGTTTGCAAAAAGCTCTCGGCATCGCGGCCCTCAACCCTGTTGCGCATTCTCAATTCATCTGAGGCTCCTAAGCTCTCATTTACGCAGACCTCAGGCCGCGCCAAAGCCCTCCGCGAGCGGGAGGCAGGACTGCAGGAGCCCCCAGCCCTTCACCGCGCCCGGCAGGTGGCCCGCGGCGCCGGCCGCGCGGTAACGGCGGCGCAATGGCATCAGGTGACGATTGGCGCGGTTGCAGCCCGCCTCCGGGGCCCGGGGGAAGCACGGGGCCGGTGCATCGCATGCAGGGCGCCCCGGGGCCCCGCTGCCGCACCGCTGGCCGGGGAGGTCCCCGTATGACTTGCCAGCGCTGGGAGCTCGCCTCGCGCGGGCTCTGCCGCGCGCCGGCAGGCCGTGGGGCGGCACGCCGCCGCTGCCGCCGCGGCGCACCCGTCGCCGCCAGCTGACGCTGCGTGCGCCGCCCCCGCCCCGCCCCTCGCGCAGCGCCGCCGGCCAAGCCTTGGGAACGCGCCGGCGCGGTCCAAGCTCAGGACGGCGCGCCCAAGCCGTGGGAGCAGGCGCCCGCAGGTGCGCGCAGGGAGGAGTGGGGCCGGTGGCGCGCGCTCGCGCGGGGCGCGGCCTGCCACACGCGCACTCGCACGTGCCCGCCGCGGATCAGCCAGTTGCCGTGGGCCGAAAGTGACGCCCCCCCCCCCATCCACTGCGCCAACCCGCCTCCCAGGGACCACGGCCGTTGCTGCGACATCGGCGGCGCTAGCGGCGACGGCGCAGCAGCCCGCGCGGCCGTGGGAGGCCGGCGGCGGCGGCGCGTTGACGAGCACCTCTTACTCAGCCAACCCCTACAGCAGCAGCGTCTCGCCTTACGGCGGCGGCGGCGCGTACGGCAGCAGCATGTACGGCGCCGGCGGCGGCATGTACAGCCGGCCCGGCATGTACGGCAGCAGCATGTACGGCGGCGCCGCCGGCGGCGGGATGTACGGCAGCAGCTACGGCAGCAGCTATGGCGGCGGCATGTACGGCAGCAGCATGTACGGGGGCGGCTATGGCAGCGGCATGTACGGCGGCGGCGGGCTTGGCACCGGCGGCATGTATGGAAGCGGCATGTACGGCGGCGGCGGCGGCGGCGGCATGTATGGGAGCAGCATGTACGGCGGCGGCGGCGGCATGTACGGCGGCGGCGGGCCGATGTACGGCGGCATGCCGCCGCCTGGCTTTGACCCGTCGCGGCCGCCCGCGCCGCCGAGCGCCTGGCAGGCGGTGCTGGGCGCCGTGGGCGGGGTGGTCCACTTTTTCGGGCGGCTGTCGTTCCTGGTGGACGAAAACGCCCACGCCGTGCACTTTTTCGTGTCGGCGCTGCTGCAGCTGCTGGACCGCGCGGGCAGCCTCTACGGCGAGCTGGCGCGCTTCATCCTGCGGGTCATCTTCAAGCGCCGCCCGCCGCCCAAGGCGATCGCCGGCCCGCACGGCCCGATGCAGGGTCCGCACCAGCAGCAGCACCAGCAGCAGCCCGGCTTTGGCGGCCCCCTCGGCGGCGCGCTCTCGCTGCCGCCGCGGCCGGGGATGGGCGGGGCGCCCTGGCAGCCGCCGTCGGCGCCGTCGGCGCTGCCTCCGCCGGGCAGCGGCAGCCCCATCGACCTGCCGTCGGGCAGCCATTGGGACTCGCTGTGGGGCGACAGCTGAGCGGGGGCGGCGTGCGCAGGCCCCGCTTCCACCGTCTCCCCCCCCCCTTCGCGCCCCCTGTATCATATACGTAGCCCAGAGCGCGGCCGATCCAGCCAGGAAGCAGCACGTGTGTAAATACACGACTTTCTGGCGGCAGGAGGACAGCGCTGGTGCGCTGACTGCTGAGCAGCGGGGCGTGCGCTGCGGTAGCTGCGGTAGCAGCTGCTGCCCCCAACTCTATGAAGCCAAAAGTGCACTCAGCAGCCCGTCTTGTTCCTTACGAGTTGCAAGCACGTGCCCTGCACGAGTCTACCGCAAAACAGCCGGGCCAGATCGCATTTTCGCACTGCTGCGCTGGGTATGGCGGACGACGACGACTTTGCGGACTTTGAGGACGCCGCACCCGTCGCCAACGTGGCCCCCGAGCAAGCGGTGGCGGCGGCGGCGGTGGCAGACGGCGGCGGCGCTGTTCGCCAAGCTGCGTCGGCGGCGCCGGGCGGCCCCGCGGCGCCGGCAGCGGCAGCCAGTGACGACGATGACTGGGGAGACTTTGGGGAGGGCGAGGCGGCAGAGCCTGTCGCAGAAGCAGCAGCAGCAGCAGCAGCAGCAGCAGCAGCACCCGCAGCAGCAGCAGCAGCAGCGGCCCCGGCGGCACCGGCCCCAGCTGCGACGCCACCAGCGAGCGGGCCCGACTTTACGCAGCTAGAGGGGCGCGCATTCCTGGAAGCGGTGCTGGAGGCGTGGCAGGTAGGGGGTGCAAAGCGACGTGCCAGCAGGTGGTGCGGACTGCCTGTCTGCCAGCAGCCGCTTTTTGGCCGCGCCCTCCGGGCACAAGTGCCCACGCGCGCGGCAAGAGCTCCACGCACCGCTCCCACTCTCCCTCCCTGCCCCCTGCAACCCCCCCCCTCTCCCCAGCCGCTCGGCGCGCGCTCGGAGCACGAAGCCGCCGAGGCCGCAGCGCGCGCCCCGCCGCCCGCCAGCGCCAGCGCCGCCGCGCCGCCAGCTGGCGCGCGCCCCGGCTCCATCATCGCGTGCAACGGCCTGCCTGTGGCGGTGGTGAGCGGCCCCAGCGGCGGCGGCGCTGCGGGGACGCAGCGCGGCGAGGGGGCCGGCGGGTTTCAGCCGTGCGTCGCGTGCCCCCACGGCGTGGAGTGGCGCGACACCCCGCTGGAGGGGCGCCTCATAGAGTCGCTGGGGCTGGGGGCCGCGGCGGCGAGGGAGGCGGCGGCGGCGGCGGCTGCTGCGGAGGCTGCGGCCGCGGCGGCTGTGGGAACCGAATAGGAAGGCGGGTGGCTGCGCGCTGTAAACTGCGTGCCTCGGCGCGATTCCGGGCAGCCGGGGGGGGGGGGGGGGTCAGGAACCCAACACTGGTGCTTGCCAAGAATGCACCGATGCCCGGTTCTGGCATGAATGGCGTCCTGTCGCAAACAGTAGGGGGGAAACGCGGCTGCTGTTGCGCGCGGCGGGCAGTCTGAAAAGAAGCAGCGTCGCCGCTCGCACCCGAGCAGCTGCACGGCGCCGCCGTGGCAGCGTTTTCTCACAGCACGCACCCAGTGTTTTTCCACAGCTGCGCGTATTTCGTTATCTTCGTCGAACCAGCGAGCTCCCGGAGATCGCAAAAAAGCACAGCCCGTCCAGGGCCTGGCCAACGCGAGCGCTCTCAGTTCGCTGAACCCCCCACGCACAGCGGACCTCACCAGTGGACGAACCGCATTCAGATCCCCGGCTAGGGCCCCCTGAGGTCGCGCAGCGGCGGGCAGTGTGCGCCAAACGCGCTCAGGCGCGCACGGCGCGCCACCGCTGCGCGCCGCCTTCGCCCCAGCTGCCAGAGTGCTACCCGGGGCTGCCGGCACAGGCGCGGGCGTCCCGGGCGTCCCCGCTGCCGGCGGAGCGGAGCGCCGCCGGGCGGCCGGCGTAGCGCGCCGCGGCGGCGCCAGGCCCGCGCCACCGCCGCGCCATGTCGGCGGCCGTGCTGACGTTTGTCATCGTGGGGCAGCAGGACCACCCCATCTATGAGGTCGACCTCACAGGGCCGAAGGAGGTGCGATGCGGCTCACACGCATCAGCAAGGCTGCCTGGCTGCACGCGCGCGCGCGCGCCTCCGTTCGCTCACCCTGCCACCCCGCCACCCCGCCGCGCCTGCGTTTGCGAGCGCAGCAGCAGGCCCAGTACCTGCACCAGTTTGTCCTGCACGCCGCCCTGGACGCCGTGGACGAGGCCATGTGGGCCACAAAGGAGCTGTACCTCAAGGTGAGAGCTGAGAGGGCGCCTTCTCCTTTTGGGGGGGAGCTTACATGCTGCCGCGACCGCGGAGGGCGGGGGCGGCGTTGCCAAAGCAGCAGCAGCAGTCAACGCATCGCCTCCCGCGTCCACGCCCACGCCCGTGCTCGCGCCGCGCCGCGCCCCCCAGACCGTGGACCGCTTCAACAACCTGTTTGTCAGCGCGTTTGCGACGCCCGGCGGCGCGCGGCTGCTGCTGCTGCACGACGGCCGCGGCGACGACGGCGTGCGCGCCTTTTTCGGGGAGGTGTATGAACTGTACATCCGGGTGGGTGCGCTGTGGGTTTGAGGTGGTGGGCTGTGCTCTGTGGGTTTGACGAGGGGCAGGCTGGGCCGCTGGGGGCGGTGTGCTGGCGCCCAGACCTGGTGGGGGTGGAGCCTCGGCCTGCGCTGGTTGAGCTTTTGCACCTCTGGCTGCGCGCATGGCGGCCGGCGTTCGACGGCCAGTGGTGCGCTGCCACACTCGCCTCCTTCCTCGCCTGCGCCCCGTCCCCCGCAGGTGATGCTCAACCCCTTCCACACGCCCAGCACCAAGATCGTGTCCAAAACATTCGACCACCGCGTGCGCATGGCAGCCAAGCGCACCCTGGGCTGAGGCGCAACGGCGGCGGCGGCGGCGGCGGCACGCGCCAATCGCCGGGCGACACGCGCTCCGCCCCGGGCTGGCCGGCGGCAGCACGGACGGGCGGCGCGTGAGCAGACACGAGCTGCGCCCCACCGCCGCCGGCACCGCCGCCGCCCCTTCCCATCTGATTCATCCTGCCTCCGGCAGTGTTGTAACCATCCTGGGCCGGGCCGCGGGGAAGACGCTGCTCCTGCGCGGGTTTTGGGAGCTAGGCGAAGATCGCCCCCCTCGCCGGGGCTCCCGCGGCCTGGGAGCGATTCCAATTGCAATCGTCGATCGAGGCGCACCTTTTGGCAGCGCAGCAGCGGCGGCAGGACGTTCCTGAGGGCGCACTGCGCACGCTTTATTGCCGAGGGAACGGGGAGGGTCCCGCCGTCCGCCCCAAAGCAGCTGCGAGGGATTTTGGACGGACTCGTCATAAACCCTGCGGCCCGCCAGGGGACGCCGGCGAGCTCGCCCCGTGGGGGTCGGCAGCACCCCCGGCTGCGCGCGCGCAGCGCCCGGCCGCCGACGACGCGCGGCGCCATGCCGCTGTCGCACATCGGCGTGCAGGGCCTGTCGTTGGAGGCGCTGCAGAGTGCGCTCGCTATCATCAATGAGGGCTGTGCGGTCGCAGACCCGACGCAGCCAGACGCGCCGATGGTACGCCCGGCGGGGCGGGGGACACTCGATCGTGGGGTGGCGCGCGTCGTGGGGACCGCATGCGTGCGTGCGTGGGGGGGGCGCAGCGCGCCCGGGGCAGCAGGCGCGTGCGCAAGCAGGCAGCGGCACGACCCTGGAGCAGGGCCCCGCTCCGGGCCTTCGCCGCTGCGCATGCGGTTGTGCCGCGCCCCCCGACGGCCGCCGCCCTCCCCCAACCCCCCCTGCCCAGGTGTACGTCAACGACGCCTTCACGCGGCTCACCGGCTACACCCGCGAGGAGTGCATCGGCCGCAACTGCCGCTTCCTGCAGGGGCCCGGCACCGACAGCGGCGCGCTCAGCAAGCTGCGCGCCTCGCTGGCGTCGCGGCGCGACTGCCAGGTGGAGCTGCTCAACTACCGGAAGGACGGCAGCCCTTTTTGGAACCTGCTGTCCATCACGCACGTGTGGCACCAGGACGGCGACCGGCAGCAGCAGGGGCAGAAGCAGAAGGAGGGGCAGCAGGGGCAAGAGCCGCAAGGCTCGCAGCCAGAGCCAGGACAGCCGCAGCAGCAGCAGCAGCAGCAGCAGCAGCAGGGGCAGCAGCAGCAGCAGGGGCAGCAGCAGGACGCCGGCGGCCGCCGCCTGCGCTACTTGATCGGCGTGCAGTCGGACGTGTCCGAGCTGGCCCGCAAGGCGCAGGCCGCCCAGGCGGCGCGCAACCGCTTCATCGCGCTGATGAGCCACGAGCTGCGCACGCCGCTCAACGGCATCGTCGCGACTTCCCAGTGAGCGGCGGGGCGGCCGGGGGGGGGGGATGGGGGCTGCTGGGGGCTCGCCTGTGCAGCGGGGCTGGCGGCTGAGTAGCGGGGCGCCTGCAAGTTGCAGTGACCCCCTGCGTACTGCGGCCGCGCCGGCTGGTTGTGGTGGACGCCCCTCCCAGCCCGCCCGCTCCCACGCACTCCTCACGTGTGCGCACGCCCTCCCCCCACCGCCCCCGCCCCGCGCCGCGCAGGCTGCTGCTCACGTCTCAGCTGACGCCGGAGCAGCGCGAGCTGGCGGACACCATCCTGGACTCTGGCCTCTCGCTGCTGGGCACGCTGGGGGACATCCTCGACTTTTCAATGCTCGAGGTCGGCCCAGAGGTGCGCGCGCCAGGGGGAGGGGCGGCGCTGCGGGGGTTGGGGAGGCGGTTGCGGCGGGCGCGCGGGGTGCGCCGCGCAGCAGGGCCGGGCTCTGGCGGCTTTGCAGCAGCGTGGAACGCAAACAAGCCCTCTGCCGCGCCGCCGCTTGCACCGCGCTATGCCCACTGCCCCCGCCGCCCTTGCCCCCTCGCCCCCTTGGCGCCCCCAGAGCGACGGCCTCGCGCTCCGCCACGAGCCGGTGTGCCTGCAGCAGGCGCTGGAGGGCGTGGCCGAGATGGTCGCGCCCGCCGCCGCGTCAAAGGGCCTGGAGCTGGCCTTCCTGGTCGAGCCCGCCGTCGCGGCGCGGGGCCCGCACTTTTGGGGCGACGCCACGCGGCTGCGGCAGGTGCTGCACCACCTCGTGTCGAACGCGGTCAAGTACAGCGACAGCGGCTCGGTGGTCGTGCGCGCGGCGCTGGCGCAGGGCGGCCCCGGCGGGCAGGCGGCGCCGGCGCTGGCGGTGAGCGTGTCTGACACCGGCATCGGCATGTCCCCCGAGCTGCAGGGGGGCCTGTTCCAGTCCTTCCGGCAGGCCGACGACGCGCTGGACCGCCGCTACGGCGGCACGGGCCTGGGGCTCGCGCTCAGCAAGCGGCTGGCGGAGGCGATGGGGGGGGACATATTTGTCGAGTCGCAGCTGGGGGCGGGGTCCACCTTCACGCTCGTGCTGCGCCCCGCGTGGTGCGCGGCGGAGGAGGGCGCCGCCGCCGACGCCGCCGACGCCGACGCGCCGCCCAAACCGCTGGCGGACGGCGCCTCCGGCAGCAGCGGCGCGCTGAGCGCGGCGGAGAGCGGCGCGCCGCCCAGCGCGAGCAGCGGCGAGCTGTCGAGCGGCAGCGCGTGCGGCTCGCCGCAGGCCGGCGCGGGGCGGCGCGCGTCGTACGGCAGCATGCGGCCGTCCAGCATGAGCAGCGACGCCGACGGCGACGGCGTGGCCTGCGGCTGCGCCGCCGCGCACGTGCACGCGCGCGGACAGTTTGCCGGCAAGGCCGCGTGCGTCGACGTCGCGGCGCCGCTCGTCGCGGAGCAGGCCCGGCAGCTGCTCGCGCAGCTCGGCATGCGGCCGCTCGAGCCGCGCGGCGGCGGCGGCGGCGGCGGCGGCGCCGACTGCGGCGCCGCGGGCCCCGACCCCGCCGACGCCGCCGAAGTGGCCGTGGTCAGCCCCTGCCGCGCCGCCGCGGCGCTGCGCCGCGGCTGGCGGGGCCGCCCCGTCGTCGTGCTGGGCTCCCCGGATGAGGTGCCAGAACGGCTGCACCCGATGGTCGTCGTCGCGGGCACCCCGCTGCGCCTGGGGCGCCTCGTGGCCGCGCTGCAGCGCGCGGCGGGCGTGCTGAGCTGGCAGGGCGGCGCCGAGAACGCGCCCCGCCTCGCGCGGTCGCCGGCGTGGCTGCTGCAGCAGGCGGGGGCGGGGGCGGCGGCGGGCGGCGAAAGGCAGCGCTGGCGGCAGCGCGCGAGCATCGACAACAGCGCGCTGCGCCAGAGCCCCATGTGGGCGGCCGCCGCCGGCGCCGCCGCCGGCGCGGGCTGGCCGCAGCAGCATGCGCCGTCCGCGCCGATGCTGCAGCCGCCGCCGCCGCCGCTCGACCTGGCGGGGCCGGGCTCGGCCGCGCCGGCAGCGGGTGCGGCGCCGGCCAAGGCGGGCGGCGGTGCGCTGCGCGGCCTGCTGCCGCTGACGACTGCGGTCAAGGCGGTGTTCAACAGCAGCGCGCGGCAGGCGGCGCAGCAGCAGGCACAGCAGCAGCAGGCACAGCAGCAGCAGCAGCAGCAGCAGCAGCAGGAGGCATGCACGGAGGCCGACGGCGAGGAGGGGGGCGCCCCCCACCAGCCTGCGCCGCCGCCGCTGCCGCCGCGCGGCGGGCCCCCGCCGCGGCAGGCCCCGCCCGCAGAGTCGCCGCCCCCGCTGCGGATCCTCATTGCCGAAGACAACCGGGTGAGGGGGGTTTGCTTTTTTGGGGTGCGCGCATTGTGCGGGGCTTTGCCCCAAGCTGGCCAGCATCACCCAGAAAGGCCCCCTTGGGGCAGGCCCCTGCAGCGCGCCGAGTGCAGCGCGCGGCCGCAGCCTCTGGGCACGGCGCTGAGAGCGCGCAGCCCTCACCACCTGGCCAGCCCTGCGCTTCCGCCCTGCCAACCGAATCCAACCGCAGCACCTGACGCGCGCCGCACCATCTTCCCCCCCCCCTTAAACAACGCCCCAAGGTGAACCAGATGGTGCTGAGGAAGGTGCTGGCCGCGGTGCTCCCCGGCTGCGCGCCCGACATCGTGACAAACGGGCTGCAGGTCCTCGACGCAGTGGCGGCCCGGCCCTACGACCTCGTGTTCATGGACGTCCACATGCCGGAGATGGACGGCGTCACCGCCAGCGAGCGCATCCGCGACGGCGTGCCCTCGTCGCACGGCGCGCCGCGGCCGCGCATCGTCGCGGTCACCGCGGACACGCTCGCGCCGCTGCGGCAGCGGTGCGCCGAGGCGGGGATCGAGGGGTTTGTGTCGAAGCCGTTCCGTGTGGAGGACCTCCGCCGCGTGCTGGAGAGGATGGGCCTGCAGGCGGGCGGGCCCGGCGCCGGCGCGCCGGGCCAGCCGCCGCTGCAGCAGCAACAGCGGCAGCAGGGCCGGGGCGGCGGCGGCGGCGCGGCGCCGCAGCCGCAGCCGCCGCCCGTGCCGCCCGCGGCGATGGCGGCCGCAATGGGGTGACCCTGCGGCGCGCCCCGGACAAGCGCCGCGCGCCAAGCCAAGCAAAGCAAAGCAAAGCAAAGCCCCCCCCGCATTGATTACTTGTGCCGTGCGAACAAAACGCCAGCCCGACCCCCGTGTTCGCACCTCTGCCCGTTGACCCCCCGCACCCCGCCGTCCCTGAGCCACCGCCGTTACGGCCGCGGGCTGGGGCGGACGGGGCGAGCCCAGCTGTTCCGTTATGATGCCTTCCAAAGAGTTCCAGAGCGGCCACTGAACGCTTCCTATGATGCAGAGGGAACACCACAGCCATTTGTGGCACACACCAGACGCGGCCCTCGCGCACGCCGCCGGGTTGCGGGCGATTTGCGCCCACGCGGCGGGTCGGCGCCCGCACCCGAAATCTGTTTGGCCCCGCCGTTTGCCTGCCCATCCACTTTTTCCCCTCGCGCCGTGCACTTTCCTGGCGCCCGATGGTTGACATTCCGTGCGTTTACTAATTAGACGCGCCAGCGCGCCCCGGCGGGGGTGCGCCCCGCGGGCCGCGTGGCCCGCCCTGAACGCCCCCCTCGGCCGCGCTGGCCCCGAGCGGCCTGCGGCATTGCGCAGCGCCGCGCCAGCGGGCCTTGGGCCCTTTCCAGCCCCCTTCCACCCGCTGTTCCGCCTGCCAACCCCTGCGTGTGGGCCGTGCCTCCCGTGCTTGCCGTCGCGCCGCCGCTCGCCATCGGCCCCCACCCGCCGGCCAATTCGCCCCCCCGGCCGGTGGGCAATCGCGAAAGGGTTGCACCACCCTTTCGACCGCCGACGCCCCCCCCCCCCCCCCCCCCCACCCCCCCCCCCCCCCCCCCCCCCCGCAAAGAGCCTCGCACCTTCCACCCCCCCGCCCCCTGAATGACAGCACTACCCAGTAAACGAATGCACCCTTCTGAAACGGAACTGGGTTGGAATCGAGTTTATTACAGCTGGGCAAAGGAGCCACGCGCACATGTACACAAAGCAGCTGCAGCTGCAGCAGCCGCAGGAGCACCAGCGGCACCACCGCCGGTCACTGGCGGCAGCAGCGGCGGCGGCGGCCACGCGCCGCCAGGCAGCCGCGCCCCGGCCGCGCGCGCGCCCCGCCGGCCGCTCACCACCGCCCCCCGCCGCCGCCGCCGGCCCCCGGCTCCTCGCGCTGTCCCCACCAGCTGGACACATCCGTCTTCTTAATGGACAGCCCCTCTGGGGCCCGCTGGAAGCAGCGGTCGTCCAGATAGGTGGCGATGCGCGTGGCCACCGCCGCGGCGTCGTCGTCGCGCGCGGACAGGTCCTGCAGCCAGGGGCCGCGCACGAGGGACAGGAGCTTGGCAAACTGCCGGCGGTACGTCGCGCCCAGGGCAAAGCCTGGGGAAGGGAGGGGGGCGGTTTGGGGGGCGGTTTGGTTTGGGGGGCGGTTTGGTTTGGGGGCGGTTTGGGGCCCGGTTTTGCAGGGGGTAGGTCTGCGGGGGGGGAGAGGGGCGACAGCGGGAGCGGCGGGCAGGAGGGGCGACGCTTCCCGTTTCAGTCGCCTGCGGCTGCGAGCAGACCCCACACCTGCAGGCTGTCGACGCCCAGTCAGACGTGCGCGCCCCCCTGCCAAAACCCCAGGCCCCCCAACCCCCAACCACCCCAACCCCCAACCCCACCCGCGTGGTCCAGGAAGGCGTGCAGCGCCGCCGCGGTGACGCGCGTCGCCGGCAGCGCGTTGAGGTGCCGCGCCATCCACGCCCACCCGTTGGCCGCGGGGTGCGGGTGCGGCGCGCGCGCGTCGCCGCCGGGGGTGCCCAGAAGCGCCGCGTAGAGGTGGAGGTGCGCGGCCACGCGCACCGCGTACTCGTCCGTGGTCTCCAGGCGTTTGTGGCCGGGGCGCTTTGCGTCGTCCACGAGGGCGTAGCCGAGGCGGGAAAAGTGGTCTGCCTCGGAGACGGCGCCGCCGGGGCGGTAGGTGAAGTACTTTGGCACGGTCAGGATGCAGGCCTGGGGTTGGGGTTGGGGTTGTTTGGGGTTGGGGTTGGGGGTTGAGGTTGGGGGTTGAGGTTTTGGGGTGGGTTGGGGGTTGGGGTTGGAGGTTGGGGGTGGGGTGGTTGCGGTTGGCATGGGGTTGGATGGGGCGCGGGATTGGTTGGCTTGTTGTGGGCTTAAGATGCAGCTTCCCAGCACTGCAAGGACGCATGTGTTGGCCGCGACTGCGAAAGCAAAGCACACGGCGCCCCCCCCCCAAAAAAGCCCCCCACCTGGTGAAGCTTTGCCACCAGCAGATCCACAAACAGAGGCACCTGGCTGCCCACGCGCACGCACACCACAGCCAGGGGGAACGCAAACGTTGGGCAGTTGGCAACCTGCGGGCGCGGGCCAAGCGGTGAGAGGGAGAGAGCAGAGGGCGGGCAACGGTTCAGCGGCGGCGGCGCGGCGCGGGGCAAGCTAGAAAGGGCCCAGGCGGCGACGCGCATGCCTGGGCCGGCGCGCCTGCGACGGACCCGCCGGGGCCTTGGCATTCGGTGCGGTCAGCGCGACGGCGGCGCCCCGCGCCCACCTGGCTGTCGCACTGCGACACCATGCGCGTCGCGAGGGTGAGGCAGGTGAGCGTTTTGGTGGCCTCGTCGGGGCAGGAGGCCAGCAGGCGGAGGAGATCGTCCACCTTGTCGGAGATCTGAGGGGAGGGAGGGGGCAGCGTGCTGAGGGTGGCCGCTTGGCGTGGCTGCCGGATGCACCGTTGAACTGGGGCCGACAGGGTGCGCGTACGCTGTGCCCACGCAAAGCGGCGGCAGCCTGCGCCGCGCGGGCACCCCAACCTCCCCGCTGTGCACGCAGCCACCGCAAGAAATGCATACACGCACGCGCGCGCACCTGCTGCTGCGTGCCGGCGATCTGAGATACGATCAGGGTGACCCGCTTCTCCACCATCCGCCGCTGCGCCTTGAGCTCCGGCTTTGTCATCAGATCGGCCACGACCGCCTCTGCAGCCTTGAGCTTCTCAGCCATCTGGCGCTCCCACTCCAACGCACCCGGTGCCGCCTTTAGGTCACCCGCCGCGGCGCCGGACGCCGCCGCGGCCGGCTTTGGCGCCGGCGCTGCGGCCGAGGCGGCACCGGGCTGCTGCTGCTGCCGCTGTTCCTGCTGCTGCTGCTGGGCGGCCGCCTCTGCGGCGGCGCGCCTGGCCTCTGCCTCTGCTTTTGCCTTGGCCTCCTATTGAGAGGGGCAAGCGACGGCAAGCGCAGCCACGGTCACTGCATGCTCGGGCAGCGAACCGAATCAACGTGTGTGCGGCATTGCCTGCAGGGAAACGGCTGCACGGTCAGGCAGCATTCAAGTGGAGGCCCCACAACAGCACAGCCAGAACCGCAGCCGGCCAACCAGCCAAGCAAACGACAGCCCCACCTCTTCCGCCCTGCACTTGGCCGCATCCTCCTGCCGCCGCCGCTCCTCCTCTTGCCGGAGCGCCTCAGCGGCGCGCGCCTCGGCCTCCGCGCGCGCCTGCGCCTCGCGCTGCCGCCGCGCCTCGGCCAGAAGCTGCCGCTGCTCGGCGCTGTCGCAGGCGAGGCTCAGCTGCTCCTCCCGCCGCTGCTTGGCGGCGGCCAGCTTTGCGAGCGCCTGCTCGTGCTGCTGATGCCATTCGGTCTGCGGAGCGGGAGGGCGTGGCGGGGTCGTCGGCGGGATCGGCACGCGCTGCGTGACGGAGGGCGCCTGCTGCGACCGTTTTGCATGCATGCGGCGGGGTGTGTGTGCTCCGACGCCAATGTGCCAAGCCTCCATCCCCCGGCTCCAGCTGCGCGACTGCAGGTCATGCGAGCACCCGCTCCACAGCCAACGGAACGCGAGCGTCCCGGGAGGGGGCGGGAGTGCGCACCTGCTTGCCCTCCGCCTCCGCCGCCACCCGCTGCAGCTCCTGCCTCAGATCACTCTCGATCTGATGCAGCTCGACCTGCAGCTGCGCCGTGGTGGCGTTGAAGCTGGCCTGGACCTGCCTTTTCAGCTCCCGCGTGCGCGCGAGGTGCACGGTGTGCACCGGGTCGGGGGGGTGGCGCCGCCCGCTGCTGCTCGTGACCGCGGCCGACCGCGGCGGGCCGCGCAGCCCGCTGGTCGCGCCGCCATCGTCGCCGGCGCCGCCGCCGCCCGCGTCGCTGTCGCTGTCGTCGTCGTCCGGCACCCGGAATGACACGGAGCGGCTGCGCTGCGGCTGGTCGCTCTGGGGGGTGCCGGCCGAGGCGCCGCTTTGCCGCCGCTGCTGCCGAAGCCGCTCCGCGGGGTCTGCGGGGCGCAGCGGAGGGCGGAGATCGGGACGCGGAACTGGGCTGAGCATCTAGTGCGGGAAGGAGCGGCACCAGGCAGCGCGTTCGCGGCGCGGCGGCACGCAACGCGGCCGCTGCGCGCGCTGCGCGGTGCGGGTCTGCGGTCGCCGGGTACCTGGCGGCACGCCGTAGCTGCTGCTGGGCCCTGCAGGCGACTGGGGCGGCCTCCCCGTCGGCACAGGGGCTGCGGGCCCCGGGCATTGCCGCCTGGCGGGCGAGGGCGAGTCGAAGACGGGCTGCCGCTGCGGGGAGAGCACCTCCCCGTCGACCTGGCCGCGCCACATTGCTTCCCTGCGTGATGCTCAATGCGTATGGCCCATGCCAAGCTCCGTTCAGCAACAGCAGGACAGGGGCAGATCGAATTAAAGGACCTTGTGATCTGAGGCTGCACTTGATGTATCAGGCTGTTTACACTGCCTCCTAGCCTGCGTGAGGGTGTTCAGTGCTGGTCAAGGCAGGGAGGCTTGGCTTTTGAGAGCGGCGCGCCGATGCGGAAGCTGCTGCGTCGCTGTTGGCTTGCCCCCTCCTGACCCCCAACCCTTGCTCGCGGCTTGCGACTCGCGTGTTAACACGGCATACGGCGGCTCTGCGCACAGGAGGCCGGCAGCAAGGAACCGAGGTCAACTTGTGCAGTTGACGGGAGGACAGCGGGGGAAAGCGAAAGGAAGAAGCGACGCAAGCAGTTTAGGTATCAGCGCTTGCGCTCCCGCTTCCACTTGAACACGGCCGGCGCGTCCGCCGTGGCGCCCTTGACCTTCTTCTTGCGGCCGCGCCCCGTCATCACCGCTTTGCCCGCCTCGAGCCGCTCCGCCAGCTTGGCCAGCGCCGCCTGCCGCTCCACGCGCTGGGAGAGCTCCTTGTAGGCCGCGTGCTTGCGGCTGCGGCAGGGGCGGGGGCAAAGGGGGGAGGGGGTCACTTGAAGGGCCCAGGCAGGCAATGGAGCTCTACAAGGCGTAGCAGCCGCGGCGGCACAGGGGTGCGCAGGAACTCAGCGGGTGCGCAGGAAGCGCGCGGGCAAGCAGCGGCGAGGGCGGGCCGCGCCCCGACGCACCGCTCCGCCTTGGCCGCCGCCTTGGGCTCCGGCGCGCTGACCGCGGCCTCGCTCTCCAGCTGCGCGCGGCGCGGCCGGTTGTACGCGCGCCCCAGCAGCTCCCGCGGCGTGTCGAAAAACTCGGCGGGGTCAAAGTCGCGCGCCTCGGCCTTTGAGTCCAGGAAGACCTTGTGCTTTGACGCGCGCGGCGCGCCTATGAAGTGCAGCGTCTCCTTCATGCGCTCGATCTTCTGCGCTCGCGAGGGGGGGGGGGGGGGGGGGGGAGGGGCCGGAGGAGGGGCGTTGGGGCGCGCCCGCGGCGCGAAGGCGACCCAGCCAGGCGCGGGCCTGGCCGCTCCCGAGCGCCCGCCAGCGCTGCGCAGGCGCCTCCAGGCGCTGCCGCCGCCCTGCGCGCGCGGCTGCGGCGGCGAGCGCGCCCCTTCCCAAGCCCTCGCCTGCCTCGCCCCCAGCCTGCACCCCTCGCCCCCAAACCAACCCCCCCAACCCCAGCCCCCCCCCCCCCCCGCCCCCGTCGCCGCACCTTGGCCTCTGACGTCGCCTTGGACCGCAGGTACCCCACGTCCTGCGTGCGCATCAGCGCCAGCTCCTGCTGGCTGTACTTGTTGGCCTCCGCCGTGGGCACCACGTGCACGCCGCCGCGCGTGGAGGCGCGCTCCATTGAAAAGTAGAACTCATCCGGGTTGCGCTCCTCCGCCTTGCGCTGCAGCGCCTGCGAAAGGGGCGGGCGCGGGGGGCGGGGAGGGGGCGGCCCGGGGGGGGGGAGGGGGTTGGTTGAGAGGAGGGTGGGCCTGCGGGGGTGAGGGTGAGAGCTGGCTGCCCGCAGGTCTTGGCGCATGCGGCGGCGGCCAACGGCGGCGGCAGCGGAGGGCAGCGGCGGCCTGTGGCGCGGCGTGCGCCCCCACCTTGATGGCCTTCTCCTTGCGGTGGAAGTCGCGCGCGCGCTGGCGGTAGTCCTTCTTCTTCTCCAGGAGCCCATACTTGGACCGCGCCGCACTGCGCGTTCGGGGCGGCAACGCAGGCGTCGTGAGGCAGGCCGCAGCACGGCAGCGGCGGCGGCGGCGGCGGCTGTGCACGCTGCTGCGCCGCGGCGCCGGCAAGCCAGCACTCACGGTTGCGCTCGCTCCTTGTGCGTCTTCCGCTTGATGGCGTTGGCGAGGGACGACACCATCTTGCGGCCGCAGCCTGGGCTGGGCCCCACTGCCGCGCGCGCGATCGCCCGTTGATTCTGGCGAACGCTTGGAGCGCGGGGAGAACGGGTTGCAAACTTGCTATTGCCGGCGCCGGGCTGCCGCTTCCACACAAGGCCCGCACACGCCGGCCGCAAGGCCGCCGCCGCTTGGCGCTTGCCGCTCCCTCCCCGCAGGCTCGCCGCTCGCCGCTGCTGTGCTGCTCGGCTGATGAGCTCGGCGTGCCGACACTACAGGAATGGCCCAACTTGTGTGTGCGCCTGGTGGGAAAGAACAAATGCCGGCACCGGCGGCATTCCGGTGCCGCCGCCGCCGCAGCGGCACGGCGGGCGGAGAGAGAGGCGGCGACCCCGGCCAGTGTTGTTATCAAATGCGCAGGGCCGCTTTCAGCGCACGAAGGGGCATACGGTACCGGTAATAATCCCACCAATTTGCTTGCCCCGCGCGACCTAACAGCCAGCCGCAAACAGAGGCGCCTGCCGCCCTTCGAGACTTCATCCCCGCGCGCCTGGTTTCCCCAGTTGCGCCGCGCAGCCGCGGCGGCGACAGCAGTGGGGGCGGCGCGGCGGCGCAATCGCGCGAGCTGAATGACGCGGACGGCGCGCGGCGCGCATGAGCACCTGCGGCCACGAAACCCAGCTGCCGTGCGCAGCGAGCGAAAGCAGCTCCGTCCCCATGCCCGGCGGCGGGCCGGGCGGCGGCGGGGGCGGCAGCGGCGGGGGCTGCGGCGGCCACGGCCGCGGCAGCAGCCCCAGCGGCGCGGCGGCGGCGCGGCCGGCAGGGCCCGGCAAGCGGCCGCCCGGGCGGCCACCCAAAGCCGCCGGCGAGTACTCCAAGCAGTACCTTCGCCTAAAGCAGTACCGTCAGCGCCAGAAGGACGGCGTGGCTGGGCTGAATGCCGAGGTGCAGTCCAAGATGCAGGAGATCAACATGCTGTGCGCAACCAACCAGGCGCTGCAGGTGGGCCGCGCGCTCGCTCAAGGGATGGGAGGAGGGGCGCGCTGCAGGGCGCTGGGCCGCTCCCCGTGCTTTGCTGGGCTGGTTCTTGTGGCGCGAGACCCAACAAGGGCATGCCCACCCACCCATGCCCCGCTCTTACCCCGCAGGCGCGCGAGGCTATTCTGCAAGACCTGATGGCATCGGAGGGCGCAGCGGGCAGAGGAGATCTGGCTGGTGCGGCGCAAAATGAAGCTGCGGGCGGCGCAGGCGGCCGCCGCAGCGAGGGCGGCAGCGGCGCGCCTGGCGACGGCCCGCAGAGCGATGGCAGCCTTGCCAAAAGCAACCGCCCCGCCAGCACCTGCCCGTTGGACAACCCCGGCAACAGGGCCGGAAGTGGTGGCGGCAGCGGCGACGCTTGCCTTTGCGCGAGCGGCAGCGATGGCGGCGCCGACGGCGGCCAGCCCCCGCCCAGCGGCCCCGCCAACGGCGACGGCCAGCCCCCGCCCAGCGGCCCCGCCAACGGCGACGGCCAGCCCCCGCCCAGCGGCCCCGCCAACGGCGACGGCCAGCCCGCCGTGCAGCGCTCGCCCCATTTCCAGCAGCTCGTTGACGGGCTGCACCTCAGCTACGCGCGCTGCGGCGCCATCGCGCCGCGCTGTGAGGACGACGCCGCCGGCATGGAGCACATGCGCGTGATGCTGCAGCACTACATGTCCCTCTCCCCCGAAGAGGCCTACCTGTTTTTGGGCACAAACATGGTGAGGAGAGCGGGCTTGCATGTTCCACGGCATGCATGGGCCGAGGGCGGAGGCGCGCGCGCCCGCATGGCGAGCCGCATGCGGCCGTCGACCGTTCGCATGCTGCGGCCCCCCAACCCTCGACCCCATGCGCGCCACCGCAGGAGACTGGGGAGGTGGTTGGGGAGCTGCCCGAGGGGTTCTGGGCCCGGGTCGCCACTGGGCTGGAGCTGCAGCCCGGTCAGGACGCCCGCCTCTCGGCTGCGCTGGACCTGTTTGAGGTGGACATGGGCAAGCTGATGGCGGAGCGGCGCCAACTCCAGTCCGAGCTCGCCAAGGTGATGGGGCCGCCCGAGGCCGGCGGCGGCGTGGACGCGCGCGGCGAGGAGACGCTGTCGGCCGCTGAGCGGGAGGAGCTGCTGGCGCTGCTGCAGTCAAACATGGTGGGGCGGTGGGCTCGGGAGGGACTGCGGGAGGGGTAGGCGGGGATGATGGCGCCTTGCTCATGCGCGCGCAGGCATGCTGCTGGGGTGGGCACAGCGCTGCTGCGGTGCGGCAGAGCACGCACTGCGCGCTTGCACCGGCCGATGTGCAACTCCATGCTTCCTGCCCCGTGGTGCGCAGGTCAGGGAGCACAGGCTGTGGAGCACAGCGGCGTGGACGGTCCGCCACCTGCTCGACATGCGCCAGATCCACGACTGCTGCCGCCTCAGCTGGTGGGCCCCGCGCACGCGCGTCGCAGAGGCCTGTTGCGCCGCTTCTTGCCCTGCCTGACTGTGTGTGCCACCGTGTGTGCTTGCTTTGTTCGGGCAGGCGTGGTGAGCTCTCGCTCGCTCTTGAAACCCTCCACGCAGGCCCTTCTGGCCCCGCCTGACCTTGATCGCATTCGCCAAGCTCGGCCGGGGCAGCAGCGGCGGCAGCCGCGGTGCAGGCATCCGCGTCCCCATCGGTGATGCGGCTTCTGGGGGCGCGCCCGCAGGCGCCAGCCGACCCGCCACCGTCAACGAATAGACTATTCGTTTTCCTGCTGGTCTCCGCATGGCTGGGGCCACGCTTTGCCCCGCAGACGGCCCCGCTGAACCTCACTGCTTGATTGACTTTGGCGCAAGCACGCTTGCGCAGCTCCTGGTTTCGGAAGGATTGCTGATTGCGTGCGCGCGCGGTGGAAGTGTGGCACCCTGTTGGCCTGTCGCCTTTTTCGCCGTCTGCCCTGAGACTTTGTTTGAACCCTCACGGCAGCTGCTCCGCCCTCAAGTAGCCGCGGCTGGCCCCCCCGGGACGGCTGGCTGTTATCATACACGCCTGCCAATGCAAGCGCCATGAAGCATTGCTTTTCGCATGGCATACTAGCGGCCCTTATGCCGCCCCCGCCGTTGCTGGTGCCTTGCGCTCGAGCTTCCAGTGTCTTGCGCGCCGGCGCCAAGGCGCCGTGACTTCCTTACTTACGCCTTCCTGACTGCATCCGCGTAAATTGGTGTAAAACTTATTATGGGGATCCCTAAACCTCACAGTACCGCTGCGGTAACCAGGAGGGCCAACAGCGCGTACGCTCTTGCTGCTCTTGAAGGTCGTCACTCGCGCCGGGGGTAGTCACTGACACGCATGCTAGAACGGGGCGAGACGGTCTCAGTGTCGCAGAGTTGCACCAACGCCTTTCGAGAACACTTTCTCACCCGTCAGAACGCGGGCCGGCCCGTCCAGAGACCGCGAACCCCCGCGCCTGGTCGATCACATCTAATCTAATAGGGCTCCGCCAGGCTCCATTCCCCGGAGCCCGCTCCCAGCCGGACGCCTCCACGAGAATCAGAGAAGCATCTCAATATGGGCCTGGAAGAGGCGCTGCGCTCGGCGTTTGGCTGGGCCGACGACGCGGAGGCGGCGCGCGGCCTGTCGGCGCTGTTCCCAAGCGCCGCGACGGTCGACGATGCGGTCGGCCTGCAGGTGCTCCGCAGCTTCAGCAACGGGCGTATGCGCAGCCCATTTGCGGCGGCGCGCAGCCTGCCGCCCGTCGCCCCAGGCGCGGGCATGGGCTTGGCCGGCGGCGCGCTCGGCGTGGCTGGCGGAGGGCTTGGTGGCGCCGCGTGGCCCGCGGCTGGACCGGCGACGGCGGCGCAGGCCGGGGAGCAGCCCGCGCCGGAAGGGCAGCGGCGGCGCTCGCGCGCGCCAAAGGAGGGCGACATGCAGGCGCCCCGCCCCCGCGGCCGCCCGCCCATGCAGAACGCCAACTACAGCAAAGAGTATTTGGCGGTCAAGCAGTACCGCGAGCGGCAAAAAAGCATGGTGCGCGCGCGTGGGGGGGAGGGGCCGGCCCGCGCGCCGACCAGTGCGCTCGGGGGCGTGGCCCCGCGCACGCACTGCCGCGTTGCGCGGCGCGGCGAGCAGCGCTGAAAGCCGGCCCCGCCACGCCACCAGGGCAGTCACCCCACCCCCCCCCCCAAAAACCCACCCCCTACACCCACACCCCCGCACACACCAACGCGCGTGCCTCCTCCCCTCGCCCGCAGCGGAGCACCCTCGAGGCGGAGGTCGCCTCCAAAATGGCCGAGCTGCAGCTCCTGGCGGCGCAGAACGACGCGCTGGCGGCGCGCGAGCGCGTGCTGCACAACGTGATCGCCGCGGGGGACAGCCGGGTGCAGCAGCTGCAGGAGGCGGCCACGGCGCGCGCGTCGCGCGCGAACAGCGGCAGCAGCGCGACCGGCGGCGACGATGGCGACGGCGGCGGCGGCGGCGGCGGCCGGCCCGAGGCGAGCGGCAGCAGCGGCGCCGCTGCTGCCGCCGCCGCCGCCGGCCGCGCGCAGGCCGACGACGACGGCGGCGACAGCAGCGGCAGCGACGGCGGCGGCAGCGGCGACGACGCGGACGCGGCCTCTGAGCTCATCGGCTTTCTGTCGCGGTACCGCACTTACGTAACCGCCGCGCGCGCCGAGCGGCTGCGGCCCGACGGCAGCGTCGCGCCGCTGCCACCGGGCGACCCCCGGGCGGGGGAGCTGGCGGATCTCATCCACTGGTCCATGACTGCGCCCCGCGACGTGGGGTACCGCGTGCTGAGCAGCAACGCAGAGACGGGGGAGGGCGGCATGCGCATGCCCCCCGAGGTGCTGTCTGAGGGCGCGCAGCGGCTGCGGCTCACGTGAGCGGGGGCGGCTCGCTTTGGAGGGCCGGGTTGGGGGAGGGCCGGCTTCGGAGCGCCCTGCCTCGGCCGCTGTGTTGTCGGCTGCTGGCGGTGGCCACGCCAGCCCGCTCCCCAGGGAGGCTCCCTCCTCAAATCCCTCCCTCCCGCCGCCAAACACACTGCCCGCCGCGCGCGCAGCCCCGACCAGGAGGCGCGCGTGCTGGCCGCGTGGCTGACGTTTGAGTCCGCCCTCCGCGCGCTGAACGAGGAGCGCGCGCAGCTGCGCGCCGCGCTGGCCGCGCTGCAGGCGCACCTCGAGGCGCTGCCCGTTGACACGCCCGCGTTCGATGAGTATGAGCTGGCGCACGCGCGGGACACAGGCATCAGCAGCATGCTGCAGAGCGGCGACCACGAGGCCATCGTCAAGCGGCTGCAGGACAACATGGTGCGGCCGGGGCCCTTGGCCTCCCTTCTTGAACCGCCGCCTGCCTGCCCTGCGAAAATCCCATGTGTTTGCTTGGGCCGGTGAGGGCACGCATGCGAGCACGATTTTGCTTTGAGGGGCGTGCTGCTCAGAGTGGGGTGCTCAGGGCTGAACCCCCCCCTTGCCCGCTTCACCCCCTCTCCCACGGCCGCAGATGCGGGAGGACCAGCAGTGGTGAGCTCTCTGCCGCAAAGTTTATTATGATTGTGCCGGCTGTGCTGCCTGCTTGCTCGAGCCAGGCACGCCCTCCCCCCCTGGCCCCGTGCGCCCCTGGCCCCTGGCCCCGTGCGCGCGCGCGCGCGGGCGCGCCCTCAGCTCACCCCGCCACCCGCAACGCAACGCACCGCACCGCACCGCAACCCCGCAGGGGCATCCTGTCGTGGTCGCTGTCCCTGATGGTGGAGGAGCACCAACTGACGGCGATGGGCATTGCGGTCTACCCCTACATCCCCAGCCTGGGGCAGGTGTTTGCTGCATACGTTACAGAGGTCATGCGCCACAGGCCGGGGCTTTAGCGAACGCATCGGCCGGCCCTGTAACTCACTGACCCTCGGTTACAACACGGCCAGGCGTGCACTCCGTGCCAGCGGGCGCGGTATCAGCAGACCGGCTGTGCATCGAAGCAAACAAACATGCTCCGAATAGCGCGCGCGACGCGCGCGCCGGCCTTGGCCTTGCTCTTCACCGCCTTGGACTCGGCGCCGCCCGCCTCGGACGCGGGGGTCTCAACAAAAACAACAACCTCGTCGGCGGCAAGGGACGCCGCAGTGTCGGCGGACAGCAGGTGCGCGGCCTCCGGCTCGGGCACCTTGCTCGAAGCAAACAGCCCCTTGAAAAACAGCTTGGGCTCGGCAGGGACAGTCACATGCGCATCGTGGTCTCCGCGCTTGGCCGGCTTGAGCCCGCAGAGCGCCTTCTTGAGGGCCGCCACAGGGGTGGCCTTGATCTTGGGGGTGGCCGCCGGCACGGGCTCGTCGGCGCGGGTCTCGATCGGGGCCCCGTTGTCGGCCTGGGTATCGTCGCCGGTGCCGCAGTCCGCCTCGGTGGCCGGCTCCTTTGGCTCGGCGGTGATCGCCTCGGACTGGATCTCGATCTCGGTGGCAATCTTCATCTCAGCCTCCGGGGCTTCCACCTCGGCGGCGGCGGGAGGGGGCTCGGCCTGCACCTTGGGCTTGCGGAGGCAGCGGGCGATGGGCTCGACGATGGCGGTCTTGGCGGACGCCTTGAGCTCAGCGATGCGGGCCTTGGCCTTGGAGCTCGCAGAGGGCTTCTTGGGGGTGCGGTCGGCGGTCGGCAGCGCGCCGCGCTCCTGTGGGTGTTGGTGTGTGGGGGGAGGTGGGTGCTCAGTTAGCTTAGTCAAGCGGGGAGCTTCTGGCTTGGATGGCTGGCGGAGTGGGGGCGCCGGGCCACAGGCCCAGCAGATAAGGAGGCCCTGATAAGGCCGCTGGTTTCAGGCCCCATATCCCCCCAAGGCAGAGGCGCGCGCGTGCACCCAGGCACCTTGCGCTCGGCGCGCTCGCGCCGCGTCGGCAGCTTGCGGAACGGCGCGGTGACGGTGCGCTCCAGAACCAGCAGCTTGACCACGGCGGCGTCAAGGAGGCCGTCCATCTTGGCACGGCGCGGCGGCGCTTCGATGCCGGGGACGGGGGCGTGGGCAGACTCGTCTGGGTTCATGGCCTGTGACGTGGCACCAGGATCAGGCACAGGCTCGACAGCTGGTGCCTGCGTTGCGGGTGGGGTGTGAGGGCAGAGCGCGGCGGCGGGTCAGGTCGTTGAAGGCACGGGGGGTTGTGGCGGTGGTTGCAGTGCAGCGCGCGCGGGGCGGCGCGGCGCGGGCAGATGCGGGGCGCCGCCCCGCAGCCCCTCTTCCCACCCCTTGATGGCCCCCCACGCGAGTCTAAATGAGACTCCTCTGCCCATAAGCCCACGGGGAAGCCTCACCTGCCGCTGGGCTCGGGGTCGGGGCGGGAAGGGCGCTCGAAGGGGCTTGGCAGCTCGGTCCGAGGGCAGGGGTCGCGCCAGACGGTGTTGCGCTAGTAGAACGAGCTTATCGGCGTCTGGGACACGTAAAAGCCGGTCTGGGGGCCGTGCAAAGGGTGCGTAGGCTCTCGGAGGTCGCGGGAGGGAGACTCCGGGAGGGCTCGAGGGCGCTGGGGATCCAAGGGGAACTGGGTAATGAACTGTGGGAAAGTGCGCGCGCTAAGTAGTCGCCTGGGCGTAGCCGCTCGGCTTGGGCTGGTAGTTGGGCGGGCGGTTGGGGCGGCTCTGAGCCGCCGCCGCGCGCCGCTGCCGCGACCGGCGCTCGTTCGCGGCGCCTGATCGAGGCCCCGACGGCCGCCACGCGCGGCTGAAGAGGTCCCAATACCGCTCTGAACATACCCGGGGGGGAGAGACGGCCTGGCGGGGGCCGCGCGCCGCTGCGGCGCCCGGGTGGCGCCGTGGCACGGGGCGGCGCCGCTGCCGTCAGTCCCTCCGGCCCTTGCGCACTCGGCATGAGAGCAGCGCCGCGGATTAAAGCATCCCGGGACCGGCAGGGGGCCAGGGGGGTGGGAATTACAGGCAGGCGCGTCGTTGCAGCGCCGCAGCGCCCCGCCGCGCGTCAGCGCTTGCGGCAGAGCGCCATGCCGTCGCCGACGGGCACAATGCTGAGGCTGACTCGCGGGTCCGACAGCACCGAGGAGTTGAACTCACGCAGCGCGACGGTGGCCTTGTCCTGCACCTGCGGGCGTGTCGGGGGCGCGGGGCGGCGGCGGCGGCGGCGGCGGCGGCGCGCGCGCGCGCTGCGTGTGAGCAGCATGCGGGGGCCGCGCGGTGCGGCACAGCCCGGTGCCAGCAGTGGAGCTTGGGCGTGGTCAGAGACGCTCTGCGCGCAAACCCCTTTGGTCGCTGCATCCAGCAACGCGCTGCCGCGGCGGTCTCAGCTCGCTCACAGGCCGCCACAGCCCAACACGCAACCCGCGCCCGCACCTGTTCGTCTGCCACCTTTCCATAGAACAGCACGTTGTCCACCGCAATGAGGCCCCCAGGCCGCACCAGCTGCAGGCAGGCCTCGAAGTAGCGCGGGTAGGCGCGCTTGTCCGCATCGATGAAGGCAAAGTCAAACGAGCCGGGCCCGTGCTCGGCCAGCAGCGCCGCCAGGCTCTCGTCAGCGGGGGCGAGGCGGGAGTCCACCTGGCGTTGCGCGCAGAGAGAGAGGGGACCTTTCAGCCCTGGCGCGCCGCGTGGACCCGCGTTTCGGGACTGCCCGCTTCCAGGTGCGCGCCGCAACAGAGGAAGCAGAGCCGAAAGCCCCCCGCACACACCCTTGCCCCCCTGGACGCGCCTTGTGGCCGACGCCGGCCTCCCGCCAGTAGCGCCGCGCCACCTCCATCGACTTGGCGTCCTTATCCAGGGCAACAAGGCGGCCGTCGGGCGGCAGCGCCTGCGGCGGCCGCGGGCGGGGCGGGGGCGGGCACGGTCGTTGGGCCGCGCAGGCAGGACGGGGCGGGAGCCACGGGTGCGCTGCGAGAGGCTGCACTGCGTGCAATGCCACGATAAGCAAGCATGCACCGACGCGCGCGCGCATGCGGCCGCATGCAGCCGCATGCAGCCGCATGCAGCCGCATGCGTGGCAGCTGACGCGGCGGCTCCCCCACCATGGCGACCGCCAGCGAGCTGTAGCCGGTGAACACGCCGACCTCCAGCGCGCGCCGCACCCCCAGCAGCTCCGTCAGCAGCCCCATGAACTGCCCCTGCTCCGGCGAGATCTGCATCTGCGCGCCGTGCATGCCGGCCGTCTCCTCGCGCAGGCGGCGCAGGATCTGAGGCGGGCAGGTTTGGGGGTTCCCGGCGTTCGTCGGCGCGCCTCCGGTTGGGCAGTCTGCGAGGCGACGCGGGCGCATGCATGCACACGCACCCGTGTGTGCGCATGCCACCGCGCACGGCCCCCACTTCGCCTCACCGGCGGCTCCCGTGTGTGTGCCAGCAGGTAGGTGTACAGCCTATCGGTCATGTTGCCTGCGATGACCTGCTTGTTCAGGGGCCCGCTGTCGGCGCGCTCCAGGCCCGCCGGCGCCGACGAAAAGCTGCTTCCGCTGCTGGACGGCGCTGCCGCCGCGCCGCCGCCGCCGCCGCTGCTGCTGAACTCGCTGTCCCTGCCGCTCGCCGCGGCGCTGCAGCACACGCCGGCCGGCGTGGACGGACGAGCTGCGTGCGGCCCGCAGCGCGGCGTCGGCAGCGGCGGCCGCTGCGCAGCGGCCGTCGCGCCGACCAACGCCCTCACTGCGGCCGCCTGCCGGCCTACACAGCGCCCGTGCATGGCGTCAGGCCTGCGCCGCGCCTGGTCCCCGCTGAGACTGCGCTCAGTCCGCTGTCGAGATCGAGGGGGGCACGCGGTCAAACCCCGACCTAGAAAGCTCAATCAGGATTTCAATTGCAATCCACTTTGTGACTTCAATCCCGATTGAAAGCAGGGCGGTATCGACTGCAGCGCGAGCACACCCTCATCACCACCCGCCCGGAAGGCGCGAACGGCCGCTGGGCCACGCCCATTGGCAATTCTGGGGCGCAAGCATCACCCTCCCGCATAGCACCGCCATGCAGCTGGGCCGCGCGACGGCCGGGGCCCCCGTGGCATCGCGTTCCGCGCCTCTCGCGCCTGCCGGCCGGGCCCTATGCGCGCCCAGGGCACCAGCGGGACGCGGGTCGCGCCTGGTGGCTGCAGGTGCGGCGCAGGGGGCGTGGGCGGGGGCGCGCGCAACCGCACGCACGCGCTTCGGCCGCCGCTCGCCGCCGCGCTTCGGTACGCACCACACGGGCGCCGCCGACGCTGGGCCACCGCCTCCTCCGCCCCCTTCGCACAGCCGGCGGCAGACAGAGCCCCGAGTCCCGCGGCCTAAAGGTGGCGCAGGCGCCCGGCGTCGGCCTGGGCCCGTCCCCCGAGCCGGAGCCCCTGCGCGTTGACTCGGGCTCGGCGGCAAGCAGCAGCGGCGGCGGCGGCGGCGGCGGCGGCGGCGGCGGCCAGCAGCAGCAGGGCGGCGCGTCGCCGCTGCGCGTGGCGTGGCGGCGGCTGCTGCGGGAGCTGTCGTCCCTGCCGCGCGCCATTGCGCTGATGGCGTCCATCGCGACGCTGTCTGGCCTCGGCACCATCATCCCCCAAAACAAGGCGAGCCGCGGGGGAGCAGCAGTGCGGGGCACTGCCGCTGCAGCGGGGGGCTTTGGTTGCATGCCAAACTGCCAGAAATGAAGCCTTGCCAGGCTGAGCGAGCGCCACCTGGCACCAGCGGCCGTAGGAGCAAGTGCGGGCGGGCCCGTGCCACCCGCCAGCGGGCACGCAGCCGCTGCGGCCGCGCCGAGGCGTGGCATCTGAACCGCCCGCCACCCAACCCCCCGTCCCCGCCCCCCAGTCCCTGGAGTTTTACATGGAGTCCTACCCGGACGGCCCCAACAAGGTGCTCAACTTTTTGACCTACGACATCCTGCTGGGGCTGCAGCTGGACCACATTTACAGGTTGGTGGGGGAGCAAAAGGGTGGGACCCAACCTTAAGTTCAAGCGACGCCTTGCCGATCGCTGATGCCTCGTTCGGCGGCTGTTTTGAGGGCCAGAGGTGGCAGCAGCAGCAGCAGCAGCAGCAGCAGCAGCAGCAGCAGCAGCAGACATGGAAGCAGCAGCAAACACGGGAGCAGCAAGGGAACTGCATCGGGGCCAGGCTGCGCGCGGTTGCAACAGCGGGGTGGAGCACACCATCGCTTGCCAACCCCCCCTTCAAACGCCCCCCCCCCCCCCCGTATACAAACAGTGCCTGGTACTTCTACGCTTTAATCGTGCTGATGGGGGCCAGCCTCATGGCCTGCACCACCACAACGCAGTTGCCCGCAGTCAAGGTGGGGGGCCGGAGAGGGGGAAGGGGCCAGCGCAGCGGGGCGGCCGGCGATTCGGCGGCGCGCGGCGCGCGGCGAGCCGGCAACTCCTGAACCCCGCAGCCACCTCCGCACCAGAGCCCCGTGCCCTACCCCACACCCACCCTCCCCCCCAAACAAACGCAACCCTCCCAGGTGGCGCAGCGCTGGCGCTTCGCCTCCGACCCCAAATCGGTCCAGCGCTCCGCCGGCGCGCCCGCCGTGGTGCTGCCCAACGCGCGCCTGCGCGACCTGGGCGGCGGCCTGGCCGCGCGCGGCTACCAAGTGTTCCTGCGGGACCGGCAGCTCTACGCCTTCAAGGGCCTGGCCGGCCGCCTCGGCCCCATCGGCGTCCACGCGGCGCTGATCCTGGCGCTCGGCGGCACGGCCTACAGCAGCTTTGGCGGCTGGAAGGGCAGCGCGCTCGTGCCGGAGGGGCAGGAGTTCCTGGTCGCGCAGGCCATCAGCCCGTCGAGCGCCATCTCGCGGCTGCCGCGCGGCGCGGGCGCCGTGCTGCACGTCAACGGCTTCAGCATCGAGACGCGCCCCGACGGCAGCGTGTCCCAGTTCTACAGCGACCTCAGCCTGCGGGACCTCGACAGCGGGAAGGAGGTGCTGCGGAAGACCATCAGCGTCAACGACCCGTTCAGGTGGGCGCGGGGGGGGAGGGGCTGGGGGTTGGGGGTTGGGGCGGGCTGGGGCCGTGTGTCCTGAATTGAGCCGTTTCAGACGCGCTCGACAAAACCAAACCAAACCGAAACAAAACCAAGCCCAGCCAAGCCAAGCCAAACCAAACCAAACCAAACCAAATCAAACCGTCCAGGTGGGGGGGCGTCACCATGTACCAGACAGACTGGAGCCTGGCGGCGGTGACGGTGCGCCTCCCAGACGCGGCGGTGTCGCAGGTCGGGCCCTCCGCGCTCGACGGCAGCGCCGCCGGCGCCGTCGAGGCGGGGCGGCCGTTCAGCCTGCCGCTTGCGTCGCTGGCCGGCAAGGCAGGGACGCCGGCCAACGCCAAGATTTGGGCCACATTCCTGCCCATCGAGGCCATCCCCACAGACGGGCGCTCGCCAAAGGGCATTTCGAGTGAGCCGAGGGGGGCCGCTGGTGCTGTGTCTTCGGGGGGGAGGATTGCCCAGCCACGGCAGCTGGCCCGTCGCACCTCGAACACTCCCTTTGGCTGCGAGACCCGCTTGCAGCCCCTCCCTCATCGCACCCTCCCCAAAACCGCCAAGCCTTGCACCCCGCACTGAAACGAGCCCCTCGAAACCCTCCGCCGCCCCACCCCGCATAAAAGTGATTGTGAGGGACATGGACACGGTCACCCTCTACGACTCAACCGGCGCCTTCGCCGGCGTCCGCCGCGCCGGCAGCGGCAAGCCCATCACCGTCGACGGCCTGTCCCTGGTGGTCGACCGCATCGTGGGCTCCACCGGGCTGGAGATCAAGGCGGACCCCGGCATCCCCCTCGTGTACGCCGGCTTTGGCGGCATCATGATAACGACGCTGGTCAGCTACGTGAGCCACAGCCAGGTGTGGGGCCTGCAGGACGGCGGCGCCGTCGTCGTCGCGGGGCGCAGCAACCGCAGCAAGTACGCCTTTGAGAAGGAGCTGGATGACGTGATCGACGCGGTGCCAGAGGCGGCGGCAGAGGCGCGGTAGCGCGCGGCGCGGCTGTTCTGCTGTTTGGCTCGTCCGGTTTGAGGGGCCCCTCCCTTTTGTGCTTGTAGCGCTGGTCTGCTCCGCATGTTGGTGCCCCCCTGCTTTTGTGGCCCCCAAACAACCCAACTCAAAACACTTCAAAACCCGCCCGCTTTGCGCTTTACACCTTTTTTGGCGCGCGGCGTGTAAAGCAAGGCCCCAACCCCCTCCTGGGCAGCTGTGCCGCCGCCGCCGCCGCCCGCCGCCGCCGCCGCCGCCGCCGCCGCCGCTGCCGCCAGCGCTCAGCAGTAGGCTACTGCCTGGAGATGCTGGGCCCCCTCAGGTCGAGGGGCTGGCCAAGTGAGAGGTAGTAAAACTCGTCACCGGGCAGCAGGGGGTGAAAGTTGGTGAGGAATGGGGGGCGGTCCTCCCCCGCCGCGCGAACAGAGTTGCGCAGCCGCTGCAGGGCAGAGGGCTGCACGCCGCGGCTGGGGGCGCCCACCGCCGGCGCGGAGGCGCGGCGGGGCGGCGGCGGGGCCGAGGCGGAGCGCGGCTGCTGAGGCCGCGGGCCCCTGAGCCACTCCCCGAACGGCTGACGCGCCCCCGCCTGCTGCTGCGGCTCGGCGGCGGCGTGCGCCCGCTGGTCGCGCGCCCCCCCGAGCGCCGCGGCCTCGGACCGCAGCTGCGACGCGAGCAGGATGCCGCCGCTGTGCGCCGCGTACGCGGCGGCCGCGTCAAAGGTGCAGCGGGGGCCGCCGCCGCCTGCCGTCGCCCGCGGCTGCAGGCCCGCAGCGTTGATGCCGGCCTCCGCCGCGGCGGAGGCGCCGCCGCCGCCGCAGACCTTGACGCCGCGGCACGTGCGCGCCAGCGCCGCGGCGCGGCCGGCGCCGCCCGCGCCGGCGCCGGGGGGCGTGGGCCCGTCGGCGCCGTGCACCGCGTCTGCGCGCGCGAGCACGGCCTCCCACTCGGGCGGCGGCGGCGAGGCCGCGCGGCGCCGCGGTGGCGAGCGCAGCGTGTGTTTCGGCGGCGGCGGCAGCTCCTCCACGGGCGCCCAGGCCAAGTCGAATGGCGACGTGCGCTGCGTGCGGTGAGCGGCGGGTGGTTTTCGCGTGCATCATCAGACAAAAGTCATCCCACTGTCAAACGAGCTATGGACGGGCTGGATTTCAGCCACCCAGCCGACGTCACAGCTGCAGGGCAATCGGGGTCGTTGAGTCTGCAACCCACCTTTAGGCCTCGCGCCGCGGTGTTTTCCAGCTTGGCCAGCTCCGCGGCAGAGATGGGCGGCGCGTCCGCGCCCAGTATCAGCGCCGCCAGCTCGCGCCACTGCTGCGTGAAGCGCCGCCTCGGGTAGCGGCCCGTGAGCGTCGCGACCAGGTCGCGCGGCGCGAGGCTGCCCTCGCGCCGAAAGTCGGCTTCCTCGAACATTGCGGCCAGCAGCTTCCGGTCAAAGGTGGCGTGGTGGTGAGTCAGGTAGGCGTCCACCGACGCGTAGCACACGCGGCCCGAGTGCGGCTCGCCCACCTGGCGGGTGAAGGTTTGTTGTGTTCGGGGAGGGGTGGGGGCCTTGCCAAGTGCGCGAGGCCGTGCCGTCCTCATGCACTGCACATGCACTACTAGCGGTGCTGTGGATGCGCCGCGCCCGCTGCAGCTGCCGCAACCGCGCGAGGCCGCGGCTCGCGCTTCCGCCCCCTCCACGCACCTTGCGGATGATGTTGGGCATCGCCTGCGTCTCGAGGAGGAGCGCAGGACCGCCGCCCATCGTGGCTGCCGCGCGCAGCGTCCAGCGGCCAGCGGCGGCGGCGCACGTCGCGGCGCGCTGCACCGGGCTGGGGTGCGCTGCAGGCTTAAACCCGCGGTTTACTCGCGTTCTGATGTAGCTTCTGCAGGCGCGCGAACGGGGGCGGTGCAAAACGCCGAGCGGTTTCCTCGCGGGCAGGCCCCCGCCGAGATGCACGGCCACGAGCGCAAGGAGGTCGAATGCAGTCGCAAAAATGGTTGCCCTTTCCTCCTTGCAAATCGATCTCTGGGCAAGTTCGGCGCCCTGCCGGCGGCAGCTTCCAGCGTCGGTCAAACGCAGCTGGCCGCTGGCGCTTCAAGGCTCTAGGCCAGGCGCAGGGCAGATGTGGCCAGCTCAACGTGATTTAGGCAGAGGATCTCATGCCAGGCCAAACTGTGAACCGGCATGCAGGGTCGCAGGCGGCGCTCAGGCGGCGCTGAGTGTGGCTCTCGCCGCTGCCGGGAACAAGTCGGCGGGCGCCCGCGAGCGGCAATACCATATCGTGGCATACCAGAAAACCATCCATAACGCTCACGCCCGATGCGAAGCACCGCTGCCCTGGCCTGCCGCGCTCTTCCGACAGCTCGCGGCCTCTTTCTGCGCGGCCCAGGCCAGACGGCACCGCGCCTGCGGGCATCGTACGTGGCCATCTACACGCCGCGAGCGCCCGCGCCGCTCGCCGTCCCTCGCCTGCAGCACCCGCCGCCCGCGCGCGCCAGCGTCAGCAGGTGGGGACGCGCTCGCGCGCGCTGCGGGCGCGCCGCCGCAGCCCGCGACCGCAGACCACGGTCTGTGCCATTCACTCAGGCCTCACGCTCAAATACAGCCCAGGCGCCGCCCCCTCCTTTCCTCCCTCACCGTGCTGCCAAACTAACCCAACCGCCCCCCCCCAGCATGGCGTCCCACAAGCTGGAGCTGGAGGTGGTGGACATCCACAACCCTGGGCAGCACAACTTCATACTCGGACACTGTGAGCAGCCCCTCGCCTGGCCCCTGAGCCGCCCACGCCGCTCGACCACCCTTTTTGCGCGCAGCAGCAGCAGCAGCAGCAGCAGCAGCAGCAGCAGCAGCAGCCTCGCGCCAGTGGGGCACGAATCGCCCGTGGCGGTCGCGGGCCCAACCGCTGCGCGCGCGCGCGCGGCTGCCCGCCCCCCTGAACCCCGCAACCCCCCACTCCCAACCCCGCCGACGCCCGGCCGACAAACACCGCCGCCGCCGCCGCCGCCGCCGCAAACCCGCCCCACCCGCCGCGCGCGCGGCTCCAGCCCACTTCATCAAAACTGTTGAGGACCTGGCAGAGGTGATGGCCGGCGCGGGGGGCGGCGCCAAGTGGGGCGTGGCGTTCTGCGAGGCCAGCGGCGACCCCCAAAACGAGGCGATGCCGGGGCGCAAGGTTCGGTCCGACGGCAACGACGCCGCCATGCTTGAGCTGGCAAAGCGCAACGCGATGGCGCTGGGGGCGGGGCACACCTTTGTCATCTTCATGGACGGTGCGGCGGGGGTTGGTTGGGGAGGGGTTGGGGGTTAGGGGAAGCTTTGGGGGGCATGCTTGGGGGGGGAGGTTTGAGGATGCTGGGAGGCGGGTTCCACGCGCCTCAGAGGGCGCCATGCCTCGGCGCTGGCGCAGCGTCCCGCGCGCCACCCGGCCCCGCAACCGCACCGGCCCCGCCCCCTCCAGGCATTTTCCCCGTGGCGGTGCTCAACGCGGTCAAGGCGGTGCCCGAGGTGTGCCGCGTCTACTGCGCCACCGCCAACCCCGTCTCCGTGGTGGTGGCCAGGCTGGGGGAGGACCGCAAGGCGCGCTGCCGCCGCGCGGGGGGGGGGGCTCGTGACGGCTTGCTTGGTAGCTTGCGAGGGCGCGCAGCGTTGCGATGGGCCGTGCTTCCGGTCTGCTGCCACTGGCAGGAGGGGGTGCTCTGGCTGGTGGGGTTTTTGTGCTTGTTGGTGTGTGCGCGCGTTTGGGGCGAGGCAAACAATCCTCCCCTCGCAACTTGTCCACCCCAGGGCATCATGGGAGTGCTGGACGGCCTCTGCCCCGTTGACTTTGAGACCGAAGGAGACAAGGAGAAGCGCAAGGTGAGAGGGGGGCCGGGGACGAGGGCTCGCCTCGGGGCCGCTGTGGCGCGAGGCCACGCGCGCAGGCGGGGGGCGCCGCCGGCTGGTGCCGGGACGCGGCCGGCTTTCAGGGGCCTTGTGATGATCATTGGCAGGATGACAAGGCGTTTGCTGACTAACACCCCGCTCGCTTGTGCGCGTGCAGGCCTTCCTCAGGATGATTGGCTACAAGAGATGAGAGGGGGGGGACGGCGGGGCCTGCGGCGGCGGCGAGGGCTGCGCACTGCGCGGTTTTGGTGCGTGCACACGCAGCTGATTCCGGAGTGCGCCTAGGCAGCAGCACAGACAACATGTAACGCATGTGGAGACCCCAAGCCGTTCTTGGGGCGGCGCCGGGCGCGCTGAGCGGTTGCGCTGCGCGCGTTGCGCGGCGCTGCTGCGCGAACCGCTTCGTGCGCGGGGCCTCAACCACACCGTCCCCCTGCGCTGCGGGACCCCCTCGCCTGAGAAATGCAGCAGTGGCATGACGCCTTGCTGCGAGGAGCACTGCGCAAGGGGCGGGGGGACGGCAGCGGCGACGCCCCGCGCCGCGGCGCCACCCGCGCGCCGCAGCGGCGCACGGCCCCCGCCAGGCCGTCCCTCCCCCCCGGGTATGTTCAGGGCGGTATTGAGACCTCCTCAGCCGCGCGTCGCGCCCGTCGGGGCCTCGATCAGGCGCCGCGAACGAGCGCCGGTCGCGGCAGCGGCGCGCGGCGGCGGCTCAGAGCCGCCCCAACCGCCCGCGCAACTACCCAGCCCCAGCCGAGCGGCTTCGCCCGAGCGACTACTTAGCGCGCACTTTCCCACAGTTCATTACCCAGTTCCTCCCAGTCGATCCCCAGCGCCCTCGAGCCCTCCCGGAGTCTCCCTCCCGCCACCTCCGAGAGCCTACGCACCCTCTACCCGGCCTCCCTACGTCTCCCAGACGACGACAAGCTCGATCTACTAGCGCAACACCGTCTGAAGCGACGCCCTGCCCTCGGACCCAGCTGCCAAGCCCCTTCGAGCGCCCTTCCCGCCCCGACCCCGAGCCCAGCGGCAGGTGAGGCTTCCCCGTGGGCTTTATGGGCAGCGGATTCTCAATTAGACTCGCGTGGGGGGCCATCAAGGGGTGGGAAGAGGGGCGGCGGGGGGCGCCCCGCATCTGCCCGCGCCGTGCCGCCCCGCGCGCGCTGCAGTGCACTGCAACCATCCCTCGTGCCTTCGACCGCCTGAACCACTGCCTTCCCTCATCAGTCCATCACAGTGCGTGAGATGTGTCTCTTGTCGTGCCCGTTCTCCAAGTCGGCACCGCCAACCCCGCTGCCTACCAACGCCGAGCTGGACCCCGCCACCACCAACATGATGACCCCTCTGGTGAGCTTCCGTTCCCGTCTGCTGGGCCTGGGGGCCTTGCGGTGCTGTACGGGCTGGGGTGGGAGCGGGGGATCTCCTCCCAAACTGGCTCAAGCAAAGCAAAACCACCACCACCGACCCACTGAATGCAACAAACAACAACTCTCCAAACAGCAGGACAGCGCCGACAAGCCCCTGTCCAAGCCCATGACCAAGATCAAGAACCTCCGCGCCAAGCTCGAGGCGCGCATGGCCGAGGCCAAGGCCGAGATCCGCTGCATGAAGGCGCGTGCCAAGGCCGCGGCCAAGGAGATCAAGCACAAGGTCAAGGGCCTCACCCGCAAGGCGAAGACCCCTACCGAGGCCAAGGCCGCCGTCCCTGATGAGTCCACGCACGACACCCCCGACACCCCCGACACCCCCGACACCGCCTCCTCGGCCGAGCGCGAGGCCGAGGCGTGCCCCGACCGCGGGGGCTCGGGCGCCGTTTCTGCGGTGGGGTCTACCGACTTTGAGGAGCTGCTGCAGGGCAACGACGACTCATTCGTTTCTATCCCCACCGGCAGCGATTTCACCACTGCCGATGCCGCCCCCGCCCTCGAGCCCATCGCCGCCGCCAAGCCGCGTAAGAGCAAGGCCCTGGCTGCCCTCAAGGCCACGTTGCACGCCCTCAAGCCTTCCAACAGCTTCCGCGTGCTGTTCCCCGCCACCGCTGCCAAGAGCAAGAAGACCGGCGGGCGCAAGGGTAAGGCCGCCAAGGGCCCCTCCCCCATGCAATCCCTCCGCCTTCGCATGAGCGGCCTGCTGCGCCGCGACAAGAGCGGCAAGGACAGCGCCTCCGCCGACACCCCCCTGGACTGCGACGCCGAGGCGGTGGTGGTGGTGGTGCGGCCCGCCAGCCCCGCCGCGGTCAAGGTCCCCCTGAAGAGCAGCGAGCTGGGCCACCGCGTCTCGCGCGCAGTGATCGGTGTTTTTGTTTGTTTTAATGCGATGCCGGTTTGCTGAGATCGTGGTTTGGTTACCCAATGCCAAGCAGCGGGATGTAACCACCTGAGAAAAACAGCCGGCCAGGCCTCAAGGTGTCCGGGGCGGCAGCGAGCGGACAGACCAAGCACAAACCCCTCAAAGGGAGTGACAGGGCACACATAAAGGGGGGCAACACAGGGTGCAGGCCCACACGAAAGCCCAGCGCAGCAAAAAACGAGACCCAGGCAGCCGCCTGCAAAACAGCGCAGCGCGCGCCCCTCAGCGCAGCTTCTGCGCCGCCGCCAGCGCGTCCGCAAACGACGCCCCCGCCGCGAGCGCGTCCGCGACGGCGTACGCGCGCGCCATGATCTTGCCGGCGCTGCCGGAGCCGGGCAGTCCGAGGCCCAGCAGGATCCTCCGGACTGCCTTTGGGTCTGACTCCATGGCCAGCAGCTGCTCGCGGGTGGGGAACGAGGCGGCGGCCGCCTCGGGGACGTCGGGCACGGCGTCGTCGTCGTCGCTGCCGAGCGAGGGGGAGCGGCCGCGCGCGGCCTCGAGGTCGAGCGACGAGGCGGCACGTGCGACCTCGAAGATCTGGTGCAGGTTTTTTGGGGGTGTGGCAGAGGGCGCGCGGAGTTTGGAGCTGCCTCGCACCGCAGTGAGTGAGGCGATCAAGCAGAGGCCGGCAGAGATCTCTTCCAACCGGAATGGCGCAGCGCAGCAGCCCCCCCCAAAAAACCTGCGGCCCAGCCGCGGGGCTCGGCCCCGGCGCAGGCGGGCCACTCGCTGCCCCCTCACCTCCAGCTTCGCCTCGCGCGCCTTTGCGATGAGCTGCTCCAGCTCACGGTAGGCGGGCTTGGTGTCAAAGCCGCCAATGGCCTGGGGGCGCGGCGCGTTGTTCAGTCGGTTGAGCTGGCAGGGTCAGGGATTGCGGCGCACACGCGCCGAGGCTGGGGGTTGAGCGACCGCGCCACAACACCCCGCAAGCTGCGCACGGCTCTCATCAGCTAGACTCAAGCCGCGGCACGCGCACGCGATTCTCCAAAGCCGCCCCCCCCCCACCTGGCTGGTGCCGTCGGCGGACATGACGTGGGCGCAGAACTGGCCGTTGCCGACCTTCAAAATGCGCAGCACGGCGCCCGTCTCGTACCGCGTGCCGCGCGCCAGGTTGACGGAGGATGGCGCGCCGATGCGCTGCTCGAACAGCGCGTAGGCGGGGAAGAAGGAGGCCACAAACTCCTCGTTGGCCTTGCGGTCCCTGGGGGAGGGGATTGGAAGGGGGGGGGGGCGGCCAGTGTTTTGAGCTGATGCGGACGTGTTGCCCAGGCGCGTATGTGTGCTGTGGGACAAGCTGCACCGCTTGCGGGTGCACAGCACGCGCGGCACGGTGAAATTGTCCAGGCAGATGGGGATGCGCGCAGGGTGCTCACCACGGCAGGATGCCGAACTCGCTCACAAGGTTACCTGGCAGGGTTTATTTGTCGTGCGGGAGAAACGGGGGTCAGAGCAAGGTGGGCCGCACCGATCACCCTGTGCCAGGCGGCCCTCCATGCCTGGCTGCGGCTGCGCCCCTCACACACGGCCCCTTGCCAAAACCCCGAACCCAGCTGCTCGCTACACCGTGCACCAACCCAAGCCCCCCTGTTTCAGCGCCCACCCTCGGTGCGCCACAGCGGGTTGACGATTATGAGCTGGCCAATGGAGGAGTCCTGGGGGTGGGGGGGGGGGTGGCGGACGCAGTTTGCGCTTTTGCGTGTGTTTGGTGGGCGCGGGGGAGGGGCAAGCAAAACGTCTGGGTGCAGCAGGGTGAGAGACTCACAAGAACCAAAGTAGTAATGGCGGGCATGAGCGGTGGTGGGGTTGGACGCGTGCCGAGCACGTGTCGCGCCCCAGCGCTCACCCCAAACAAGCAAAGAGCGAGCCCAGCCCACCCCAGCCCAGCCCCCCCCCACCTGCGCCAGCTTTTTGAGGGTGGGCAGCTTCTCCGCCGTCGGCCACACCACAGCCATCACCCTCTTCTCGCCGTCGCTGACGATGGCGCAGAGGTCCCCGTCCAGCCCGCCCTCGTCGATGCGGCGAACGCGCAGCTCGGGGGCGCCGCCCAGCACGCCCCTGAGGATGTCTTTAGTCACGCCGACCTGTCGGGCGTTGCGTAATGGACCGTGGCGTGTCAGCGTGTGTTTGTTTGTTGTCAGCATCTGATTGTTGTCAGCATGCGTTGTGTGTCGGGGAGGATCCTCCCGTGCAGAGCTGCGGCTGCGATGTGCGGCGGCGCTCGACGGGGCGCGACTATGCCATGGCGCCGCGGCCCCCACCAATGTCTCAAACTCCTTCATGTTGGAGCAGGGGTAGTCCATCGCCTCGGTGCTGCTGAAGCGGATGGCCTTCTCATTGACCTGCGCGCGGGAGGTTTTTCGGCGGTTTTTGTTAGGGAGCGAGGCGCCAGGCCGGGCCGTGCAACCTGCAAGAGGGCCGAGTCTTCTGCAACGCAGCGCCTGCTGCGCGCCTGCTGCGCGCCTGCTGCGCCCCCAAGGCGGTTGGCCCCGCAGTTTTGGCGAGCGCACCGGGTTGATGACGACAACAGAGTGCAGCCGGGCGCCCTGCGGTTGAGACGCAGGAGCAAAGGGGTGGGATCAGCCGCTGCGGACTGGGCGGGCAGCGGGCGGAGGTGCCGAGGCAAGGACCGCGGGTTTGACCACCGTCAGTCAGCGCGCAGCTACCCACCTGCGCAGCTGCCGCTTTCACCGCCTCTGCGGCCTGCGCCGCCTGCTCTGCGCCGCTGACGGGGAGCGGCACCGCCGTGGAGGTAGCAACGCCGCCCGCGCGCGCGCGCACCGCCCGCCGTGCCCGTGCGGCGACAGCTGCGGCCGGGCCCGCGGCCGATGCGGCGCGGCGCGCGTTCAAGGACTGCATGGGAGCTGCTCGAGGCTGCGATCAGGCGCTGGGCCGGCGGTGGGACAGTCTGCCGGAGATCTTCGCGGCCTGCCACTCCGTGAGCGGTGCGGACAGGGCGAGGGCAGGCCAATTGCGCTGGGGTTTCAAGCGTGAAGCTTTTGGTGGGGCGCGCTCGCGCAACAGCGCGCCGCTGCCGCGCCGGTGCCGCCGGGTGACGTCCCTCGTCTCTCGCGCGATTGTCGGCTGGGTGCTGCAATCGTGGGCTGGGCGCTGCACGGCGCACGGTAGGAGGCAACAGCAGAGGCCGGCGCAGGAAGGGGCCCCTGCTAGCAGGCATAGCGGTTTAGCGGCCGTTTTACAGTCCAGTTCCGGCAGCAGGGCGAAGAAAAGTTCAGAACAGGGCAGACCGTTTCCTGCAAGCACACAAGTTTTCACGGCCAAAAAAATCAGGGAGCGCAGCGCCCAGCGCGGCGCGCCTGCGGCCACGGCGAAGGCAGCCTCAGGCGCAGAACGCGGCGATGCCCTGCTGGCAGTCCTCCAGATCCAGGGGCCGCAGATCTGTCCCGTCGAACAGCAGGTTCCCCGGCGGCAGCTCGGCGTACGCGGCGAGCTCCCCGAGCCCCGCCGCCACGCTAGCGGGCGTCTCGGGGCCGGCGTCGGACACGGCCCCCGCGCCGCCGCCGCCGCCGCCGCCCGCGCCCGCGTAGCCGCCGCCCCCGCCGCTGCGTGCGATGAGGTGCCACAGCCGCGCGTGCAGCAGCTGCGACGATATCGCGTGCTGCGCGCGGCGCGCGGGGGACAAAAACTCCGCCGCCACCGCCGCGGCGCAGACGTCGCGGCACAGCTGCAGGTTGTGCAGCGGCACGCCCTGCTGGATCGCCAGCGGCAGCCACTGCCCGGCCGCCTCCCCGCCCGCCGCCGCGCCCGCGGCACCGGCCGCCGGCGAGGGGGACGGCGCCTCGGGCTCCCCGCCGCCGCCGCCGCCGCCGCCGCCGCCGTGGCGCCCGCCCCGGGTGACGCGCACCAACCGGAGGTACCCCACGGCCCGCTCCAGCCCGAGGCGCCCCAGCGCCCGCACGACCGCCGCAGGCAGGTCCACCTCCTCGTGCCGCCCCGACCGCCGGTGCACCGCGCGCACGCGCAGCGGGCCGCCGCCGGGCGGCAGGTCGGCGGCCGCGCCGCCGCGGCTCGAGGCGCGCTGCTTCGCAGGGGGGGCGGCGGCGCCGTCGTCGCCGGCGGCGGCGTCCGAGGCGGCGCGCAGCGGGAGGGCGACATCAGCCAGCTCCACCTCTGGCGCAGGCGCGGGCGCGGCCGCGGGCGCCGCGCCCTGGCCCCCCGCGTCGCCGTCGCTCCCCACCGGCTCGCTGAACAGCAGCGGCTGCGCCATCACCGGCGCGCGGCTCAGCATTTCGTTCAGTGACGCCAGCAGAAGCGCGCCCTCCACGAGCTGCGGCGGCCCCTCCATGTTGGCGCGCGGCTCCGGGTCCCAGCTCCAGAGCAGCGCGTGGCTGCAGTGCTCCAGCTGCGGGGGAAGGCGCCACAGCCGCTGGCCGGCGGCGAGCACCAGCGACAGCGGGCCTGCGCACGCGGAGAGGGGGGAGCAGGCATGCAAACGTTGATTTGAGCTCGCTGCGTTGGGCGGCAAACGGCAAGAGGGGTGGGTGGTGCCGGCAGGCGATCTGCCAGGCGCACAGCATCCTGCCAGCCGGCAAGGGGCCCGGCATGCCCGCAGTCAAACACGGTCAACCCGCAGCGGCGAAGCCACCCCCGCCCCTGCCGCTCACCCATGCCGCTGGCGCAGTACAGCGCCAGCTGCAGCCACGGGCTCGCCGCCTCAGGCGTGGGCCCGTAGTTGGTGGGGCCCGGCCGGAAGGGGTTGAGCGGCAGCGGCGGCCCTGGCAGCGGCGCGATGGGCAGCACCGCGCAGTAGGCGTGGCGCATCACCTTGGACGCGGCAGAGGGGTCCAGGCCTGAGGGGCGGGGGCGGGGGGTAGGGTTGCCTTGGCATCGCGTTTGCGCGCGAAACACCGCCCACGCATGGAGCGGGTTCTTGAAACATGCATTCCAGGCGGCGCGTTCCAAGGCTGACAGTGCTTAGCCCCTCCTGCCCCAGGAAGCGCCCTTTCGCGCCACGTGGCCTGGACCAGTGCGCAGCCGGACGCAGCGCGAGGCCGGGCAGCGGCGCCCACCTGCGAGGGACTCCTTGCGGACCAGCTCCAGCGGCGTGCCCGCGGCGCCGGCGCCGGGGCTCTGCGCGGCCTCCAGCAGCGTGGCCAGCGCGGCGCAGTAATTCGTGAGCCGCCGCATCTCCCCCTCAAAGCCCTGGCGTTTTGGCCGTGCGTGCGAGGTTGGAGCAGTGAGCCGCGTGCGGCGGTTAGGATTGTTGCAGGCAGAACTGAGCTTGCCCTACCTCCCAGACCTCACGGGCACAAAACGCATTCAGCACCCCTTGGTATCATTGCCATGCTGCAGGGCGGGACACCCCGCACCCCCGCCCCACCTTGCCCGCCTCGTAGCTGGCCCACAGCTCCCGCAGCAGCTCAGACACCACCTCGCCGCCGCTGACGCGCCCCGCCTCGAAAAGCGACACCGCGTGCCGCTTCAGCCCCGGCGACAGCGCGCCCATCATGAGGCACGACGTCGCCTCCGAGTCAACAACCACCGCGATGGCGGCCTGGCACTCGTCCCCGCGCAGGCCGCTGCTGCTGCCGGGCCGGAGGTGCGGCGGGGGCGTGGCCGACGCGGACGCGCCGCCGGCCGAGACGCCGGCGGCGCCGCCCTCATCGTCGGGGATGGACAGCGCGCCGCCGCCGGCGCTGCCGAGCGGCAGCCGCGGGGGCGTGCCGGCGGTGGAGGGGGGGGCGGAGTCGCCGGCGGTGGCGAGGCGCGTCGCGAAGCCGAGGCGGCAGGCCACAGACATGGCGACCTGGGGGGCAGGAGGAGCGGGGTGGGGGGGAGTGGGTGAGTGGGTGTGCGCCTTGGTGGCTCCGGCGCGTGGGCAGGCCAGCCAGAGGCCTGCGGCCTGCGGCCCGCCTCGAACGCATGCCGTGCAAAGCGCGCTCGCAACGGCGGGCCAAATGACCAGGTGTGTTTGGCCCCTTCCAACCCCCCCAACCTCCCGCCCCGCCCCCCAAAGCAAAGCAAGCCCGCGCGCCTGCAGCTCCTCCACCGCCATGTTGAGGATGCCCGCCAGGTCAGCCAGCGCGATGCGCTCGCTGCTGGCCACGAAAGCAGAGTACAGCAGCACCTCGACGGGGTCCGACCCGCTGTCGCTCGCGTCGATGGTCTTGTTTGACACAAAGCCCTGGAGGGTTTTTGGGGGGGGGGCGTTTGCGCAGCAGTCAGCTTTGTGTTTCGTGCACCCGCTTTGGGCAGGCGCGTGTGCAAGCGTGCGTGGGCGGCGGATAGCCCGCGGAGCCTTTGCTGCGGGCTACCAAGGGCGGCCAAAGCGCGCGCGCTGCCGCGAACCCACCTCGAGCGGCGGAATGGAGAAGCGGTCGTCGGGGCCCACGGGGACGTCAATGTAGACCAGCCCCCGGCGGTGGAGGGCGCGCAGCAGGGACTGGTCAAACCTGGAGGCCTGCGGTCAAACGGCGGCGGCGCGGGGGTCGGCGGTGAGGGGTCGGCTGCAGGGCTGAAGCGGCGCGTGCGGGGCTCTGTTTTCTGAGCGCACCAGCGAGCAGCCCGCACCCGGACTGCACGCCTGGACCTGATCACGCCCCACTTCCCGGACTGCACGCAAGCGCGCGCGCGCTGCCCCCACGCGCGCACGCACCGTGTGCGGCCCCTTGTTTGCGTCGCACGCGGTTTTGAGGAGGTCGCTTTCATCCTGGCTCAGCTCGCGCCACTCCGTCTCCCCCACGTTGGCTACGGCAACGAGCCACCACGGCTCCAGCCGCAGCTCCTGCTCCACCTGGGGGTTTGGATTAGTCAGCGTTGTTGGGTCAGGGTACAGATCAGTAAAACGCTTTGCTGTGGTAAGCAAAACACTCTCGGCCCCTTTGGGGGCTTGAGCCGCGACAGCCGCTCGCACGGCCAACGCGCGGGCGCCAGCTGCGGCGCGCAGCGGATGCAAAGGCTGCGATGCACGGCGGCGGCGGCTGCAGCAACGGCTGCGGCGACGGCTGCGGCTGCGGCTGCGGCTGCGGTTGCGGCGGCGGCGCTGCGCGGCGCGCGCCTGAGGCAGCAGGTCCTTTGCTATTGCCCTGTTGACGCGCCACATCAGCTTCTTGGCCTTGCAGGCGTTGAGGATGGAGATGTACTCGTTGCGGCCCACGCCGGTGACGCGCAGCGCGTCGGCGGCCTGCGCGTTTGACGGTGGCCCGGGCCCTGCCGTCAGTACGAATGCGCACGTGCCGGAAATGCATCGCACACAGATCACTGCAAGCCGGTGAATTGAAACACACAAGGACACCCACCCTGTATACGCACACGCACATGCACACGCATGCAGATGCCCATGCACATGCAGGAAAAAGCCCCGCGCCAAGGATCCGGCACGCCCCCAGTCCCCCCTTCCCACCGTGAAGTTTGGTATCGAGTCGTAGGGCCGCTCCTCCCGCAGCGTCAGCGCCAGCACCTCGCAGTAGTAGCGGAACGGCGTGGCGCGCTGCACGCGGCAAACGTACTCGGCCAGGTGGTAGGGGAAGATCTGGGGGCGGGGGGTTGGGGGGTGGGGGCGGGGGCGTGGGGTGAGGTGGCGGGGAGTTCACAGGTGGGGGTTGAGCGGGGTTTGGGAATGCTTGTCCAGCGTGGGGGTGGGAGACAGTGCTTGGAAACGCGGTTGGGGCCGTCAACAGGCGGCGTATAGCGCCCGCCCCGCCGCAACGCCAGGGAGCGCCGGCCCCAGTCCGACCCCCCCCCCAACCAGCCGCGTCCCGCGCCGCGCCCAGCCCCCCCTACCCAGCCGCCCGCGCCCCGCCGCCCGCACCCGCGCCCAGCCCCCCCTACCCAGCCGCCCGCGCCCCGCCGCCCGCACCCGCGCCCAGCCCCCCCTACCCAGCCCCCCCTACCCCGCCGCCCGCACCCGTGCCCACGCCCTGTAGGAGGCCAGCAGGTCTTCGTAGTACTCCTGCTCCCCGCACACGTGGCGCGCGGCGCTGGTGGCCCAGGGGTAGCCGCGCTGGATGCAAAAGTCGCGCACCCTGGGGGGGAGCGGAGGGGTTGGGGGGGGGGGGGGGGGGGGGCTGGGGTTTCAGGGGCAGGCGGCGGCGCTTGGGGTTGCAGGGTCGGCGCGGTCGCGCGGCGGCGCGTTGTTCGGGGAGGGGTCGGCCGGCGGAAAGCGGCCGGTCTGCGCCGCGCGGCGCACTTTGCGCGCCACTCGTTGAGCGGGAGGATGGCCTTGACGCGCGCCGGCAGGTCGTCATAGGTGCGGCCCGTCAGGATGGCGCGCCGGATGTACCTTTTGGGTGCGAATGGGCGGTCAGGGGGTTGTTGAGCGTAGGCTGGGAGTTGGGGCGTGAGCGAGCGGGGTTTTCCGCCGCGACGCATGCGGGCGGGCATGCAATGTGCCACGTCGCATCATGCTGCATGGGCCTCCGCGCCGCGGCCGCCCCAAAGCCATGCCCTGCGCAGCCCGGCTCACTCCTCGAACGCCATCGTGCCGCGTCAGCCCGGAGCCGCTGCGCGCGCGTCGAATGCCCGGGCGCGCACGGCCGTGTCTCTTCGCCGCGAGGGGCCCAGCCCGCACGTGCCCTCTGCACTCGGAGCGCTGCGCCCCTACTGGCGCATGCCGGCAGCAGGGCTTGCAGCTGCGCCTGCAGCCGGCCGGGGGGATGCGCAGCGCAGCGGCGCGAGTCCGCGGGCGCCTCTCGGCGCGCGCAGCACCACCGTCGCTCGCCGCGCCACGCCGCGCCGCGCTGCGCCGCGCTGTGGTGCTGCCCCCGACCGTCCCCTGCGTAATCCTACGCCGCTACCGAGCGCGATTGGCGTGGAGGAGCGCCAAAACAACGGGCTGTCACCCGGCGAGCAGATCGATCGGGGCTGGGTGTTTATACAGGGCTCTGTTATCCCAGGGCGAGCTCGGCAATAAGAATACGCGGAGGATCGCGGTGCTGCATTACATGGGTGCCCTCTTCCTGCCCGCCCGGGTCCTGCTGCACCTGCGACCTCGCCCGAAACCCGTCTCCCGGCCGATCCCGGGCCACATACGTAGGCCCAGCGGACGCGCAGGCCGAATGGCTGCCCCAGAAGCATCGCGCGCGGCCTCGGCCTCCGGCGCCGCCGTGCCGGTGCCGCCGCCGCCGCCGGCTGGCGGCGCGCGCCGCGCCTCCGCCGGCAGGGGCAGCGGCCCCGTCCTGCTGGCCGCCGCCGGGCCGCTGTCAGCGGTCGCAGCAGCCGTCGCCGTCGCCACGGGCGTACTGACCGCGCCGACCGCGCTCCTGGGGCTCGCCCTGCTCGGCGCCGCCGCCGCGATACTGCGCGCGCTGCTCGAGCCGGCGGCCGGCGGCCTGCCGCCGCTGGCGCAGGCGCTGGCCCTGATCCGCGGCCGGCGCGCGATCTTCCCGCGCGACTTTAGCGGTGCGGACGCTCGCTTGTTTGCACCTGCTCGCGCCCTGGGTTCACCTCTGGCTTCCTGTTTGCGTCGCAGCTTGCGCAACTCGGCACAGCCAGACGCACGCGGCTGCGGCGGCTGCTGAACTGGCCGCGTATGCCACGGAACCGCGCAGGCGCCAAGCTGGAGCGTTGGCAGATCGAGGCCATGCTGGAGGCGGCGCGGTGGGCGCCGACGCACAAAAAGACGGGTGCGTTGGCAGGCGGGGATGCAGCGTTTGGGAAATTGACCTTTCTCTCAGCGGTGGCAACCACACTGGGAGTGCCACCAAGCCGAGGCAGGCAGCGTGCCCTCCACCGGCCAGCGCTTCTCCCCCCCCCCCGCGCGCGTCCCAGCGCCCCACGCCCCCCCCGCCTACGCGCCCCCCCGACCCGCCGGCCCCCATCGCCGCCCGCCGCCCCGCAGAGCCGTGGCGCTTCGTGGTGCTGGGCGGCCAGGCAAAGGGGGAGTTTGAGGCGCTGACGATCAAACTTTGCCGCGAGCGGCTGCCGGCCGACAAGGCAGAGGCCACCGTGGCCAAGCTGGAGCGCAAGGCGGGGAAAGACTGGAAGAGCGTGTCAAAGTGAGGGCCGCGGGGGTGGGGTGGGGGCGCCCGCCGAACAGAGCGCAGGGCCACGCAGATGCTGCCACCGCGCCGCCTTTCCCGCCCCTCCAGCTTTGGCCGCTGCGTCCGCGAAACCTTTTGGCACCGCACGCCCGCCCTTGCCCGCAGCTACATTGCCATTTGCATGAAGCGGCACGCGGATCAGGTGGGGCAGGCTGCATCAGAGCAGAGGAGGGCAAACCGTTTTTGGCCGCTAGGATCTCTGGGGATCTGGGGGCAGGGCTCGGTTACAAACCCCTCCCACACACTTACTCACACCCCCCTGCCGCAGCTGCCCGAGTGGGAGGAGGTGGCGGCCGTGTCTTGCGCCGTCCAGAACGCCTGGCTCGCGGCCACGGCTGCCGGTGTGGCCTGCTACTGGTCCAGCTGGCAGGAGGCAGGCAAGCCTCCCCTGGGAGGGTGGGGCGATGACTGGAAAACAGCAAACGGCGAAAGCCAGGGCACTGGCAGGCCGCGCTGGCGCATGCACGCACAAACACAAGCGCGCCACAGACACCCACCCACAGACCCCATACCCACACTCACGCCCACATGCGCCGCACCCAAACCCCACCCCACAGCCCGCACCGCCCCGGAGATGCTGGAGTTCCTGGGCATGGAGCCCGGAGACCAGTGCCTGGGCTTCATCGTGGCCGGCGTGGCGGAGCCCGGGCGCGCAGAGGGCTACAAGGCGGCGCGGCGGCCGCTGGAAGCCATCGCAGAGTGGCGGCTGTGAGGCGCATTGCACCGGCGGAGCGCTTCAGCCGCCCCTTACAGGCTGCACATGTGTTTTTCGGCTTCGACGGGTGTACGCTGTTTCGCAGGCGTGGCCCCTCAGTTTTAGAGCTCTTGGCCAATTGGTCGGGTCGGATTTTTTACACGCCTTGGTGCGGCCCTCGGCCCCGCGGCGGTGCACTGAATCATCGGGGCGAACCCCCAAAATGTAAAAGGGGGTTTCCATGCATCACATGCAGTTTTTGACTCACAAGGGCGCAGCAGCGGTTCCAGCTGCCGCGCGCCCTCCGTGTGTTGCGCACGCCGCGCCGCCTGCGCGGCCGTGCAGCTGCCCAGCCTGCAGATGGGTGCCCGGGGCGGCAAAAAGAACAAAACACGACCGCATTTAGAAGAGGGAGCTGAGGTCAAGCGGCTGCTGCGCCGCCGGCGGCGCCGCCGCCGGCCCCCCCAGCGGCGGCAGCTGCTGCTGGTGGTGCTGGTGCATCTGCTGCTGCGCCGCGTACGCGGCGGGCTGCGGCTGGAAGGAACCAATGGAGCTGAAAGGGTCCGCCTGGGGCTGGCCGTCAAAGAGCTTGAGGATGTCGTCGGTGGAGCGCGTGGGCGGGCGCGACACGGGCGGGGTCGGGCCCGCGCTGCTGCCGCCGCTGCCGCCGCCGAGGCGGCCGCCGCCGGCCGCGGCCGCGGCCGCGGCCGCGGCGGGCGCGGGCGCCGCAGAGACGGTCGCGTTTGCGATGCCGCTGAGCAGGTCGTGGCCGCCGAGGTGGGCAAAGGGGTCGGCGGGGGCGGCGGCCGCTGGAGGGGCCCCGCTGCCGTTGCTGCTGGGCGCCGCGGCCGCCTGCGGAGCGGGCGCGGCCGCCGGTGCCGGCGCCGGCGCCGGCATGGCGCAGGCAAAGTCGTGCCAGTCGTCAAAGGGGTCCGCGCTGGCCGCCGCCGCGGGTGCCGCAGGCGCGGCCGCTGCGGCGGCGGCGGGTGCACGCGGCGCAGCCGCCGCCGCCGGGGGGTGCGACACGTCCATGCCGAGCAGATCGATCTGCGGCTGCTGCGGCCTGGCCGCCGCCGCCGCCACGGCCGGCGAGGGCCGCACCGCGGCCGGCGCGGGCGCCGGCGCCGGTGCGGCTGCGGCGGGCGCCGCCGCGGCCGCGCCGCTGCCGGCGTACGGGTGCGTCGCCCAGTTGTCTATGTTTGGGGGCGGCGCGTCTGCCGCGGCGTACCGCCGGTCCGCGTACTTTGAGCGGATGAAGCCCGCGAGCTCGGCGTTGGGCTCGCCGCCGGGCGGGCGCTTGAAGCCCTCTGGCAGGCGCGCCTCCCAGTACCGGTTGCCCTTGACGTTGCCCATTACCCCCATGAACTCGACCTGCCGCGGCAGCCAGGTGTCCAGGTTGCAGGAGCGGACCTGGCTGATGTGCACGCCCAGGGAGCGGTGGATGCCGCTGCAGGTGAGGCACACAAACACGCCCAGGTTGACGCTCGCCCACGTGGGGTTGCGGGCCTTGCAGTCCGCGCACTGCTTGTTGCCGTCCTGCTTGAGCAGCAGCGCCAGCAGGCGCTTGTGCCGCTCGTTCTCCTCGTCGCTGACGCCGCGCTTGGCGTTCATCTCGGCCGCCGCTGGTGTGCTGCCTGCGATCGCAGTGCTGGTCTGCTGCTGCTGCTGCTGCTGCCGCTGCTGCCGCTGCTTGTGCCGAATGGCTCGCTGTCCCTGTCGTTCCGGGCATGCGTGCAATGCGCATTGAGGGCGGCGAGGGTTGGAGCTGCGTGCCTGCGCGTCGCGCAGCACGCGCCACGGTGCCGACTGCACCGCATGCGCGCAGCGCTGGACCGCCGCAGTGCCGCGCGCCCCCGTCGCCCCGCCTTGGCCCCGCCCGCGCCCCCGCCTCCCCCCGATCGGCTGAGTTCACGCAGGAGGCCTCGCTGAGGCGCGCGGCTGGGCGGGGCGGGCCCCGCTCGCGCCACACGAGGGCGGTCGCCCCCCTCCCGGGCAGGCCCTCCTTGCCCTGTGCGCTCCAAGCCGCTGTAAACGCGTTGGTAAAGCCCACCTTGGGTTCAGCGGCAGCGAACGGCGCCGGCTCTGAGCGGGAGGCACGCCCCGCGCTTGGATCAGTCTGCTCTTGCGGAGGTTATGTCGGGCAGTGAACGGAGGTGGTCCTCAGAGTACCACTGACTGGGTGTTGGATGCTGTGCGACCTGAAGTGCGACCCTGCACACACCCACCCCCCACCTGCCCCCCACACCCCTGTTTTTCGGCGCTATCTGCGGCCACGCCGCTCGTACGTTGAGAGTTTGGAAGCTTTCAGTTTCGTAGAATCGGCCATGGGGCCGCCCTAGCCGCGAGCAAGCCTGGGGGGCCCCTGGAAGGGCGATCTGGGCCAAGTCGAGTGCCCAGCCAGGATGCAGGTCCTTCACCAGGCCGTGGCGCTGCGCATAGACACCGGGAGGGGCCTATGGAGCGGGTGGGTGCGGGCGCCGCAGGATCGCGCGGCTGCGGGGGAGGCGTTTGGCCGGCGCGGCGGCGCGGCGCGGCGCGCGCGCGCTCGCCGCACCCCCGCTGCGGTCTTGCTCTGGCGCCTGCTCACCCCCGCCCGCGGCCGTCCCGCGCAGCCACACGGAGCTGCGGGTGTCGGTGCCGGCGGGGCAGTCGTCCCTGGGCCTGCACTGCTTCAACCTCGCCGTCCACGAGGTCCTGGTGGACGGCCAGCCGGCGCAGGTGGGGGGCGCGGCGCTGCGCGGCGGCGGCGCGGCGCAGCCTGCCGCTGGGGGTTGGCGCGCCCGCTGCAGCACAGCAGCTGCGCGGGCTAACACGCTGCGGACACCCGCAGGGCGTGCAGCTGCTGCAGGCGTGCGCACACGCAGACACGCGTGCGCACACGCAGACACGCCCCGCCGCGCCCACCCCCTCCGCCCCTCCGCCCCGCTGCCCCCGCGCAGCACGAGCTGCGGGAGTACCCCAGCCAGGCACTGCCGGAGCCGACGGTGGAGGCGCTGGGCAGGGGGCAGGAGCCGCTGCGTACGGTGGCGGACGAGGCGTACAGCGCGTACCTGCGGCAGATGCAGCTGGAGCAGCCGCCGGAGCTGACTGTCGCGCTGCCCGACGAGCCGACGCCCATGCGGCAGGACACGCCGGGCGCGACGGCCGGCAGCGGCGGCGGCGGCAGGGGGGACGGCGCCGGGGGCGAGGGGGCCTCGGCGCCGGGCGCGCAGGCAAACGGCACGGCGCAGCCGCAGGCCAAGCAGCAGCAGGAGGGGAAGGAGCAGCCGCTGATGGAGGTCAAGGAGGAGGGGGGGCAACAGCAGCAGCAGCAGCAGCAGCAGCAGCAGCAGCAGCAGCAGGAGGAGGGGGAGCCGGCGAGCGCGCGGGCCACACCGCCGCCGGCCGCGCCGACCTCCACGGCGACTGCACCCGCCAGCGTCGGCACGCCGCCGCCGCGCGCAAGGGGCGCGACGCCCTCGCAGCAGCCCGCGGCGGCGACGCCCTCGCAGCAGCCCGCGGCGACGCCGGCGCGCGCGCCGCCGCGCACCCGGACGATCACGATCCGCTTCAGCAAGCTGCGCCGCGACGGCTCGGCGCTGGTCTCGGGAGGCTTTTTCGTGGCGGCGCCGCAGCTGCGCCGCGCACGCGCGCTGTTCCCCTGCGTCGACGGCCCCGTTTACTACGAGCCCGGCGTGCCCCACGTGTCCCCCTACCCCTTTGACCTGTCGCTGACCGTCGCGCCGGGCCTGGTCGCGGTCGCCAGCGGCGCGCTGCTGCAGCAGACGCACGCCGTGGAGGGCAGCGGCGCGGCGCGGCGCGTCGTGGCGAGCACCTTCCACTATGCGGTGGACGCGCCCACGCTGCCGGAGCACATACTCATCGCGGTGGGGCCGTTTGAGGTCGTGCCCGCGGCGCAGCTGTTCGGCGACGGCAGCGCCGGCGGCGGGGCCGCGCGCGGCGGCGGCGCCGGCGGCGGCGGCGGCGTCAGCGCCGCGGCAGCGGCGGTCGCGGGGCCGCCGGTGGTGACGGCTTTCTACCCCCGCGACGCCGCCGAGGCCGGCGGCGGCACCGGCGGCGCCAAGTCGGCTGGGCAGCAGGACCAACAGGAGCGGCTCAACAACGGCGGCGCCGCCGAGCTCGCCGCGCTGTCGCTGGACGGCGGCGCCGCCGGCTCGGCCGCGGCCGCGGCCGCGGCCGGCCCGAGCGCCGCGGCCGTCCGCGACGCGCTGCGGCCGCTGGCCATAGTCTTCCGCCAGTGCGAAAAGCACCTCGGCTGCCGCGCGCCGTTTGACCACATGCAGATTGCGGTCGTGCCGGCCGGCGCGGCGCCAGCGCCGGTGTCCGTCGGGCTGGGCTGCGTCCTCGTCAGCGCGGACCTGGTGCCGCCCGAGGGCTGCATCGAGGCCGCCATGGAGGCGGTGGCGGCGCTGGCGGGCGCGGTGGCGCGGCAGTTTTTCGGCGTGCTGATGCTGCCGCCGGTGCGCGCGGCCGCTTTTGGGGTGGCGGGCAGCGGGGGGGAGGGGGCCCCCCAACCCCGCTCTGCAGAGCTGCCAATGCATGGTCATTCCGCACTCCAGCGCGTTTTGAGGCCGCGCCCCCACATCCAGCCAACCGGCCCCCTCCGCAAACCGCCCGCAAACGGTCCCCCTCCACCCACCTCACCCCCATTCCCGCCAGGCCCCCGAGGACGGCTGGCTGCTGCAGGGCCTCGCCGGCTGGCTCGAGGGCAACGCGCTGCGCGCACTGCTGGGCGCCAACGAGGTCGCCTACCGCCGCTGGCAGGAGCGCGCCGCGCTGGCCGCGGTCGACGACGGCTCGCAGCTCGCGCCCCTCAGCCAGGTGCTGCCCGGCGCGGAGCGCGAGCGCGGCGGCGCGCGGCGGGAGCGGGAGCGGGAGCAGGAGGACGACGGGGAGCGGCGCGGCGGGGCGGCGGGGGCGGCGGCCTATGCTTACGCAGGGCCGGCGGTCAACCGGGACACCACCAGCGGCTGGGGGCTCACATACGGCACAGAGGTCAGCGGCGGCGCTTGCTAGGGGTTGGCTGTGGCTGGGCAGCTGGGCGACTGGCGGTCCGCGCTGCATGAGGGCAGGCATGCTGACCGCCTCGATGGAGACGCAGTCGGCTTTGCCAGGGCTGGTGCGCTCTCTCCATCCTCAGTGGCCTCACCTCGAGCGCTCCAAACGCCTGCTCATGCACCCCTCCCTCCTCCCCCAAACATCGCCACGCAAAGGTGCTGGAGCCGTGGCACGCTCGCGCGTGGAAGGCGACGGCCGTGGTGTTGATGGCTGAGCGCCGCATCGGGGAGGGCGATGAGTTCAAGCGCATGCTGGAGCGGGTGGTGGTGGCGGCGCGGCCAGACGTGGCGGCGGGTGCGGCCCGCGGGGGGCGCGGGGGGGAGGGGCCCGGATGCGTTTGCTGCCCGAGGGGAGCTTGGCGCGGGGTGTGCCCACAGTGGGGTGCTTTCCAGGCGCTGTGACGTTCCACGCTGCCCCCACAGCGCCGGCTTGCAGCGCGGCTTTGGGCGCTTTGTGTGTTCGCCCGGCCATTGGCACGCACCCACCCTCCAAACGCCGCCCCCGCCGCCGCCGCCCTCGCCTCGCGCCCGCCAGCCGAGGGCGCCGACCCTATCAAGGCGCGCCTCCAGCTGAGCACGGCGTGGTTCCTGAAGAACATGCGCAAGAAGGCTGAGGGCAGCGCCACGACGGCCAAGGAGGACGCCAACGCCTTCCGCCAGCGCTGGGTCAACGGCGCGGGCATGCCCGTGCTGCGAGGCGCGTATTCGTACGACGCCCGCGCGGGCGCGCTGCAGATCGCGCTGCGGCAGAGCGGCAGCGTGCAGTGCCTCAAGGCGGCGCTCAAGTCAAAGGCCAAGGCGGAGGGGCTCAAGGTGGGGGCGGGGCTGCGCCGATGGGGAGGGGCTTGACTGCTTGGGTCTGGCCTTGTTCAATTCTGACACAATCATACACAACCCCCAACCTTTGCCACTCATCCTGGCCAACAACCCCTGATCAACCAGCCAGCTACCCACCAACCCACCCACCCACCCACCAACCAAACAGACAAACAAACAAACAAACAAACAAACAAACAAACAAACAAACAAACAAACAAACAAAAGGTCATGGTGCGCGAGCTGGGCGGCGAGGTGGAGCACCTGCTGTCCCTGGGCGTGGACGAGGCGCTGGCGCTGAGGCGGCTGGAGGTGTCGCTGGACAGGCACACGGTCAAGCGCGGCCCAGGGCGGCGGCCGAAAGAGCCCAAAGGCGCGCCGGGCGCGCGTTTGCGGGGGGGAATAGGTCCCTTTGCATCTCGGGGCCGTGTGCGCGAGACCTCCCTCCGTGCGCGACGCCTCTTACCCGCCCCGGCCCCTTGTCCAAGCCCCCCCCCCCTTTACTGACCCCCCCTCCCCCCCCAAAAAACACCCGCCCCGAACCTCGCAGAGCCCGCCGCCGGCCCCGGCGTCAACCCCGACGCTGCGGAGCGGCTGGGCATAACGGAGGCCGAGCTGTCCGGCGTCGCGGCGCTGTGGCTGCGGCTGGACCCCGGGCTGGACTGGCTGGCGGACGTGCGGGTGGCGCAGCCCCTCAAAATGTGGACCTGGCAGCTGCAGCACGTGAGAGGGGCAGGGGGGGTTAGGGATTGGGTTTTGGGTTTGGGGGGTTTTGGTTTGGGGGGCGGCGCCTCGGAACCCACCGCTGATTTGCGGCTGTGAATGGGGATCAGAGGACTTGGGTTGAAAGGGCGGCCTCCCCACTTCCTCACGCATCGCTCCCTTGCGCGCCCAGCCGCCGCCCGCCCGCCCCAGCCGCCGCCCGCCCCAACCGCCGCCCGCCCCAGCCGTCGCCGCCCCAACCGCCGCCGCCCTAACCGCCGCCCGCCCCAACCGCGCAGGGGGGGGGGGGGGGGGGGGGGGGGGGGGGGGGGGGGGGGGGGGGGGGGGGGGGGGGGGGGGGGGGGGGGGGGGGGGGGGGGGGCGTAGGGCACGAGGGCAGAAGAGCAGCGAGGGACGGGGCCGCCGCCAGCCGCTCCGTCCTCGTCGGCCCTCAACCCCCGCCAAGCCCCGCCCGCCAATCGACCCCGCACCACCCGCCCCCGCCAACAAACGCCCGCCCGCGCCCGCGCAACCCGCCGCGCCGCCCCCAGGCCCTGGGCCTCACAAACTTTTGCGACGCCTCGGACTCGTTGGTTCTGGAGGACGAGGGCGCGCGCCTCGCGCTGCGCGCCGCCTCGGACTCCGCACTGCCGGTGCAGTCCCTCGTCACCGGCGCCGTCGCCGCCGTGCGGGGGCGCGCCGAGGCGGGGGGGGACCTGGTCGTCACCGACGTGTGCTTCGCGGGGCTGCCGCCGCAGGCGCCGAGGCCGGAGTTTGAGGGCGACGTGTACGTGGCACTGGTCTCGGGGCTGGAGCTGGCGAGCGGCAAGACGGACCAGCTGAGGGTGCGCTTCCGCCTTTGGGGCGGGCGGGGGCGGGCCCGAAATGCAGCGCAAGCGCGCCTGCGGGCCCTGTCAGGCGCGCCACACAGGGGCCTGCCTGCAGCGGCCTTCACGCCACCTCCCTCAAGATGCTCGATCCGGTGTCCATCCCAACCCCACCCAACCCCAACCCCACCTGTTGCCACCCCCAGGCGCAGCTGCTGGTCGACTTTCTGAGCGGCAACCTGGCTGGCCGCGACCAGCAGTCCGGGCTGGTCGCCAACATCGCGCGCCTCGTGGTGCTGGGCGGCACGCTCGGCGCGCTCGAGGCGCTGGCGGGCGGCGCCGGCGGCGGCGCGAGCGGCAGCGGCTTTGGCGGCGCGACGCGGCAGCAGGGCGCGTCGGCGGCGGCTTCGAAGGCCATTTTGGAGCCGGTGGCGTGAGTCCCTCGCGGGCGGCGGACGCGCCCGCGGTTGTGGTGGCCAAGGGTGTGGGGCAGCTGCCGTGCCGGCGGCCTTGCCAGCGGCCTTGCCAGCGGCCCAGCTGCAAATCCAGCACCGCGTGCCCCCAACCCCAACCCTTAAACCCCAACCCTTAACCCCAACCCCAGGGACATGGACATGCTCATCACCGAGCTGGCTGCTGCGCTGCCGGTCGACGTCCTGCCCGGCGCCGCCGACCCCGCCAACGTGTCGCTCCCGCAGCAGCCGCTGCACGCATGCCTCTTCCCGGGTGCGGCGCCGTACGGAAGCTTCCTCCGCACCACAAACCCCCACGAGGCGGATGTGGGGGGGCTGCGGCTGCTGGCCACGTCGGGGCAGAACATCGAGGACATGGCCAAATACTCAGTGGGGGCGGACAGGTGGGGCGCGCGCGCGCGGCGCACGCGCCCAACGCGGCCGCCGCCAGCGTGCGGGTGCCGCAACCCTCCCCGGCAACCCGCCCCCAAACACGCGCCCACCCCAAACCCCCACCCCAAACCCCCCCCCCCAACCCCCCCCCCCCCAACCCCCCCCCGCCCCAACCGCCCCCCCCCCCCCGCCCAGTCCAAGGACGTGGTCAGCCAGTCCCAGGCCGTCTCCGGCCTCACCTCCCTGCAGCCCGTCCACGAGGGCGTGGTCGACGCGCTCGCAGCCGCGCTGAGGCGCCCCGGCCTGTTCTGCCGCGTGCGCGCCGACGCGGCGCTCGCGCTGGGCGCGACGGCGGGGGAGGCGACCTATATGCGCGGCGCGCACGAGCTGATCGCGTACTGGAGGTGGGGGGGGGGCCGCGGCACCCCTTGCCGCGCGCGGCGTCTGCGCCGCGCCTTTTCCGCCCTGGCCGGCCCCTCGCCCGACTGCTGTAGTGCTGTCGGCAACCGCCGCATCGCCTTCCCAACCGCCGCCCCCCACCCCACCCCCAACCCGACCCGCGTCGAGCAGGGAGCAGTGCTACGACCCCGCCACCTCCTCCCTGCGCCCCAACTGCTTCGCCGACACTGCGGAGTACTTTGTGCTCAGATCGGTGCCGGCGGCGCTGGCGCTCGTTCGGGGGTCGACGGGGTGCGTCGCGGGCCCCCAGCACTCGCGCTGCGCGCGCTGCTTGCGGTTTGTGCCCTCAGCCCTGCCTGCTCGGCGCACGTCCGTGTGCCTGCGCCGTGGCTTGGAGCCCGCTGCGCAGCGCCTTTTCCCTCCCTCGCCCGCTTTTCCCCTCCCTCACCCGCTATGAAAACGTCCGCGCGCCCGCCCCTCCCCAGCCACACGCCGGACTGGGTGCTCCACCAGCTGCTGGAGGCGCTGCGCGACAACGACAACAGCCACAACGCCTTCGACGACGGCGCGTGGCTCGCCGGCCTCGTCGCCGCGCTCGGCCGCACGCGGCCCGCGGACGCGGGCCAGCTGGCGCGGGTGTTGACCGAGATTGACCGCCAGCTGGCGCACGAGGCGGTGGTCGGCACGCACAGGGCGGAGCTGGGGGCGGCGTGCCTCAGGGCCGTCTCGGCGCTCGCGTGCCGCGTGCAGCCGCCGCCCGCGCTCGACCCGGCGGCGGCCGCGGCGCTGGCCGCAGACCCCGCAGCGCTCGGCGCGGCCGTCGCGGCGGCGGCGGGCGCGGCGGCGCGGGGCCTGCTGGGGGACGCGCGCGCGCTGCTGCTGCGGTATGCGGGGCGCGGAACCAACCCCAACATGCGCGCAGCGGCGCACGAGTGCCTCATGCTGGTGCGTACGGGGGTTTGGCGGGTTTCGCCTTGGGGGCGGAGCAACGGCGGCGGCGGCGACAGCGCCGAGCGCGCACAATGTCGACACGCGCACAGGATTGCGACCGCAAGTGGCCGGCGCGCCGTCCACCCGCGTTGCCTGGCGCTGACAAGCTCGCTACGCGCTGCTTGCCCTCCCCCCTGCACCCTCCCTTCCCTCGCAGGTGTCGGCGTACGAAGCCCTCCACACGCCCCCGCCGCTGCCCCAGCTGCAGCCCGCCGCCGCCGCCGCCGCCGCCCTCCCGCCCCCGCCGCTGCCGCTCGACGCCGCCCTGCGCGCGGCGCTGGCGCTGCTGGCGCGGGAGCCGCCGGGGCCGGGGCGCGCGGCGCTGCTGCGTGGCGCGCTGCTGGTGGTGGCGCGGCTGGAGAGGGAGCTGGGGATAGACCCCGCAGCCGCGGCCTCGGCGGCCGGCGCATCGCCGGTGCGTGGCGGTGCTGCCGCTGCCGCCGCCGTCCGCTGCTGCTGCCCGCTGCGCTTGTCGCTGCGTCGCCGGCCGATGCCCCGCAAGCTGCTCCCCTTGCATTCGTCCCTTCTATTCTTTTCAATCCTCTGGCCAACCGCACGCTCACCCTCACTTGCACACCCTTACCCTTACCCTCGCTTGCACACCGCCCAACACCCCGACCCCTCTGGCTGGGCAGGTGTCGGTCGACGTCGTCACCCGCCTGCACGCGCTGCTCGGCTGCCACGGCGACCCCCAGCTGCGCCAGCTGGCGTTCATGCTGCTGCAGCGGGTGGCGGGGCAGCCGGCGACGCTGTACCGGTGAGGGGCGCGGGGCGCCGCTGCCGCCGCGGCGAATGCGGCACGTGCGGGGCTCGGTTGAATTCAGTCCCCTGCCCCCCAACCCCCGCTGCCGACTCAAACCCGCTGGCCCCATCGGAACTGAACAAACAATGCCACACATGCCCGCCCGGGCGATTGACCACCGCTGCCGCCCTCCCCCATAAACCAAAACCAACCCGCAGGGAGCGGGAGGAGGAGGGAGACCAGGCTCTCCTCGCCGCGGCAGCCGCCGACCGCAGCGTCAGCCTCCACACCGCGGCCACCGCCGCGCCCGGCGCGGCTGGCACGCAGCCCGCTCGCAGCGGGCTGCCGGCGGCGTCCGGGCTGTCTGGCGGCGCCGACGGCGGGCCGGCGCGGTCTGGGGCCACCGTGGCAGGCACCGGCACGGTCACCAACGTGCCCCGCCCCAGCCGGGTGCGCCTGGGCATCCGGCTGCCGGCGGCTTCCAGCCAGCCGGGGGCGTCGAGCCAGCCGGGGGCGCCCTCTTTCGAGGCGCCCACGTCGCCGGCCACAGGGTGGGTATTGGTGGGGCGGGGGCGGGGCCGGGGACAGGGACAGGGGCAGCGGCGGCGGGGGGCGTCACCTGGGCGGCTTGTGCACTGCGATGTAGGTGCCCACCCTGACAGGTCCTGCAGCCGCCCACGGCCTTTGCCGCACGCTCCCCTTGTGCGCGGCACAGTCGCCGCGAATTGGGGTGTTTGACCGCGGATTTGGGCATCTGACCAAAGTCAACGCCAAACCCGAAACCGGCGCGTCGCAGGTCAAAGGGCACGGCAGCAGCAGGGCCTGCCGCATCGCAGCACGCGCTCAGCGGCGTCTCGCCGCTGGCCCAGGCCGCCTCGGTCGACACCGTGGGAGCAGCAGCAGCGGCGGCGGCGGGGGCCGCGCCGTTGACAACCGCCTCGGTGCCCCCGCCGGCGCCGCCGGCTTCGGGCGGCGCGCCGCTGCCGCCGCCGGCGTTTGACGCGCCAGCTGCGGCAGCTGCTGCGCCGGCGCCCGTGGCAGCAGCGCAGCCGCTGCCGCCGCCTGTGCCGGCCGTGGCCGCACCCGCGCCGCCTGCGGCAGCAGCGGCTGTGCAGCAGCCACCCGCAGCAGCTCTACCCGCGGCGCCGGCAACGGCAACAGCACCGGCGGCTGCAGCAGCTGTGCCAGGGGCAGCCCCTCTGGCGCCCGCGGCCCCCGCGCCGCCGCCCGCGGCGGTGGCCCCGGCCGTTGCTGCGGCCGCGGCGCCGCCAGGGAGATCCGATTCCCCCGCGCCGGCGCAGCCGAGGGAGGCGCCTCCCGCGCAGCCGCAGGCGGGGCCGCTGCGCAAGCTGCTGCTGGGCAAGCCCCTGGGCCGCACGCCCCCGCCGCAGCCGGCGTTGCAGGCGGCGCAGCCAGCGGCGCCCGCGGCAGCGGCGCCGCAGCCTGCGGTCGGCAGCAAACGGTCGATGGACAGCGGCGACGACGAACCAGCCGCCAAGCGGCTGGCGGCGGCGCCGGCACCGCCTGCGCCCAGCGCCTGGGCGCACCCCGGCGCGCCACAGGCCCCCGTGGCTGCGCCGGCCCCGGCGCCCGCGCCCGGCGGCGCGCCGCCGTTGGCCAAGCCGCGGCTATCGCTGAAAGGCAAGCCCCTCGGCCGAGCGAGCCTCGGCGCGGCGTCGGGCGGCTCGCCGGCGCCGCCGTCGATCGGCGCGCCGGGCGCCTCGGCGGGCGGCACCCCCACGGCGAGCGCGGGGCAGGCGCCTGAGCAGCAGCAGGCGCGGCCGCGGCTGACGCTCAAGCCGCTGAGCAGGCCGGGAGGGGGCGGCCCGCCGCCGCCGCCGCCGCCCGCTGGAACAGGCGGGCCCGGCGGCGGCTCGGGGCGCAAGCTCAACCTCAAGACAAAGTGATGCGCTTTGCCAGGAGCTGTTGCGTTGGCGCATCTCGGGTTGTACCCTTGCTGTAAACTCTCTGGCAGAGGTTGTCCCCACCCTTGCTGGCCCCGTCCCCCCATTCAGCCCCAGCGCGCTGCAAACCAACTGCACGGGCTTTCAGTTACTCATCACTGGCCGGTGCACCTTTTCCTTGGGTGGAAGCTCAGGGCGTGCCTTTTTGCAAAGCACCGTTTTTCAACATTGAGTGCGGGGGTTTCACCCGCCAAAGGAAACCTGAACGCAGATGCGGGCAGAAATCTTAGCGCCCCGAAGGAAGCGCACCGCGCGGCCGATTGCCGAAAAGGGGTTGCGGCGGCGGCGGCGGGGCGCCTCGGGCGCGGCGCCCGACCCGCCACCCTCCAGCAGGTCAGCGCTGGGCTCGGCCGCCGCAAAAGAGTCATCGTCCTGATCGTCAGGCACGATGGGGTGCGAGGCCCCGAAGCCCAGCGGCGCGGGGATCAGGAGGCCCACCTGCAGGGGCTCAATCTGCAGGGGCTGGATGACCAGGGGCTGGATGAGCACGCGCGCCGGCAGCTCGTCGCTGGAGGCGTAGCCGGCAGCGGCAAAGGGCGGGAGGTCGGTGGGGGAGTCGATGGCGTCGGTGTCATTGGAGGGCGGGTCGTCGGAGGGCAGCTCGTCGCTGGTGGTGTCAGGTGCCGAGGCGGTGGAGGGGGGCGCGCTGGAGGCCCCGCCACCGCCCGGCGAGGCGTCGTCCAGCTGGGAGGCGTCGCCCCCCTCGGACGAGGAGCGGCGCGTGGGCGGCTTCGGGGACTCGGGGCGCAGGCGCAGCGGCAGCAGGATGGCGGCGGGCCGCGGCGCCGGCTGCGGCGCGCGGCTGGGTGGCGGCGGGGGCTCGACGTTGTCCCACCCCACCGTGTCGTCGTCAATGACAACAGGCGCCGAGGGGGGAGAGCTCGGCGCGACGGGGGGCGTTGGCACGGGGAAAGACGCGGCGGTGATGGCGGCCGCGGTGGCGGCGGCGGCAGGCTTGGTCGGCACGTAGGCGTCACCCACGGGCACGTAGATGGGGTCGTCGCGGGGGTGGCGCGGCGGCGTGAACTGCTCCTGGGGGGGTTGTTGTGGTTGTTTTGGCGGCGGGGTGTTAAGGCGCTGGGGGGGAAGGCGGGTCAGTGTGCGGCGGGGTGCGCGCAACCCAGGGCTGACGGGTGTACATGCAGACACAAGCAGGCTGCGGGGAAGGGCTCACCGTCAGCTCCCGCACACGCGGGCGGCTGGCCGCCACAAGGGCGCGCCGGGCGCGCGCCTGGCGCTGCGCATCGGCGGCCTCGTGGGCGGTGATGCGGTGCGCCACCTGCGCCTTGGACAGCTGCACCACGGTGCGCGAGGCGCCGGGGCGGGGCTTGGGCGTCGCGGCGGGGGCGGGGGCAGGAACGTCAGCGGGGGCGGCGGCGGTCGGCGGCGGCGCCGTCGGCGGGGTGGGCACGGCCGCGGGGGGCGCGGCGATGACGGGCGCGGCCGGTGGCTCCGCCGGGGTGGTGATGGTGGTGGCGGCGGGCGTGGACTTGCGCACACTCTCGAGGGACAGCGTCGGCGGGTAGATGGCAGGGCGGCGGGGGGCGCCCAGAGAAGTCATCTGCCCCAGAATGGGCGCAGGCTTGTGCACGGGGCGCGTCTCGGTCACCGCCTGGTAGTTTGAGTGGGGTGTTCGGGGGGAAGGCAGCGAAGCTCAGGGGTTGGCGCGGCAGGGGTGGGGGCCTGTGGGGTGGCAGCGGTGGGGCGCGGCGCCCAGCAGCGGCGGCCCGCAGCGGTGCGGCGCATCTGCCGCGTCAGTTGGCGCCGAGCACACCTCCTACGCGGCCCCGCTGCCTCCCCAATGGCGTTAAATCCCCAGTTATACCCCAAGGCACGCGCGCTGGGCTCGCTCACCGGCGCCTGGGAGCGGGGCGAGGTCCGGAAGGAGGCCGCGAGCTTCGCGCGGGCTCCCGCCTGCCGCACGGCGCTCTTCAGCTCCCTCTCTTCTATCCTATGGGCTAGTATGCCTCTCTCTAGCGCCATCACGGTTCCCTGGGGGCCGGGCATGGTGTTGCGAGGTCAGGGAGCGTGGGTTGGACCCGCGATTGACCACGGCTTGGGGTTGCTATCGCTTCAAGGAGGGCTTGGCAAAGGGGGCGGAATGAAGAAGCCGGTGTCTGCGAGCCGTTTGGCCTCGCCGCGGCAGGCGGAAGTCCGCGGGGCGCCGCCGCTGCCCGCGCAGCTGCCCCGCATCTGCCGGAGCTGCCCCACCGCCTGCCGCCGCCGCCGCTGCGCGGGCCGGCCAATATGGTACTGCACGTGCCTGATTGCTTGGCTGGCGTTTGCCGCAAGCCGTTGCGCCCGCTGGGCTGAACTCTTCAGGTCAGGGGCGGTGAGTGCGGTGTTGGCGCCGGCCTGCGTCGCGGCAGCCGGCGGCCCGCCAAGAGGCTGCCGCCGATGCAGTGCCCATGCTGGGTGAATGCCAATGCATCCGCCTGAAGGCGTGGCAGCTGAGCACGATGCGCAGACCTGGCGCAGACCGTCCGCACCGTCGGCCGTCACTGCTCCTCCGCGGCCGGGTGCCGCTGCAGCGCCGCTCGTATAGCTCTGTCCACGATACAGCGCCTGTAAACGCCCAGCCAGATCTGGCGCGCGCTGTGACAATCGTTTGCAACGGTGGATGCGCTCGCTCGCTGCGCGCTTGGCGCGCAGCAGGAGCCCCGTGGAAAGCGGCTGGCTTTCGCCATGCTTTTGGGAAGGCTCGGGCGATGCTAGCTCGCATGCGCCGCAGCTGTCGCACGACGCAGCGGCGCCGTCGCCGAGCGGCGTCTGGGTCGGCGGCGGCGCCTCCGCGTGCCGCCTGGCCACCAATGCCGCCTTGGGTGTCGTGCCTGCGCGCCGGCGGCGGCGGTTGGTCGAGCAAGCGGCTGCCAGCTTGGGCCTGGAGGGCGGCGCTGGCACGAGCAACAGCGGCAGCGACAGGAGCAGCAGCAGCGGCAGCGGCAGCGGGTTGAGCTGGCACAGCAGGCCACCCCAACGCGCCGCCGCCCCGGCTCGCAACGACACCGCAGCGGCCCAGCTGCCGCCCGCGGTCGCCGCGCTCGCGACCGCCCTCGGCGTGCACGCGGCCGAAGCGCGGCGCATCGCGGAGCGCTGCCCTAAGCTGCTGCACCGCGACCCGCGGGAGCTCGCAGGCGCCGCCGACGAGCTGCAGGCGCTGCTGGGCCTGCAGGGCCGCGCCGCACTGGTGCGCAGCGTGCTGCACCACAATCCCAAGGTCCTGCTGCAGGACCCCGCGGGCTGGGGCCCCCGACTCGAGGCGCTGGCGGGCGGCCTCGGGGTGCCGCGCGACGCGGCGGCGCAGATGGCGCGGCGGCAGCCCTCGCTGCTCGGCCTGAGGACGGAGAGCGTTATGCGCAAGGTAGCAGACCTGGGGGCCGCGCTGGGCGTGGACGCGGCCCGCGCCAGCCGGGTCGCCGCCGCGAGGCCGGCGCTCCTGCTCTTGGCGGGCGCCTCCTTTGGCGCCAAGCTCTCGCAGCTGGCAGAGGCGCTTGGCCTGCAGCAGGACGAGGCCGTGCGGCTGTGCCGCTCCAACCCGATCCTGCTGCTGCTGTCGCCGGCCGGCGTCGCGGCGAACCGCGACGCGTGGGAGGCCACCGCCGCGGGCAGCGGCCACGTGCGCGCGTGGCTGCGGCACGCGCCGATGCTGGGGGTCGGCCCGCACGTGCTGGCCGCGCGCTGGCGGCTGCTGCAGCGGCTCGCCGAGGCGCACGCGCCGTGGGCGGATTGGTTGGCGCAGGGCAGCAGCCCCGGCTCGATCATCACGCGCGGCGCATCGATCTGGATGCGAGCCGAGTTTCTGGTCGAGCGCCTCGAGGCCGCGGGCACGCTGCGCGCGGCCGGCGGCGGCGGCGGCGGCGGCGGCGGCGGCGGCGGCGGCGGCGGTGGCGGCCGCGGCCGCGGCGCGGCTGGAACAGAGCCCCGGCCCAGCCTCGAGGGCGCGCCGGCCTCCTTCCACGCGCTGCTCGTGGGGTGGAGCGACGACCGCCTCGAGGAGTGGCAGCCGGGCTTTGCGGCATGGCGCGCGGCGCGAGAGCGCCAGCAGCAACATCAGCAGCAGCAGGACGAGGAGAAGGGGGACGGGGAGGCGGGGGAGGGCCGATTTTGGCACGCCGACCCGGAGTTTCCTCCAGATGCCTTTTGATTTGCCCTGCCATCATGTTTGACCTGCTTGACCTTTGACCCGCTTCGCGAGTCATCTTGACCGCATTGTTTACAAAATTGCGGCCGCGACGAGCTGCAAGAAAGCTCGGCCCACAAACGCCGCTGTTTAACCAATCGATGGCCGGGCTGCATATCAAACGGGGGCAGTGGAGGCCGATAGGGGCAAGTCGTACAGGCTTGGTTGCGGAGGGGCGCAGCAGCAGCGGCGGCATCAGCAGCAGCGGCAGCGGCAGAAACAGCAGCGGCCCAGCAGGGCCAAGGCCATCCATCCAGACGCGTGCCGAGGCCTCAGTGTGTCGAGGTCCACCACGATTTGCCCAGCTTGACGGCCACCTGCAGCGGGCAGCGGGGGTGTCGTGCATCAGCAGCGGGTGAATGAGCCAGACGGATAGCCCGCCGGACGGCCAGCCAGCCAGCAAGCCAGCCAGCAAGCCAGCCAGCCAGCCAGCCAGCCAGCCAGCCAGCCAGCCAGCCAGCCAGCCAGCCAGCTGCTTCGGGAGGGGCAGGCAACAGCCCGGCGGTGCCAGTCAGGGTCGCTTCAAACAAGCCCCCTCTCGAGCCCACTCCCGCCCATCCGGCCGCGGCTCACCCAGAGGAATGCGACGTCGGCGATCGCAATGGCGACGGCGATGACGCGGCGGTTGTCCATAATGCTCTTCCCCAGCGCGGCGACCCGCTCCTGCGCGCGCGCGTGTGTGCGGGGCGTTTGCGGCGCCTGCATGCAGGGCCGGCCGTGCGCTGGCGGCGCGGGCGGGAGCGGGGGCAGGACTTCACGCAGCGGGCGCGGGCGGCAGCCGCTTGCCTGTGGCGTCTCGGGCGTGCTGCTGCTGGCGGCTGCGTCCGCGGACGGCGCGGGGTCTGCTGCGGGGGCCTCGGTCTCGTTGGGAGTGGCGCGCGCCCGCGCCCGCTCCAGCGGCCGCGGCGCGCGAGCGGCAGCAGCGGCCGCCGGGCGCGGCGCCGGCACCGCCAGGCGAGCCGGCGGCCCCCGCTGCAGCTGGCATGGCCTGAAGCACGTTTTCGCAGCCGAAAGATGCATGTTTGCGGGCGAAATGGCGGGTGGATTGGGGGCCCTTGGTGAGAGCTCTGGGACGCCGGAACGAGGTGCGTCAATCACTTCGGCGAGCTGAGAAACGCAGGTTTTTGAGTAGATTGCGCGGGGCTCAGCGCCTGAGAGTTTTGCGCCGCCGCCGCCGCGACACCCGCCGAGTGCCGCTCTGCAAGTTGCGTCTGCGCAGCAATCTGCGCCGCCGCCCCGGTCAATCCCACCCAGCTCGATCTGCCAGCCGGATTATTTACCGATTGCACGGGGGCCCGGTGCGCGCATCCCTTGCGGGCGCAGGGAGCTGCGGGTGCGGCCGTGCTGCGGCCGTGGCAGAGTGGCAGAGGGCCGCGGAGGCGGCGGGCGGTGGGGCGCGACGGCTGGGACGCGCCAAAGGCCGCAGGACCAAGCAGCAGCGCAACCTCCACGCCTTTTGAGCAGTGAAAGAAAGCAACGGTCAACAGGACCAAAAGCACGGCAGCGCGTGCGCTCAGGCGCGGCAGTGCGGGGGACAATTCAGACAATCACCGGGGGCAGGGCAGGCAGGCGCCCACCCGATTCGTTTTGCGCGCGCCAACAGCGCTGCGCGGAGCTGCGGCTGCAGGCGCGGAGGCGTACTGAGCAGCGCGATCGAGCGAGAGGTCGAAAAGAGTCACGGGCCGCGCAAACGCAGCGCCCATCGCGGCCGCCGGCCCCAGCGCGCCGGCGCCGCGCGCCCGGCGGGGCCCGCGGCCGCGCCTAGGTGGTGAGCACCACCGGCAGCGTGCCGCCGCGCTGGCCGAGCACCCGCCCGCCCAGGTCTGGGAAGGTCTCCGCCCCCGGCAGCGGCCCCACCGCGCCCGAGGGGGCCACGGCGACGGGGTATGTCATGAGGTGGCCGCTGGGCATGGGCGCGCAGTCGTCGTCCCGCGACCAGGCCACCCAGTTTGCGTCGCCGATGGCGCGCAGGCGGCGCGCGCAGGCCAGGTCCGAGGGGTCCTCCGCCTCGCGCAGCACGGACTGCGGTTTTGTTTTGGGGGGGGGGGCGTTTTAGCTTGCGTCCGTGTGCGCGTTTGCGCGTGCGAACGCGCTTGCGCTTGCAGCTGCGTGGACGCGTTAGATAAGATGCGAGGGGGGGGCTTGTGACGAGAGCCCAAAAGCAGGCGGAACCTGGCAAAGCCCTGGCAAAGCGCTGACAAAGGCAACCGTCCAGAGCCAGGGCCACCCACCCCGATGTGCTCCTTGAGCAGCGCCTGCCTGAAGCCCGCCACCTGGCCGCGCGGCAGCGGGCCGGAGCCGTCCCCGTCCAGCGTGTAGCCGGCCTGCAGCAGGCCCACGGCAATCTCTGCGTCGGCGGCAGTTAAAGGGCGCGGCCGGTGCGGCGGTTACGATCGGTTCGATGCAGATGGGCTTTTTGTCTTTTTCTGTCTGCCCTTGCACGCATGCGCAAGGGGCGGGTGGTGCGGGCGCAGAACAACGCAGAGGAGCGGCGCGGGGGCGGAGAAAGGGCTGCCCACCCGTGTCCCTCGAGCCGTCCATGGAGCGCTGGTTGATGTTTGCGCTGCCGATGATTGCGTACTCGTCATCCACGATCATCAGCTGCGGGGCAGAGGGTTTAGAGATTTTGAGGGTTTTGGGGGGGAAGGTTGTGGCCGCAGCGCTGTCCATCGGTTTGTCATTCTCCCACAGGGCGCAGTTGGGCGTGCCCTGCCTGCTTTGCACGCCAAACGCCGCACACGCACCGACAGCCCAGTGCCAAACAGTCGATCAGATCCCCCTGCTTGCTGCTGTCCGTCCGTCCGCCCCTCCCCCCCACCTTGGAGTGCACGTAGATCATAAACCTCCGGCTGGCGCAGCAGGCCGCCTGCTTGGCGCTCTCCTGGGCCGGCTCGCGGCGCCGCCCGCCGCCGCCGCCGCCGCCGCCCTCCGCCGCGGCGCGCGCCTCGGCCGCCGGCGCGCCCTCGCAGCAGCCGAGGCTGGTATAGCACCCGGCCGGCTGGCGGCGGCCGAGGCAGAAGAACTGCGCGATAGGGGGGGAGCGACGTCGATTCAGCGCGTTGGAGAGTGCCGCAGCTTCAATTGGCTTGGTGTCCCCGTTTGCAGCTTCCCAAAGCCCCCACCCCCACCCCCAGCCCGGGCGCGCCTGCAGGTAGTCTGTAGGGTACGCCTCAACGCCGCTGTCGCGGATGGCGGCCGCCACGCGGCGGTACATCATGGCCATGGTGCGCGCCTGGGGGGGGAGGGGGTGCGGGGTGCGGAACGCGGCCGTGAGCGTTTCGGGCTGAGGGGCGGCGGCTGGGAGGGGTGGGATGGCGGACCTGCGCCGCACTTCCGGTGTAGAAACGGCCTCAAATTTGCATGTGCTCGTCAAAAGAGCGGCGGCCACCTGAAAGCCCCAAAAGAAAGCCTGCCGGCTGCAATCCCTCCCATCAAAGTTTCACCATCAACACAAACACGCACACACCTGGAAGGCCAGTATGTCCTGCACGCTGCCGCTGGTGGGCACGCCCTCCGGCCACAGCGGCAGCACCACATACACCCGGAACGGCTCACGCGCCTGGCCGGGGGTGGGGTGGGGTGGGGTGGGGGGGGGGGGGCGTTAGTGTTTGGGGGAGGTCTGAACACAAGCCGCAGGTGCCGCCGCCTCAAGGTGGGTGGGGCTTTTGCGGCGGGCGGGGGCTCTGGGCCGTGCTGCGCCGCAGCACAACCGGCACCGCGCCCCCGTGCGCGCGCGCCCCTGCAACGCAGCCGCGGCCCGGCGCGCCGACGCCCGCGCCAAACGCGCGCCGCGCCCCCCACCCACCCTTATTTTGGCCTCCAGCTTTAGCGCCAGCTCAGCGGGCACGAGGTGGACCGCGGCCGCGTCCTTGTCCCCGTCCCAGAGGTGGCTGGAGCCCAGGAAGTACTGCGAATGATGGGGGGGGCGAATAAAGCGGGACAAAATGACCAAAGGCGGGGGTGGGTTGACTCATCCGGGGCTGCCGCTGGCTGGGCGCGCTGGGCGCTCTGGAGGCGGAGCCAGCAGCCCCGCTCGCGCGTGTGCGCAGTCCGGGGGCGGGCGAACGCGCTCAGCCCTTTGCACGCGGCCGCCCTCGAGGTGGGAGGCCCAACCTCAGGCTTTTGCCCAAAGGCGCGCCTCTGGCGCCCGCTGCTTGTACAACACGACCCCCTTGCCCACCTGGTTCTCGATGTAAATGTACCGCTTGGCCCGCCGGATGGCCTGCACATACGCCGCCTGGATGGAGCGGTCCACCACCTTGTTTTTTTGGGGGGGGAGGGGGCAGCGCATTCGCATGCCCGGTGAGCCGCGGCGGCGGTCATCAGAGCGCCCGCTTCGGCGCCGCCGGTGAAGCTGGGCAGGCGCGCTGCGCGCGCTTTGGCACGCACGCGCGCGCGCGCGCGCATGCGCGCGGGCGCGTTAAAACGCGCACGGCACGGCTCCCGCGCCCCCCCCCCCCCCCCCCCCCCCCGCACCTTGCCCTTGAGGATTCCGAGCCCCGCCTCGTAGGTGCCCTCCTGGTTCCCGCCAAAGCCGCGCGCGCTGTCAGAGTCAATGGACCTGCGGGCGGGCGGGGCAGTTGCGCGTGAACCACCCCTTCCTTTGCTATCCTGCCCCTGGTGTAACAACCACGGAAAGCAGGTCGGTGCTTTGCATTTGCTTCCACGACGGGCCCGTGCTTTGGGGGTGAGGATCTTGGCAGGCGCCATTCTCACGCGGCAGGGGCTGCGCCGCCGACACGGCAAACACCGGCAAACACGCGGCCTTGGCTCCCGGGCCCCTGCTTCAACCGCCCGCCCCCGGCAGCGCCGCCGCCGCCCCACCTGAACACCTGCACCCCCCAGCTGTCGGGTGACGCCGGGTCCGACATGACAAACCCGGGGTCGTGCGCCTTGATGACGGCCATGCGCACGGCAAAGGGGTTGGCCATGGCGCGCAGGGAGGCGCCAGAGGCGTGCATCCCCGACACGATGCGGCCCAGCACCGCGGTGCGCATGGACTGCGGGGAGGGGAGGGGTTGGTTTGGCGGGGGAAAGAGCGTCGGAGCAAGACGCCCGAGCCAACGGCCTGCGTTGATCGCCGTGCCAGCCCCCTCAACCACCCGCCCCAGCCCCCTCAAAAACCCACCGAAGCTCCCTCAAAACCCCAGCCCAGCCCCCTAAACCCCCCCCCCCCACCCCCCCCCCCTCCCACCACCCCCCCCCCCCCCCCCCCCCCCCCCCCCCCCCCCCCCCCCCCCCCCCCCCCAGCCCAGCCCCCTCAAACCCCCCCCCACCAGGTACTCCAGCAGCGGCCGCGGGAAGTGGACGTCCCCAAAGTCCTCAATCTTTAGCGCGTGGCGCTGGTTGCGGGCGCCCGCCTGCTTTGACCACCGCTCGATGAAGTTGACCATCACTGAGAGTTGGGGGGGTTGGGGTTGGGGTTTGGGTTTGGGTTTGGGTTTTGGTTGTGTTGGGTTGTGGGGTTGGGGTTGTGGGGTTGTGGGGTTGTGGGTTCGTGGGGTTGTGGGGTTTGGAGTTGGGGTTGCGGTTGTGATGGCCGGGGTGGGAGCTCTTTCAGGCAATTGTCGAGCTGAGGTGGCAACGCCGCAACAGCAGGCTTGCGCAGCCTATCAGCCCAGCGGCCCCCCACCATCGTACGCCGCCGGCCCCTCGATGCGGGCGTGGATGTCGTGCCACGGCTCACGGGGCCCGCCGCGCTCCGCGACCCAGCCTGCGGCGCGCGCGGCGGGAGGGCGGGCAGGTCAGCGCCAGCGCAACGCGCATCCTGCCTTGCTGCCGCGCCTCAGCACGCGCCCGCACCGCCGGCCTGCCAGCGAGAGCGCCAAGACCGCCGGTTGCTTGGCCGTGCTGGCCACATAGCAGGGGGTCACACCCCCACCCACCCTCGACGTTTGGCTGGTGGTGGTCGCCCTCGTGAGGGCCGCCGGGGCCGTCGGTGCCAAAGAGGGGGTGCTCGCAGGTGTCATAGCTGCGGTTGGTTTGGTGGGTGGGGTGGGTGGAGCGCGGCCGTTCAGCTGCCGCTGGGACGGCTGCAGAAACTCTACAGGGAGGCTACGGCTTGAAGTAAAGCTTTGAATAGAGGCTGCAAGGCCCCAAGGCCGGGTCTTGCTGGTGCCCTGCTCATCAGAGAAAAGGGAGAAAAGGAAGAAATGGAAGAAAACCCACCGGCCGTCGCACAGGTCCAGCCCCCCCACAAACGACACCACGTGGCGCTTGCGGGCCACGTGGGGGTGCGCATTGGGCGGCGGCCGCGCCGGCGGGGGGGCGTCGACGATGATCGTCTTTTGGTGGTGGGTGAAGGAGTTGCGCGTGAACGACTGCAGGGGAGGGGGGGCGCGGAGGGCGGAGCCGGGTTAGTCTTGCTGTAGCGCCAAATGGCCAAATGGGCCCCGCATGCGAGCCAAGCCCCTACAAACGCACCCCGCACTCAACCCCCCTCCCCGCCCCCCCCCCCCACCTGCACAATACTGTCCTCGCTGCCGCCCTGCCGCGGGCACAGCACGCACTTGACCGCCGTGCCCTTGAAGAACTGGAAGGTCTCGTTGTCGTGGGTGGCCATCAGGCCGGGGTGGAGGCCGAGGTTGTTGGACGCGTCGTCCCAAACCAGCATCAGCACCTTGACGCCCTCCCCCGCCTTTTTCAGCAGCAGCTGGCCCAGCGGCGGCACCGCCTCGGCGCACGCGGGGCCGCGCTTGAGCAGCGTGTGCACCCACACGCTCCAGCCGGTGATGAGGATGAAGCGCCGCGCCGAGGTCAGGGCGTGGTACACGTCATCCCTTGGGGGCGTGGCAGGGGGGTTTGGCAGGGGCGGGGGAGTGCATTGTCAAGTGGAATGTGTTTTCAAGAGGGAACTGAGCAGCAAAAAACGGGCGCGCGGGTGTCGGCCAGAGCGCATGCGAGCGTGGATCAGCGGTGCATGCAGCGGCTCGAGGGCGGCGCCGGCCGCGCGCGGCCGATGGGGCGCTGGACCCACCAGCAGGAAGACTCGCAAAAGGGGGAGCCGTTGCCCAGCAGGATCTGGGGGGGGGAGGGGAAGCGAGGGCGGTTTCGGGTGGGTTTGGGTTGATTCGCAGCACTGGCGCCAAGCGGACGCGCGCGCACGGTGGCCTTTGACCCGTGCCAGGTGCCCAGGAGCGCCAGCCGATGTGCACGGCCAAAGCACTTCTTGGCCCCCCCCCCAGAAAAGTCCCAGGTCTGGCGCTCACGTCGCGCACGGGGCCGGGGTTTTGGTGTGCGTCGTGGTACAGCGTGACGCGGTTGCCCGCGCGCATTGGGAAGTACACGCGCGGCACCTCGTCCCTCAGCAGGTTGGGGTGCAGCGCCAGCTCAGCCTAAACAGCAACGAGGCGTGTTTGGAGGGTGGGGGATCGGGATCGGGCGCGCGAAAAACAGCGGGTGGGGTCGGGGCTAGCGGGAAGGCGGGGGAGCGCCGCGCACCCAACTGACCAACAGCGCAGCCGCCATCGCTGCGCCTGTCGCGAAGAGGCGCGGGCCCAGCCGTCAGCCCACCTGCTGCGTCTCCACCGAGCTGTATCGGATGGAGAAGTGGATGCGCGCGGGGTGGAACGTTTTGGAGCCGGGCAGACGCATGCCCACCGCGTTGCCCTGCGGGTTGGTGCCGGCAGCGTTGGCGGGCGTGGCGCGGCCGCCTTCAACAAACGGCACGCCGACAAATCCTGCGCCACACAAGAACAAATCCGCCATCCCTGGCACGTGAACAGCCTTGCGCGGCAGCGGTGCACGCAGTGCACACACCCCGCGCCCCGCCCGCCGTCTGCCGCAGTCCGCCGGGCCACCTCCCTCCAGCCAGCCTCCTCAACCCCCTCCTCCCCCCCCCCCCCCCCCCCCCCCCCCCCCCGCCGGGCCACCTCCCCCCCGCCCGCCCCCCCCACCCCCCCCCCCCCCCCCCCCTCCCCCCCTCCCCCCCCCCCCCCCTCCCCCCCCCCTCACCTGCTGGTCCACCAGGTCGAGTGAGTAGGTGTGGCGCGCCTCGTCCAGCAGCTCAGAGGCGTCCACAAACGCCTGGCCCAGGAACTCGGCGCCCACCAGGTCGGCGTCCTTTGGGGGAGGGGGCATGGAGGTGGGGCCGCGGCTCTGGGGACGACCCAAAGGGGGCCGTACGCGCGCGCGGCCAAAAGGCGGCAGGTGCGGTGCATGGGGGGCGGCGCAAAGCGGGGAGGCGCACACCAAAGCTCGCCGGGCGGCCCCCGCGCGGCGCACCTTGACCACCATGCGCAGCTTTGACGCCTCGTCGGCCACAAACACCTCGAACCGCTCGCGCCACTCGGGGCTGGTCTCCCCGGACGTCACGCTGGTGCGCAGGCGGCGCGTGCCCTGCAGCTCCAGCACCGCGTAGGGGTCGAGGCTGCCGTACAGCGCGGGGCCCAGGCCGCAGCACACCCAGCGCTTGAACAGCGACGAAAACTGCGGGCGGCGCAAAGGGGAGGGGGGCGGCGGCGGCGGCGGCGGCGGCGGCGGCGGTGCGAGCGGCAGGTCAGGGCTGGCCCGCCGACGGCGGCTGGCTCCCGCACGGCGGGGCGGGGGCGCGTGCCCAGGCGAACGCAGGCGCGGCCCAACCGCAGGCAGGCAGGCGGGTGGGGCCGTGAGGCGCGTGCTGCGCTCGCCTGCGTCCGCATCGTGCGCGGCAGGTGATCCGCCCGCTCCACATAGACGTTGAGGACGCCATGGAGCAGCACCATCGCGGCGACGGGCCGGGGCCGCGCGGCGGCGGCGGCAGGCGCTGGCGAAGGAAGGGGAGCGCCCACCGGGGCGGCGCTCGAGCGCTCGGCCGCGCCGCTGTCCCTCCTCGGTGCTGCCGGTCTCAGCGCATATCCAGGCCGCCCGTGATGTGAGGGCGAGGGCGGCGCGACGAACGCTGCGGCTGGTGGTGGTGAGCCGGGGGTGATGGTGGTGCGTCGGTCTGCTGGTCGGGGCTCGCGCGCGCGCAGATCGCGGTCGCGGTACAGCAATAAGTGAAAGGCGAGGCAATCGGCGCCGCGGCGCGGGGCTGCTAAGAGCTGCCGCGGACCCCCAGCTGCCGTGATGTGCAGCTGCCCGCAACGATCGACCTCTGCGCGCGAGGCCAGCGGTTGCGATCGAGTGTGGCACTCCAACAAGGCGCTCTGGACGCGCATACGCCGTGTCCCACCCGTGGTTTCGTCCCGGCGGCCAGGCCGCCGCCGGCCCCCAGCACGCGAAGCGCCGCCCCCCCGTTTGGCGCCGCCGTCCGTGGCCCCGCCCTGGAAGCAGCAAGGCCTGGTTGCCGCGGGTTGCATGCGCACAGGGGGGACAGCTTCCGCACACCCAGAGCACACCCCACCGATCGAGCACCAGGTCGCCTGCGCGCCGCACACCGCGCCCGGTGCCGCCGCACGGCCCTCCTGGACTGCCCTCCCGCTTCGCGTAGCGATGTTTCCGTAGTCTTTCAAGCTCCTTTCCAGGGCGGCGCGCTGCCCCACGGTCGTTTCTCCAGCGCGCCCACCTTGACCCGGCTCGTGCTCACAGCCCAGGGATTGGATCGCGCGCGCGCCGCTGTAGGATGCTCTGAGACGCTTGAAAGTGACATAGGTGACAGCGCGCCCGGCCTGAAGCCTCGGTCTGCCCGCCCTGATCGTCCTGCCGGCGTGCGGTGAGGCCTGCTGCCCCGGCATGGCGTCGCGGGCAGCGGCCCTCGCGCTGGTCTGGGCGCTTCTGGCTTCCTGCGAGCTCGGCTCGAGCGCTGAGGCCGGTGCGCGGGCTGAGATCGGGCTTTTGACGGCGTCAAACACGCCCGCCCGGAGGCTTTGGGGGCTGCGCGTGCGAACCAGGGGCCATCCCGGGCTTTGTCGGCGCGGGTCGCGCCCGCATGGCGGCCGGTGGGAGCGGTGCGGCGCGCCAGCGCGCGTGCCCGCAGGCCGCTGCTCCCGCGGCGGCGACGGCGGACCGCCGCCCTCTGCGCCGCCGCACAGCACCGGCCCAAGCCGCACTCCCTCGATCAACGCAGTGCTTGACCTCGGCCTCGGCGATCCAACGAGCGAGGTGGCCCCCGAAGCGGTGCCGGCCCACGCCATCATCCGCCCCGGCGGCCGCCATGCAGAGGGAGCTGGCTACCATGGCGACCCGCGCGCGCCGGGCGGCGGCGGCGGCGGCGGCTACGGCGGCGAGCCCCTGCCGCCGGGCGGTTACGGGGAAACCTGGAGCACCTATGAGAGGCAGCTGTCTGTGCCGGACCCCGGTGCTGGCAAGGTGCGGGCCCGAGGGTGTGGGGGGGGCCCGCCGAAAGGGTTCCAAGCAACCCGCTGCCATGTGCTTTCCAGCAAGGCTGCGCTCAAGCGCAGCGAGGCTTTTCGAAAGGAGCCGCCTGCAAACACCGGCCCCTCCCCACCAAACGCCACCGGCACCAGGAGTCGAGGCAGCTGCTCTTCACGTTCCGCGTCCCTGACGCGTTCAACCCCGACGACAACACGCTCGCCCTCGACGTCCGCGGCGTGTGGGAGCAGTTTGCCGGCCCAGAGTTCCCGCCGACGTTCACCATCACGCTGCTCGACGAGCGCGGCAGCACGGAGCTCGTGTACGGCAGCCCCCTGCTCAACCAGCGGCCCCGCAACCGCAACACGAGCACCGCGTTCCGCATCGCGCACGTGACGACGTACCGTGACGTCGACCTGCTGCCGGGCAGCAAGGTTGAAGTGCGGCTCGACATCAGGAGCAGCCACTTTTCGGAGCTGGCAGTCCGTGTGAGGCTGGATTGGGTCAAGCCACCCCCGCCGCCGCCGCCCTCCCCCTCACCCCTCCTACCACCTTCGCCATCACCTGAGCCAGAGCCCAGCCCATCGCCGTCGGCGTCACCGGAGCCCAGCCCATCGCCGTCGGCGTCACCAGAGCCCAGCCCATCGCCGTCGGCGTCACCGGAGCCCAGCCCATCGCCGTCGGCGTCACCAGAGCCCAGCCCATCGCCGTCGGCGTCACCGGAGCCCAGCCCATCGCCTGCGGCATCACCGGAGCCCAGCCCATCGCCGTCGGCGTCACCAGAGCCCAGTCCGCAGCCTCCGCTGGCCCCACCAAGCCCGTCCCCAGCGGCAGCCAGCCCCTCGCCGCAGCCGCCGTCCCCTGGATCCAGCCCTGGCGTTTCACCGCCGCCTGGCGGATATGGCGACGAGCACGGCGGGCGCGGGCCTGGCAGCTACGGCGGCTGGCCTTCGCCGTCGCCGTGGCCGCAGGCATCACCATCACCAGCAGCATCCTCGCCGCCCGCCTCGCCGTCACCGTCACCAGTACCGCAGCCGCCTCTGGAGCCATCACCCACCCCAAGCCCGTCGCCGGCACCACAGCAGCCCTCCCCTTCACCAGCTGCATCTCCAAGCCCCTCCCCGCAGCCAACGCCGTCTCCATCGCCACCGCCCAGCACGGGGCCTGGTGTTTCTCCGCCGCCTGGAAGCTACGGCGACCGCGGCCCCGTTGGACCGCCTGGCAGCTACGGAGGCTCGCCATCCCCTTCGCCTCGGCCCGAGGATCCATCCCCATCGCCGGCACCGCCGCAGCAGCAGCCCTCTCCGGCGGTGGCCTCGCCCAGCCCCAGCCCACAGCCAGCATCGCCGTGGCCCATTACTCCTGGTGCATCGCCGCCGCCTGGAAGCTACGGCGACCGCGGCCCCGTTGGACCGCCTGGCAGCTACGGAGGCTCGCCATCCCCCTCGCCATCCCCGGCGCCCCAAGCACCTTCACCGTCGCCATCGGCTGCGCCCAGCCCGGAGCCCAGCCCGCAGCCCAGCCCTGAGCCCAGCCCCCAGCCCAGCCCGCAGCCCAACCCGCAGCCCAGTCCGGAGCCCAGCCCGCAGCCCAGCCCGGAGCCCAGTCCGGAGCCCAGCCCGGAGCCCAGTCCGGAGCCCAGCCCGCAGCCCAGTCCGGAGCCCAGCCCGCAGCCCAGCCCGCAGCCCAGCCCGGAGCCCAGCCCCCAGCCAAGCCCCGAGCAGCCACCACAGGAGCCGCTCATTTGCGGAGAAGAGCGCGTCAAGGCTGCGCGCTACGCAGTCTGCGACAAGCCAGGCAGCGCCAACTGCACGGTTTTGGCGCCCACTGAGGTGGCCAGCAGCTACGAGTGCAGCCCCGCCGCGCCGCCCGACGCCTCGGCCGCCGGCCCTGGTGGTGAGATCTCGTCGCTGACCTTCTACGCCGACAAGAGCAGCGGCACCATCCAGGCCGTCAGCGTGGCCACGGTGTCCACCGTGCTCTTCGGCGGCAGCGACGCCGAGGCAGTTCCAAAGCCTGGCGAGCCCGGAGAGGCGCCGTCCATTGCGCCGGTCTTGTCCATCGACCTGGCGCAGCCTGTCAGCGAGCTGACGCTGTGGGTGCGGCCAAACGCCGACGACGGCGCCGCGCCAGCGGCGCTGCCAGCAGCCGCCGACACCGCGCCGCTCGCGGCGGCCAGCAGCGCGCGGCGCCGCCTGCTGCAGGCGCTGAGCGCGGCAGGCGCCGCGCACGGCCGTGCCCTGGCCGAGGCGGAGGCAACGGACGATGCCGCGGCAGCCGAGGATGCAGACCGCCGCGCCCTGCCCCGCGGCATCGTCGGCGTCCGCATCGTCACCCAGGGGCCCCCCGACTCTCCGCCTCGCGCTTTGCAGTGGGGCCGGATTCCCGCCACCCCCGAGGAGCAGAAGCAGCAAGGCCTGCGCCGCGTTGACGTCGACGTGGGCAGCGGGAAGCTCGCCGGCGTTTCGTTCTTCAAGGGCATTGGCAAGGGCAAAGGTGGGCGGCCGCGTTGACTGCTGGGGGTGGCTTGGGGGTGGTTCAGGTGTGAGAGCAATGCTCCTGTATGCTGCGGCAAAGCCAAAACCCTTACAGCCCTCTGCCTCGCAACCACAACAACTCTTTGCGCCCCCAAAACCCGTGCACGTGCAGAGAAAAAGATGCAGGCCTTTGCCTTCACCTTCTACCAGCGCCTGCCTGGCGCGCCCGTCGAGTGCAGCTCTGTTGTTGCGCCGCAAGGCACCTGCGGCGGCGTGCCCGCCGACTGCCTCACGACCAAGGCCTGCAACGAGGCGCCGCTGCCAGGCGTCTGCTGCACAGAGGGCTTTGACTGCCGCGCGGGCGCTGCCGGCGCCAAGCTCCGCTGCCTTCCGCCGCTGCCCGAGCTGCCATCGCCGTCACCTTTGCCGTCGCCAGAGGCGCCCCCGCAGTCATCACCCCTGCCGTCGCCGCCGCTGCCGCCCGGCAGCAGCCCCTCCCCCCCTCCCAGCCCAGAGGGGGGCGGCGGCGAGCCAGCAGTGGCCGACCTGCAGCCCGTCGTGCTGGAGACGCGTGCGATCTACACGATGTCGCGCGCGGCCACGGCCGGCAACGCCGACGGCGCCGCCAACACCACAGTCCTGATGCGCGCGCACACGCCCGCCTCGCTGGTGCCGTCGGCCAGCCGCCTCACGCTCACCGTCACCGGCTCGTGGGAGGCGGCCGAGCCCGCGGCTGGCGTCGACGAGGCCGCCGCCGCCGCCGCCCGCAGCGGCAGCATCGTCGTCGCGCTGCCGCCGGGCCAGAGCGGCGAAAAGCGCCCGGCGCTCGCCGCCACGCGCGCCTCCCACTTCAGCGACGCCGACGGCGCGTCCGCAGACTTCAGCTTCTCGGTGTCTTGGTACAACCTGACCGCCCTCCCCGCCGACGAGACCCTCACTGTGCAGTCGGTGACGCGCGGCGGCCGCTTTGTCAGCCTGCGCGTCAAGCTGGAGGTGGCGTGGATCGCGCCGCCAGCCGACACCAGCGGCGGCGGGCCACAGCCCCCGCCCAGCTCGGCTGCGCCGCTGCCGGGGGCCTCCCCCTCGCCATTGCCCTCGGCCTCGCCCTCGCCGTCGCCGTCCCCTGGCAAGAGCGGCCGGCCCGCGGACGAGTCAACGACGGTCATCACCACCCCTGGGCCCGTGCACCTCGACCCCGCCACCCCCGGCGGCGACGCCAACCTCACCTTCCACGCCCTCCTCAACTTCACTGTGCCCCCCGGCTTCAACCCCGCCAGCAACCGCATCGAGCTCTGGACGCGCGGAGAGTGGCTGGCCGCAGCTGGTGCGGACGCGCCCCTGGGCGTCGTCGGCATCGCCCACAACGGCTCCCTGCTGGCCTACGTCATCGCAAGCCACTACGTCAGCCAGGACGGCCGCTCCGCAAACTTCAGCTATGGCACGACCTTTGGCAACGTGTCGCTGCCGCCGGGCGCTGTCGCGGAGCTGTGGGCCGGAATGCGCGGCGGCCACTTCCGCGCGCTGTCGGCCAGCGCGTCCCTCACATGGGCAGCCGCGGCCGCCGCGACGACGGCTGCGCCGCAGCCGCAGCTGCCAGCCCCCAACGCTACGGCGGGCAGCGTCGCGCCGGCCATTGAGCAGTCGGCCAGCGTCGGGATGGCGGCGGCGCGCAGCTTCTCCACGGCGCCGGACGCAGCCAGCAAGCCCGTCATGGCGCCGATCCTAAACTTCACGGCGCCGCCCAACTTTGACCCGCAGCAAAACATGGTGGAGATGTGGCTCACCGGCCAGTGGGACAACGCCACCGGCGCCGGCACCGGCGGCGGCACCGTCGCGCCGGCCGCTGCGCCGATCGGCGGCGTTGCGCTGATGCGCGCCGGCAAGGTCCTCGCATTTACCTTCCCCTCGGACGAGGCCAAGGCCAGCGGGGGCGAGTTCTTCTACGGCGCGACGTGGCGCGACGTGGGGCTGCCCGCCGACGGCGGCGTGGTGGAGGTGTGGGCTGGAATGCAGGGCGGCAGCTTCAAGGGCCTCAAGGTCAACATCACACTCAAGTGGACGCCCGGCGACCTGGCAGCCGCAATGCCGTTGGAGCCATCGGCCACGGCGCCGGTCCAGGGCAATCCGCTGGCGGGCGGCGGGCCGCTGCTGCCACAGCCGCTGCCGGCGGCGCCCTCGCCTTCGCCTTTGCCGGCGCTGGCGCCGGCGCCGAGCGCAGATGCTGGCCCATCAGGCGGCAGCGCCGAGGAGCCAGAGATCCGCGTGGCCGAAGATGATAGCAGCGGCCGCGGTAGCGGCAACAAGCCCGCCCAGCAGCGCAGCACGGTGCCGGCCCGGCCGACTGCCACGCCTGCCAAGCCGCCCCCCAAGGAGTGCTCGCGCAAGCTGCGGCCGTGGGAGCAGTGCGGTGAGCGCGTTTTGGGTGGGGCGAATGGCACAGGAAGAACAGTGCAGAAGGTTAGTAAGCAAAAGGGACCCGGCGGTGGTTACAGCAGCGTGGCCGGTCCACACGGTCAACCCTCACTCGCTACCAACCCCTCAACTGAACCACCTGCGCCCGCAACGCCTGCGCCCTCACAGGTGGCGCGAGCGGCCTCTGCGCCAAGTACGACAAGGGCTGCCAAGACGCGGCGTGGGCCTCGACGTGCTGCACGGCCGGCTTCCACTGCCGCCGCAGCACCAAGTGGTTCTGGCAGTGCGTGCCCGAGCACGGCGGCCGCCAGCACCGCCGCAGCCGCATGTGAGCCTGCATTTCGCAGTCCTCAAAGGGCGCCAGCGGCGGGGGAGCGCACATTGCGCTTGCCTCGCCCCTGCTTCGGGTTTGAGCTTTTGATGCGGCGTGGTGTTTTCTTCTGCTCCCCAGGAAAGTGGCCCCAGCCGACCAAACTGCCGTGCGTCCGTGCTTCCTGCGTGCGTGAGGCGCCGCAAGTGCGCAACATCCTCAAACCGCTGCCCACCTCCTGCCACTTTTGAGGGTTCCTTCCCTGAGGACATTAAACACATTTGTGCCTGCGCGCATGCTGCTGCCCCTGCCAAGGGCCGCGCTGCAGCAGCACTGCATGGTTCCGAATCACTGCGGGGGCGGCATCCGCTCCCCTCTGCATGCCGCCGCCGCACCGTGCCCGAACCTCCTTCCCGTGCTGACGCTTGACCAGAAGGGGCTGGTCAATAGTAACTGCCACTTTTCACCTGCTCAAGCCAGCGTGTTTGAAACCAGTGCGAAGTGCGAACAGGACGGCGCGTGGGGTGGCCGCCTGCGCCCAGGCAGTGACGGCCCGGTGTCGCCGCAAAACGCTGCGCCAGCGCAGTCGATGCCCCCGCCCCGCCCTGCCCCCCGCTGCTCATATGCATTGGCTGGCAGCAATCCCCGCATCCCATGGACGCCGCCTGACGCCCTTCTGCCGCCCCGCGACTCAGATCGCTGATGGCGCGGCCGTCTCGCGCCCCCGCGGGGGCGAGCGAGCCGCGCTGGTTCGACCTCAGCCAGCGCTGCAAGCATTGCGGCGAGGAGGACTGGTCCAGCGAGTTCAGCGATCGCACACTGCTGGTGTGCACCGCCTGCGGCGTCGGCTGCGCGCACGTCGGCTGCGAGGAGAGCACCACGGGCCAGGACTGCTACGACGAGCAGTTTGTCGAGAGCGGCTGCGACTGGTTCTGCTGCGAGGTCAGCTGGGGCCGCATGCTGAGGCAGGGCAGGGCCGCAGGGGAGGGGCCGGCGGTTTTCAAACGGCCGCCGGTGTCGGCGCGGGCATGGCCGACCCGGCAGCCTGCGCCCGCGCGCATGCGTCACCCGCCGCACCTGCAGCTGCACCTTGCTGGCGCATGTGAGGCGCTGCAGCTGCATGCGCGCAGCGGCGCGTCTGCATGCGTCCCCTCCCGCCCCCGCTTCGCTGCATGTGCAAACGGGCACACTGCGCGTCCGGCATCACCCCCCCCTGCAGGACTGCGAGGGCCTCCACCAGGCGCTGGAGCAGGCCAGCGGGCGGCGGCTCCCCCTAAAGGGCAACTCCCAGTACACCCTCGAGATCGCGCGGCAGTCGGCAGGCGCCACAAAAAGTGAGCGCCCGCGCCTACTCCGCCGCCGCGCGTGCACCGCAGTCGCGGGCCCGCGCCCGCCCACACGCCGCTGCTGCTGGGCTGGGGGCACCATCCAACGCCGCCCGCCCGCACCGCCACGCATTGCGGTCCGCAGGCGCTCGCGCAACTGTTGACCATGTGCTGCGCGTGCTGCGCAGCGCTTTTGGTGAGCGCCCGGCCGCGGAACGCCAGGAGGCGCGCCGGCTGCATGGGCCGCATGCACTCGCATGCCTGCCTGCCCCTGAACACCGCCCACAGGAAAGGGCTTTCCCCGCTGGTAGACCACTCCTTTGACCCCCGTCCCAACCAAACTCCTCCCACGGCGCAGACCCCCTCATCATGAGCAACGGCGTGGACATGCTGGAGATGGTGTGCACCTCCTACGAATCACCCAGCGAGGGGGACGGCGGCGGCGGCGACACTGACAGCGAGGAGGAGCAGTTCGACTTCAGTGCGCCTTTTGGGGGTGGTTTGTTTTGGCTGACCAAGACATGGGTCCCTGGGACAAAAGGGGCGGGCTACGCCGGCAATTGAATTGAGCAATTAAGTGTGCTGACCGGTCAACGCTTGCCCCCAACCGCGCCAGGCGGCTTCCGCTGCGCGGCGCTACGGCAGGCCTCCACCATTGTGTCCGTGGCGTGCTTCAGGTGGGGCGGGACAAGACGCGTGCTTTGGCTGGGGTGCCCTGCCCCGCGCCTTGTTGCAGGCTTGCGGCTAACCGCAACAAGCTGGCCTCGCCTGTTAACGCACGGCTGCTCACTCAATTTCCCAACCTAGGGTGTTTGGCTCGCGGCTGGCTGAGGTGCCTTTTGTGGGTGAGTCCTGGAGGGGCCATATGGAGAGGGCGCCTGCCTTTGGGGGATCCGGCAGCCGCCGCGCTCAGCAGTGCTTGCCACCAGCAACCAAGGTCCCAGCAGAGCCGACCCCCACCCCTCCGCCCGCGTTGAACACCCGCAGCCACGCGCCAAGGGTACCGCCGCGCCGGGCACTGCAGGCGGCTTATTTCGGTAGGACGGGGGCCGCGGCGACAGCCTTGACGGCATCATTGCAGTCAGCTGCTGCTCTGCTGCCTTTGCGCCTAACAATTTGCACTGGCCGCGTATGGCTTGGGCCGCTTGCCCAACCCTTGATGGAATAAAGTGGTGGGAGCTCCCCAAACCCACAGGCGCTGGAGGAGCTGCTGGCCTCCCACAGGGTGCGGCGCGTGGTGCTGCCCTCCATAAAGGCGCTGCTGCCCATGTGGCAGGGCAAGTTCCGGTTCGTGCCATTCACGGTGCAGGAGCAAAAGGTGGGGAGTCTTTCCGTGCTCACTGCCTGGCTGCTGGCTTGCTTGCTGCTGGCTGGCTGACTGGCTGGCTGGTTGGATGGATGGATGGATGGAAGGCCGGTTATCTGGCTTGTCCGCTTGCCTCGGGCAAAAACCTGCCCACCCAGAAACACGCGCGCAAACCCTCAAACCCAGGCGCTCGAGTGCCACATCGTCACCCCGGACTTTGACAGCGCCGTGCTCGTGAAGAAGCAGATCTGGCCGCCCCTGCCGCCGGCCTCGTCGGGCCGCGGCTCCGGGGCCGTGAGCGAGGGCGGCGGCCGCGCGCCGCGCGCGTCCAAGCTGCGGGCGGCGAAGAAGCTGGAAGAGAGCTCCGCGCGGCACTCGGCGCGGCGGGCGGGGCGCCCGAGGCGGGGCCGCGGCCGCGGTGCCAGCAGCTCGGAATCTGGTGAGGCAGGGGCCGCGCGAAAATGAGGGGTGTACGCTGTGGATGGCGTTGCCGCTTTGTGTCGTGCCTTTGTGCAGCCCCCAACAACGGGCGCCCCCTCACACTGTCACCCGCCTGCAGAGAGCGACAGCAGCGGCAGTGGCGGCGGCAGCGGCACCGACGACAGCGACGCGGACTTTGCCGCGTCCGACGCGGCCGGCGGGCACGGCGCCGGCTGCAGCGGCGGTGACAGCGGCAGCGGCAGCGACAGCGACGCATTTGAGGACCTGGAGGATGAAGGGCCGGACAGCGTGGCAGGTCGCAGGCAGAAGCGGCGCCGCCGCGGCGCCGCGGCCGCGCGGGCGCGGGCCGAGGCGCCGCAGCCCTCTGGCGGCAGCGAATCGGTGGGGCCAGCTTCAGAGGTCGCGCCATCGGCGGTTGAGGCAGCTGAGAGCGCTGAGGCGGCGGTAAACAGCGGCGCCAGCGAGATGGAGAAGCAGGCGCGTGGTCTGTGCAGTGCTTGTCAATGAGCATGGGCAGTCCGCTGGGTGCCGCGACCAGCCGCTTTCACACCCGCGGGATGCTCACTCAGACAGAGCAGGCCGCTGCTCAGGGCGGTTACAGCAACAAAACGCAGCGGCAAAACGCAGCAACCCCCCAAACCGTACTAGGTGGTGGCGTCCCTGGCCGCGTACATCCAGGGCAAGGGCGGGGCGCTGCCCGACGGCTGGAGCGCCACGCTGGCGGTGCGCCCCAACGGCACGGTGCTCAAAACCTTCCTGTCGCCGGCGGGCGGCCGGTTCAGGAGCCAGCTGGCGGTGGCGAGGGAGCTGGGGCTGGCAGAGGGTGGGTCGCGCCTTTTGCTGGGGCCAAGGCTGGGTGAGGCTGCAATCAGAGTCAAACGATTGTGTCAAGCGCAAGCGCCCCAGTTGGCCGGCCCATAACACATGCCGCACGCCCCTCGCCGCCGGCCGTTGAACGCCACGCAGCGGCGCCCAAGCGCGCCGCCCCCGGCATGGGCGCCTCCTCGCTGCCGCCCGCCAAGCGCGCCCGCGGCGCGCCAGAGGCCGCCGACCCCCTCGCGCCGCTGCGGGCCGAGGCGTTGGGGCCGCTGGAGGCCGAGGCGCGGCGGCTGCGCGCCCAGCCGCACGCCGAGAGGAGCCGGCGCGCGGCGGCCAAGTCGCGGAGGCGGCGGGCCGAGGAGCACGCTGCGCTGGTTGGAGAGGCGCTGGCGGGTGCGTTTGGGACGTGCCGTTTCGGTGGCAGTGGGATTTAGCATGACAGATGGGATGGTTGGGTTGCGGAACTGACTGCGCACCTGCACGCTGCGTGCCCGATTGCCTTCTGCCCCACCCCACCCCAAACCCCAAACCAACAGACTCTGTCAAGGCGTACTACGATGCCGCCCTGCAGCAGCTCGCGGCGCAGTCCGCCGCCGACGCCGAGCCGCTGCGCCGCCGCAACGCGGAGCTCGAGGCGCGCGTGGCCGTGCTGGTGCGCGAGGTCTCGACGCTGCGCGCGCAGCTGCGGCTGCAAGCCGGCGCAACCGACGGCCACGGCGCATCCGACGGGCGCGGCGCGTCCGACGGCCACGGCGGCGCAGCTGACGCGGCGCCTGCGGCGACGGAGCCCAGCGGCCACGGCCCGCCGCCGCCGCTGCAGCGCCGCCAGCTTGCCGGCAGCGGCGCGCGCGTGGCCCTGCCGCAGGCCGGGGCGTCCGCAAACGGCGGCCCGCCATTTGCGGCTTCAAAGGGTGTGCCCTTCGGATGCGCTGCAGGCCCAACCGGGGAGGCGCCCGCGAACCGGCCGCCGCCGCCGCCGCCCCCGCTGAGCCCCGAGCCGGGCAGTGGCACGGAGCGGGCGGCGCGCGCGGCCCCGTCGCTGTCGCCGGCGCCGGCAGACGCGGCAGGGCCGCCTGCTGCGGCCCAGCCGCTGCTCACCGCTTCCCGCCAGCAGCCGCCGGTGGGGGCTCTGCTCAAGCAGGGGCGAGGCGCAGTCGGCCCGGTGCCACCCGCCGCCGCCGTGCCCGCGATGCAGGCGCTGCTCCACACAGCGGTGCTGCGCGCCGCGCCAGCCGCGCCCACGACGCCGCCGGACCAAGGCGGAGAGGAGGCGCGGCAGGGCGCGCCACGCGCGGCAGCCACGCCGCCGCAGGAGCATGCCCCCCTGCCGCCGCTCCCGCCGCCCCCGGCGCCGCGTGCGCAGGCCGCAAACCCCGTGGCGGAGTCGGCGCAAGCCAAGCAGGCCCAGCAGCCGGCGGTGCAGCCACCTCCCCACGTTGCGCTGCCGCAGCAGCCGGCGGGGACGCCGCTGCCTGCAGCAGCCGGCGTCACCGGCAAGGCCGGCGGCAGCTCAGACGGCAGCCCGTTCAGCGACAGCTTCCTTTCGCCGCTGCTGCCGCAAGTGGTTCGCGTCCTGCTGCACACGCCCCCAGCCGATACCACAGCCGCTGCGGGCGACAACGGCGCGGCTGCGGGAGGCAGCTGCAGCGGCGCGGGCAGCGGCGGCGGCCTGGGCGCACCTGCTGAAGGCGCTGCGCTGCCGTTTGGCGGCTTTGCGGCAGCAGGACAGCCACCCAAGGCAGCAGGCTACAGGGCAGAGGCAGCAGGAGCGACGGGCAAAGTGCAGCAGCAACAGGAGCATGAACAGCAGGAGTCGCATCAAGAGAAGCAGCAGCAGTCAAAGCAGCACGAGCGCGAGCAGCAGCAGCAGCAGCAGCAAAACGACCAACAGCGGGAGAACCAGCAGCAGCAGGAGCAGCAGCACAAGCAGGAGGAGCAGGAGCAGAGCCAGGAAGATGAGGACGCGCAGCAGTGGGAGCGGGAGGTGGCGCTTGCCCTGCAGCCAAACCCACCGGGCGCCCCCCTGATTGGCAGCGGGGGCGCAGCGCAGGCGCATGCAGAGTGGGGGGCGGTTGAGGCCGCGGGGGCGGCCAGCTCGCGGGAGCCAGCAGGCGCAGCAGGGGCCAGCGCCGGCGCAGCCCCAGCGCGGCGGCAGCGCTCGCGCTCGCTGGCGTTTGAGCTGTTTGGCCCCGTTGCGGAGGCGGCCGACCGCTCCCCTCTGAGCGGGCTGTTTGGCGCGGCGGCCAGCAACAGCACCAGCAGCGGCGACCCTAGGCGCGGCCTGCTGGGCGGCGAGGGCGGCATCGGCAGCAGTAGCGGTGGCGGCAGCGGCGGCGGCAGCGGCGGCGGCGCCCTCGCGCATGGCGGCGCCACCGCAACCACCAGCACAGACGGCGGCTCCAGCGACGGGTGGCGCCGCAGCTGCAGCCCCGTCGACGGCCCCGAGGCGCCCCTGCTGCGGGCCCTCGGCGGGGACGGCGGCAACGCAACCACTGCTGCTGCTGCTGCCGCTGTTCCTGCACCCAGCCGTGCTGTGGTGCTGCCGGGAGCCTCGGCTGCCCCCGGGCCTCCGCTTGGGGCGGGTGCTGCTCCGGCTGCCGCAGCGAGCCGCGGCAGCCCCGGGGGCTCAGAGCTGCCCGCGCCGCTGGCCAGCAGCGCCCCGGGCTCTCCGTCGCTGGCTGAGGGCGGCGTGGACGGCGCGCTGCGCCTGGCGGCCGCGTTTGGATGGCCAGCGGAGGACGAGTGAGGCCGGCCGGGCGGGTCTTCCGGTGGCCCCGGTCAAACGCGGTCCACCTTGTGCAATGCAGCGGCAGACGTGCGGACGGCTGCGCCGCTCTACTGCCGCCCCAGCAATAACTTTTGACCTGCAGCAGCATGTATTCCAGGACCCAACCCAGTACGGTAACACAATCGGTCGAACTCCCTGGCTGTGCAGCGCTGCAGCACTTGATCTCGGCCCCCCGGCCATGCGATTGCAGCTTTCCGCACGCTCCTGCAGCTGCAGTAACGCGCTCTTTGGGACAGCCGTGGATCGTAGACGGCCCCTGCGGGCGCGCAGCAGCTCGGGGAGGGCGGCAGACGCGGCCGAAGGGTGAGAACCGCCCGCGTTCCAGTTTTGCGGCTGCTCTCACCACCCGGCGGCGCTCAATTGCTCGCAATACATGCGCTGAACACACCTCAGGGGTGCGGCCGTCGAGAGGGAGGGCGGCGACGCGGCATTGGCGGCGGCGGGGCCGAGCAGCAGCGGCGTCGACGGCGTGCGCGCCGCGCTCGAGTCGGCCGCGCTCGTCAGCACAACGATGGACGAAGAGGGCGCGTCTTGGGGCGTCATCCCGCCGCGCACGCGGGCGCACGCAGTGCTAAGCCACGTGAACGAGTCGGTGCGGCGCGCGCGGTGCATGCCGCAGGCGTTTGCCCGGCCCCGAATCGACGGCACGCACAGACCAACACGTCGCCTTTTCCTCTGCTGCAACCCTTGCCCAACAGACGAAATGGGTGGTGTCTGGCCTCGTGTTTGCGATCCTGGTGGCGGCGCGCAACGAGTGGGCGGCGTGGGCCGTCGTGGGCGCTGTGGCGTCGTCCTTCCTGTGCAAAGTGGGCGGCTTTGCTGGCGGTTGAACGAGCTTTGGGAGCGGTGGCAGTGGGGGGCAGGGGCTGGGTGGCCGGGGTTGAAACCGCCGCGGGCGTGCACGCCCTCCGGTGGCGCCGCCGCCGCCGCCCCAAACGCTCCCCAAACCGCCGTTCTGCCCAGGTGCTGAAGCGATTGATCAACGAGCAGCGGCCCGCCAGCGCGCGGAAAAAGGACCCAGGCATGCCCTCATCCCACAGCAACAGTGAGCGGCTGGGTCGGGATGGGCCGTGGCTTGCTGAACCCACCGATCGCCCTTATGCTTTGTGCACGGAATGACGGCAAGCACGCCTGCCTCCCGGCCCAGGCGCGCGCAAACACCCTAGGCGCGAAACCGCAGGCACATGTCGGTGCTGGTCGAAAGCGGGCGTGAGCGATGGCGCGCGTCTTGGACGGACGCACAGGCCTCGCGGGGCCTGCTGCTGGTTTTGACAAGGGCTGGCGCGAGGACGGAATGACGGCAAGCACGCTGCAACGCCAGGGGCGCAAAAACCCCGGAACCGCTGCGCCCCCCCCCCCCAGGCCTCAATTTCCTGTCAGTGTATGCGGCGCTGTCACTGGACTACCACACTGGTGGCGACCCCGCTGCGGTCGCGCTGGCGGGCTGCACCGTCGCGCTGGGACTTTTCCTGGTGGGGGTTCGACCCGGGTGTTTCGATCGGAGCGGGCAGCAGCGCAGCAGCCGCGCGCGCATGGTCGGCGGCGGCGCCGCGCCCCTGCAAGTGCGCCGAAGGAACCGCCGGCCTGCTCAACCCCGCGCCTGCCCCGCCGCCCATCCCCCGCCCACCCGGGACAACAGACGTGGCTGCGTGTGGCACTGGGCTACCACACGTGGCCGCAGGTCGCCGTTGGGGGCGCGCTGGGCGCGTCCACCGCGGCGGCCTGGTTTGCCTGGGGCACGCGCTCCGCCGTCGGCGCGCTGCGCAGCTGGCCGCCGGGCCTGCCGCTGCTGTATGGGACGACGCTGCTGGGGGTGGCGCTGTTTGCGGCGCGCAACGTGCTCGCGTGGCACGCGGAGCGGCGCAGCGGCGGCGGCGGCGGCGGCGGCGGCGATGCTGGGGCCAAGGCACGGCGCAGCGACGACGGCAGCGGCGGCTGGAACGGGGCCGCGGCTGCGCCCGCGGCCGGTTGACCTTCAAAATCACTGTCTCTCGCTCGCGGCTGACACTCACGCTGCGGTCTTTGCAGGGTGCACCGATGAGTAATCCAAAACCACCGCAATCGGTTTGCAGCGCGCCGGGGCTTGACGGGGCGACGGGTGGCTGACCCAGGCCGCCCCTGGCCCGGAGCCTAAAGAGTTCAGCCCAGCGGGCCTGGGCGCAACGGCTTGCGGCAACCGCCAACCAAGCAATCAGGGCCGCGCGGTGGAGACGGGGCGAGGGCCGGTCCGCGGGCAGCGGCGGCGGCAGGCGGCGGGGCAGCTCCGGCAGATGCGGGGGAGCTGCGCGGGCAGCGGCGGCGCCCCGCGGACTTCCGCCTGCCGCGGCGAGGCCAAACGGCTCGCAGACACCGGCTTCTTCATTCCGCTCCCTTTGCCAAGCCCTCCTTGAAGCGATAGCAACCCCAAGCCGTGGTCAATCGCGGGTCCAACCCACGCTCCCCTGACCTCGCAACACCATGCCCGGCCCCCAGGGCACCGTGGTTGCGCTAGAGAGAGGAACACTAGCCCACAGGATAGAGGAGAGGGAGCTGAAAAGCGCCCTGCGGCAGGCGGGAGCCCGCGCGAAGCTCGTGGCCTCCTTCCGGACCTCGCCCCGCTCCCAGGCGCCGGTGAGCGGGCCCAGCGCGCGTGCCTTGGGGTGTAACTGGGGGTTTAACGCCACTGGGGAGGCAGCGGGGCCGCGTAGGAGGTGTGCTCGGCGCCAACTGACGCGGCAGATGCGCCGCACCGCTGCGGGCCGCCGCTGCTGGGCGCCGCGCCCCACCGCTGCCACCCCACAGGCCCCAACCCTGCCGCGCCAACCCCTGAGCTTCGCTGCCTTCCCCCTGAACACCCCACTCAAACCCCCACCAGACGGTGACCGAGCCGCGCCCCGTGCACAAGCCTGCGCCCATTCTGGGGCAGATGACTTCTCTGGGCGCCCCCCGCCGCCCTGCCTTCTACCCGCCGACGCTGTCCCTCGAGAGTGTGCGCAAGTCCACCCCGGCGGAGCCACCGGCCGCGCCCGTCATCGCCGCGCCCCCGGCGGCCGTGCCCACCCCGCCGACGGCGCCGCCGCCGATCGTGGCCGCCCCCGCTGCCGTTCCTGCCCCCGCCCCCGCCGCGACGCCCAAGCCCCGCCCCGGCGCCCCGCGCACCGTGGTGCAGCTGTCCAGGGCGCAGGTGGCGCACCGCATCACCGCCCACGAGGCCGCCGACGTGCAGCGCCAGGCGCGCGCCCGGTGCGCCCTCGTCGCGGCCAGCCGCCCCCGTGCGCGCGAGCTTACGGTGAGCCCTTCCCCGCAGCGCGCTTTGTCTCTGTGTGCACAGCCGTGGGTTGCGCGCACCCCGCCGCACACTGACCCGCCTTCCCCCCAAGCGCCTTAACACCCCGCCACCAAAAAACCCACAATACCCCCCCAGGGGCAGTACACGCCGCCGCGCCACCCCCGCGACGACCCCATCTACGTGCCCGTGGGTGACGCCTACGTGCCGACCAAGCCTGCCGCCGCCACCACCGCCGCCGCCATCACCGCCGCGTCTTTCCCCGTGTCAACGCCCCCCGTCGCGCCGAGCTCTCCCCCCTCGGCCGCTGTTGTCATTGACGACGACACGGTGGGGTGGGACAACCCCGAGCCCCTGCCGCCACCCAGCCGCGCGCCGCAGCCGACGCCGCGGCCCGCCGCCATCCTGCTGCCGCTGCGCCTGCGCCCCGCGTCCCCCAAGCCGCCCACGCGCCGCTCCTCGTCCGAGGGGGGAGACGCCTCGCAGCTGGACGACGCCTCGCCGGGCGGTGGCGGGGCCTCCAGCGCGCCCCCCTCCACCGCCTCGGCACCTGACACCACCAGCGACGAGCTGCCCTCCGACGACCCGCCCTCCAACGACACCGACGCCATCGACTCCCCCACCGAGCTTCTGCCCTTTGCCACCGCCGGCTACGCCTCCAGCGACGAGCTGCCGGCGCGCGTGCTCATCCAGCCCCTGGTCATCCAGCCCCTGCAGACTGAGCCCCTGCAGGTGGGCCTCCTGATCCCCGCTCCGCTGGGATTTGTGACTTCGCACCCCATCGTGCCGGACGATGAGGACGATGACTCTTTTGCGGCGGCCGAGCCCAGCGCTGACCTGCTGGAGGGTGGCGGGTCGGGCGCCGCGCCCGAGGCGCCCCGCCGCCGCCGTGGCAACCCCTTTTCGGCAATCGGCCGCGCCGTGCGCTTCCTTCGGGGCGCTAAGATTTCTGCCCGCATCTGCGTTCAGGTTTCCTTTGGCGGGTGAAACCCCCGCACTCGATGTTGAAAACCGTCCTTTGCAAAAAGGCACGCCCTGCTTGAGCGTTTGACCAAGGAAAAAGGTGCACCGGCCAGTGATGAGTAACTGAAAGCCCCTGCAGTTGGTCTGCAGCGCTGAATGGGGCGACGAGCGGCTGTTTGGCATGGCCTGCGGCGCAGGCGGCGCGCAGGCGGCGCGAGGTGCATCGTCACCGCTGGCGCAGCGCAGCGCGGGTGCCGGCGTGCAAGCGATTTCCCGCGCCCACCTTGGCCACTCCAATAACCTGTTAGTGCGTTTTTCAAAGCAAGCGGTCGCAAGAGCGAACGCAAGCTCGCCCAGATCGCCCCCGGTGTCGGCGGCAGCGAGTCTGGCGCAGATGGCGGCCGATTAACGAGGGGACGCCCGGTCCCAAGCGGCGGCTTTTGCAGAAATGGCGCTGGTGAGCCAGCAACAAGCGGGGCACCAGATCCCGGCGCCAGCGGCGGACAGCGAACCACGCCACTGCATCGCAGGCGCCGCTCACAGACCCCGCTCAAAATTCGCAGGCATCCGGACGCGGGGGCTGGGGCAGCGGCGCGGCAGCCAGCGGTCGCCGCGGCGGCGGGCCCTCGGTCGCCGCCGCCGCCGCCGCCGCCGCCGCCGCCGCCCGCTCGATCCCCCCGCGCCACCTGACGCCAGCTGCGCAGACCGGGCGCGTGGGGGGCGTCCGCGCGCACTCATCTGGTCCCAAGGCCGTTGCCGCAGCCCCGGCGGCGCCGCCGTCGCGGTCCAGGGCCGCGCCCGGCCCGAACGCGGTCGCGGCGTGGATGGAGCGCGCCACAGCCGCTCTCCTCGGCGGCGGCGGCGGCAGCGGCGGGGACAGGGGGTTGGCAGCCATCCTCGAGGCCGCGGGGGGCGCCGCCGCGCTGCGCTCCCCACCGCCCCACGCCTTTGCAGAGGCCATCTGCGCGGCCGCCTCCCGCGCCGCGCCCTCCCTGCCGCCGGCCGCCGCCGCGCGGCTCGCGGCGGCGCTGGGCGCCGCGCGCGTGCCCGCGCCGCCGCAGCTCCGGGCGGCGCTCGCGGCGCGCGTCGAGGCGGGCGCGTGGGAGCTGAGCGCGGCCGCGCTCGCCGAGGCGGCGGCGCAGTTCCAGCGGGACGGGCACGTCTGGAGCGTGCCGGCGGCGTGGGCCTTTGTCGCGCGCGCCGCGGCGGCTGTCCGCGTGAGCGGGCGAGGGGCCCAGGCGACGGCGGCGGCGGCGGCGCAGCAGCAGCAGCAGCAGCAGGAGGCAGGCGACGCGAGCTCGGCTGCGCCCCTCGAGGCGGCCGCGGTCGCGGAGCTGCTGCTCGCGCTGCGCCCCGCGCTGCAGCAGGCGCGCCGCGGCGGCTGCGAGCCAAGGGACGGCGGCAGCACCAGCCGCGATGACGGCGGCAGCACAGCAGGGGGAGGGGGAGGAGGAGGAGGGGCGGAAAGCGATGCGGCGCCGGCTGACCTGCTCCCGCGGGGGGCCGAGCTGCAGGGGCACGTGGCGCTGCTCTGGCGGCACGGCGTGGACGCCGCGGAGCGCGCCGTCGACGCTTGGCTGCAGCACACAGAGGGCGGTGTCAGCGGCGGCGAGGGCGGCGGCGGCGGCGAGGACGGCGGCGCCCCGGCCGACCCCGTGCCGTCCGTGCTGGCGCTGCTGCAGGCGCTGCAGGCCCTGCCGGAGCTGCTGCGCGCCGACGCCCGCTCGGAGCGCCTGCTGCGCGCCTCGCGCCGCGCGACGCGGGCGTGCGCGCTGCCGCAGATAGTGCCGCTGCTCGCGGCGTGGCGCGCTCTCGGCATCGGCGGCGCGCCGCCGGCGGCCGCGCTGCTGCGCATAGCGCGGCAGCCGCTGACGGCGCTGTCGTCTGCAAAGCTCGCGGCGCTCGGCGCCGCGCTGGGCGGCACGCCGCCGAGCGCCCGGGGGGCGCGCGGCGCGGCCGCGGCGGTGGCGTCCGAGGCGATGGCGCGGGCGACGGCCGGCCGCCTCCCGGCGCCGGCCGCGGCGCAGCTCGCCGCGGCGCTGCCGCACCTGCTGCGGCTGGGGTGGCCCGCGGACGCCGCGGCGGCGCTGCTTGCGGTGGCGGAGGCGGGCGTTGGCGCGCTGGCGCCCGCGCAGCTGTGGGAGCTTCGGGGGGCGCTGGAGGTGCTGGAACCGCTGTGGCCAGAGTTCGCAGCGACGGCGACGCGCGCGTGGTGCGCGGGGCCGCCCGCCCCTGCAGGCAGCGACGGCGGCGAGGGCGCCGGCGAGGCGCGCGCTGGCGCCGCGGCGGCGGGTGTGATTGTGGTGCCCGGCTCCGACGGCCAGCTGCGGCGGCCGGTGTACCCAGGGCCCCCCGTTGACGAGACGGGCGCGGGCCCGACTGCGGGCGCGGCCCGCGCCGGCCGCGCGGCGCCGCTGCAGCCGGACGGCCCCATCGCCGCCGTCCCGGCGCCGCGCGGCGCGGCGCCCGGCAGGGCGGCGGCCGAGCGGCTCCAGAGCCTGCGGCAGCGAGTGGACGCCGCCCTTTCGGCGGTGCCGGCAGAGCGCCTGCCGCTCAGCGCCGCGCCGCCGGCGCTCCCGGGCGGCTTGGCCGCTGACGGGGACGGCGGGAGCGGCGGCAGGGCAGGCCCGCTGAGCGCGCGGCGCCAAGCCCTGGCGGCGCTGCTGCGCGCGCGCGGTGTGCTGGCGGCGCCTGGCCTCACCCCCGACGACCTGGCCGCCGCCTGCGCGGGCCTGGCGCGCCTGTTTGGCGCCGCGCGCATCCGCGGCGCCGCGCTGCGTGAGGCACGCGAGAGGGCGGCGACGCAGCGGGCGCTCGAGGCCGCCGCGTGGGTGTGGATGCAGCGGGACGGCGCCGGCGGGGACGACGCGGTGGCGCCGGCTTCAGCGGAGCAGCAGCAGCATCAGCAGCAGCAGCAGCAGCAGCAGCAGAAGCAAGGGCGAGAGCCAGCCGACCAAGCGGCGCAGCCGGGGTGGCAGCAGCAGGGGCAGGGGCAGCCTGCAGAAGGGGGCGGCGCTCTGCTGGACGGCGTTGCCCTCGCCCTGATCCTGCGCGCGCTCGTGGACCTGGGGGCAGACCCCCGCGAGGGCGTGGCCGCGCGCGTGGCGGCCGCGGCGCACGGCGCCCTCTCCCGCCTGCCGCCGAGGGAGCTCGCGGCCGCGCTGCGCCGCCTCGCCGCGCTGCGCCTGCCGCGGCGCCGCGCGGCGTGGGGGGAGCTGATGCTGCGGCTGCTGGCGGGCCGCGTCGTGCGCATGGAGCCGCAGCATGCGGTGGACTGCGCGGCCGCGATGGTGCTGGGGCTGGGCTTCAGGCCCGCGCCGGGCGCGATCGCGCTGCTGCTGCCGCGCCTGCTGGCGCCCGGCGCGCTCGCCGCGCTGCGGCCGCTCGGCCTGATCGAGCTGGCGCGGCTGCTGGGCGCGCTGCGCGCCGCCGGCACGGCGCGGTCGCTGGCGCGCGCGGCGCCGGGCCTGCTGCCGCCCGCGGCGCTCGCGCCCGTCCTTGGGGAGCTCGCCCGCCGCATGCACGCGCTCAACGGCCGGCAGTTGGTGGCGCTGGGCGCCGCCGTCGCGGGCTGGGGCGTGGCGCCTGGCGCGCTGGACTCCGAGTGGCTCCAGTCGTGGCTGGGCCTGGTGTTTGTGCGCCTGCCGGAGCTACCCGCGGAAGACGTGAGTTTTTTGGGGGGGGATGGAGTTTCCGGGGCTGCTGGCGCGGAGGCGCGATCAGGGGGAATGCATGGCGCGATCGACTGCGCACCCGCTGCCCCGCATGCGCCGCGCCCGTGGGCCGGACTGACGGCCGCATGCGCGCCCCGCCCGCCCCCATACAGGTGGTCCGGCTGCAGCTGCTGCTGGCGGACTTTGACCTCATGCCAGACCCGGCGGCATGGCGGCATGCGGGCGCCCAGGCGCGGCTGCAGGCCGCCCTGGCGCGGCGCGCGGACTGGCGCGCCCCGCTGCGCGCCGAGCTCGAGCGGCGCTTCGCCCTGACGCACCGCGCGGCGGGCGCGCTGCAGCGGCTGCTCGCGCGCCGCGGGGCCGCGGCCGCGCGCGAGGCGCCGCCGGCGCCGCGTCGCGGCGCCGGCCCCGGCATGGCGGCGCGGGTGCGCCATGCGGCGCCGCGCGCGGCCGCGGTCGACGCGCAGCGGCAGCTCATGTTTGCGCGCCAGCGGGTGGTGTGGGCCGCGCTGCGGCACGGCGTCGTGGCACTGACGCCCACCTGGGCCGCGCGCTGCATGATGCTGCTGGGCCCGCTGCTGCCGCGCGTCAACGCGCAGGTCGCGGCGGCGCTGCTGCGCGCGTGCGCCGCGGCGCGGCCGGACCAGCTGCGGGCAGGAGCCGTCGGGTCGCTGGCGGAGCGCGCCGTGGTGTGCTGCATCCGCACCCGCGGCCCCCTGCTGCTCGAGCTGCTTTCGGCGCTGGCCGCCGCCAGCAGCACGCAGGCGGGGGCGCCGCTGGTTTGCCTGACGGCGCGGCAGCAGCGCTTTGCGGTGGAGGCCGTGCTGCGCGGATGCGCAGACATGTCGCCCGCACAGCAGGCGCGCGCGCTGGAGCTGCTGGCCGCCATGGGAGTGCCCCAGTCCGCGGGCCACGCGGCGTGGCTGGGCTGGCTGTGCCGCGGCGTGCTGAGCGCGGCGGCGCATGCGCCGCTGCGCGTGGTGGCCGCGGCCGTCGGCCTGCTGACGGCGGCGGCATGGGGTGCCCTCGGCAGCGGCGGCGGCAGCAGCAGCCGCGGCGGCCCAGCGGCATCGCCCTCAGCCCCCTCAGCCCTGGATCCGCTGCTGCCGGCTCTCCACGCCGCGCTCGCCCGGCTGGCCGTGAGCGGCGGCGGCCCCAACGGCGCGGCGGCCGGGGGCGGCGCTCTCAGGGGGCTCGGCGCGCAGCGCCTGGCGGCGCTCGCCGTCGCGCTGGCGGTGCTGCAGGCAGACGGGCGCCGCCGCCCCCACTCGCCGCCGCGCCTGGGCGGCGGCGGCGGCATGAGCAGCCGGCCCTGGCAGGTGGAGTTGGGTGCAGAGGTCCTCGCTCGCCTGGCGGGGCAGTTCAATGCGGACGCTGCCGGCGGCGGCCGCGCCTGGCGGCGCGCCTGCAGGCCCATCGCGCGCGGCGCCATGCCGAACGGCGCGCCGCAGCTGCCAGGGCCCCTCGCGCTGCAGCTGGCCGCGGCGCTGCCGGCCGTCGCGGCGCGGCCGCCTGCAGGGCTGCGCGCCGCGCTGAGCCAGCGGCTTGCGGGCATCGGAGCGTGCGGGCTGGCGCCGCCGCGGGCGCTGCGCGGCATATGGGCGCGCGGGCTTGCTTCGGAGCTGGCTGCAGCGGCGGCGGCAGCCGCGGCGCTGTCCGAGGCGACTGCCGCGGCCGCGGCCGCCGCCGCCGAGGCGGAGCGCGTCGCCGCGGGGCTACGGGCGGCTGCCGCCGCAGCCGCGCTGGTGGCGACGCCCCCGCTGCCGCGCGGCGCGGTCCGGCGGCTGCGCACGGGCGGCGCGCGCAAGGCGCTGCTGCGGCGCCTGGCAGCGCTGGAGCTTTGGGAGCGGGAGGCGGCGGACGCCTCTGCCTCGGCCGGCCGCGGGGCCGGCGCGCTCGCACCGCTGAGGCTCCTGCCCGCGGCGGGCAGCGGGTTTGGCGGCCTCGGCCCCGCGCTCGGCCTGCTGCCCGGGTCGGCGCCCGCACCGCTCGTGCTGTCGAGCCTGCTGGAGCTGCGCTTCGCGCGGCTGGTGACCAACGTGGTGCTGCCGACGGCGGCGGGCGAGGCGGGGCGGCCCGGCTTGATCGCGGGCGCTGCGGCTTGATTCCGTGGGCTGGAGACGCACTTTTCCCAGCTTGTATCAACACTCAATCTGCGCTCGGCAGTCGACCTGCTGAGAGCATGGCCACTGTTCCTGGCTTTCCAACCCTGCCTTTGCCGCACTTGACTGAACCCCCACCCCATCACAGGCGGCTTCCCGGCCCCCCTTCATCCCTCCCAATGCCCCATCCCTCCTAACGCCCTGATTACTCCCATGCGTGCGAACCCAACAGATGCCCAACGCGAGGTGTAAGGTCCGGATTGGATGACTGATCTACTCAGTTGTGGCTGCGGCCCGGCCGGTGCAATGCCCCGATGCAAAGCAGCAGCAGCGGGGTGCCACGCGGGTTGGTGTGTCAGCGGCGCATTGCTGCGGCCCGTCTCCGCCGGCGGGGCCCTTGCTTTGCAGTGTTGCCAGTCGGCGGCGCATTGAAAAACAGGCCGAAATGGGGGGAGAAGTGAAAACCCCAGCCCGCTGCGCAGTTCTGAGAGGGTGCGGCCCGCCCACCGCCGTCGCCGACGCCGCTCGCCCAGCCCCACCCCACACGATTTGCATTGCCCCAGAGACCCGCGCTAAGCTTTCTTCCCCCCGCGCTTGCTTGCTTCCGGGTTTCACCCGAAGCTGCCAAGTGCCGCCGCCCACAAGTGCCGCCGGCATGCCGCCGGCCGCTATCGCGCCTCACGCCGCCATCTGCACCTCGCAGCCCGCGACCGGCGCCGCCGGCGCGGCCGAGGCGGGCGCGTCGTCCAGCAGGGCCCGCCAGGGCGCCGCGGGGGCGCAGGCGCCGCCGCAGGCGCAGGCGCCCTTGCACTGGGCGGCGCGCGACGCGGCGGGCGAGGCGCCGCCGTCGGCGCCCTCCTTGCTTGCCGTGGCCGCGGGCGCGCTGGTGTCGTCGCCGTCGCCGTCGCCGGCGGGGGCGGCCGCGAGGGGGTTGCCAGCCTCGGGCGGGGCGGCCCCAGCGGCGCTCCCGGGGCGGGCCGTGTCAGCAGGCGGCTGGGCGCCTCCCTCAGCGCCGTCGCCGGCCGCGGTTGCCGCGTCGGCGCTGCCGCCGTGCGCAGCCTGCCCGGGCGATGCAGCAGGCGAGGCCGGCGGCGAGGGCTCGCCCGCGCCAAGCGCCGGCGGCGGCGGCGGCGGCGTGCTGGCGGGCGGCATGGGGAAGAAGGTGGTGCCGTTGACTTCCACAACAGGCACCATCCGGCTGCCGGCCTGCAGGAATTTGACGGGGCTGGGCGGCACCATCACGCCCGGCGACGAGCCGCCCGCGCCCGCGCCGGGGGGCGCGCCAAACGCGCGCGGGCTGCCGTTGCCGGCGGCGCCGGGCGTGGGCGGGGCGGCGCCGGCGGGCAGCGGCGACAGAGAAAAGGGCGCCGGCTGTGCGGCGCTGAGCGCGGCCCCCGTGGGGCTGTGGGGCGGCAGCGCAAAGGGCGGCACCAGGGCCGGCGCCAGCAGCGGGGCGGGGGGCAGCGGGAAGGGCCCCCACATCGGCAGCGCGCCCCCCGGGCCGACGTGCAGCGGCCAGCTGTGCGGCGACGCAGCGCCGCCGGCGTCGTTTTGGGGGCCGCGGCCCCGCGCCCGGGCGCGCGCCGGCGGCGTGCGGGGGCTGCCGGCGGCGGCGCCGCGGCCGGGCTGGCCCGGGGCCGAGTACTGCGGCGAGGTGCACGCAGAGTTCTCCGGCAGCTGCGCAGGCAGCGGCTGGTTCGGCGGCCACGGAATCGGAACGGGCATGCCCGAGGCCGCCGCGGCGGCGGCTGCCGCGTCCAGCACGGCCTGCAGGCTTGCGTCCAGTGGTGGGGGGCCGCCGTTGGGGTCGCAGCCGGCCAAAGCCGTGGGGCTGCCCTGGCCGTGCGCCGCGCCGGCGCCGCCATTGCCGTTGCCGTTGCCGCCGAGGCGGCCCGCGGCCGGCGGCGGCGACAGCGGTGCCCCAATGCCGGCGCCGAACAGCCCGCAGGCCGCTGCGGCGGGGCTGCCTGGCGGCGGGAACAGGAGCGGCGCCGGCACAAAGCCGCCGCTCCCCATCGCACCCGGCAGCGGGGGCGCACCGTTGCCGTACAGAGCCGCCGCCGCCGCCGCCGCAGCGGCAGCCGCCTGCTGAGGGCTGGCCGGCGGGAACGGCGGCGGCGGCAGGCCGCAGCGCAGGTGGGCCGGCAGCGGCGGGAAGAAGGGCGGCCGGTGGAACGGCGGGCCAAAGCGGCCGTAGCGCGGGCCGAAGGCCGGCGGGCCCAGCACGGGGCGCGGGCCGCGGCGCGCGCGGGCGCGGCTGTCGGTTGTTTTTTGCGGGCGGGGAGATGGGGGGCAGTCGCTGAGCAAATCAAGGCTGCTGTGGCTTTGCCCCCCTGTGGGGTCAAGGTGGGAGGAGGGCGAAGGGGCAGAAGCTTTGACAGCATGCGCACATCATCATCAGTGGGCTAAACCATTTAGGACTGCGCCCTCCAAACACAAACACACCTCTGGCAGAGCAGCGGCACGTGGGCGCCCTTGAGCGACGCGGCGTGCGGCACGGTGCACTTGGGCGGCGGCTGGTATGAAAACTCAAAGCCCAGCACGCGCTGCACGCGCGGCACGGCGTAGCCTGTTGCGTTTTTTTGAGCGGCGCAGACGTGCGTCAGCTGCGACGGTCCCGCGCTCGCGTGCATGCATTGCGCACTGCTGTGTACGCGCGCTGATATTGCGGCGGCACCCCTGCCGGCACAGCGAGGCTACGGCAAGTGGCACGGTTTGCAGGCTGGCATTGACAAGTGTGGCACCAGGTCAAAAAGGAGACGGGCGGCAGTGAAAGGGCAAAACCCCCCTCACCCTTGTAGTCCCCCTCGCACAGCTCCTTGTAGCGGTCTATGGCGGAGGACACCACAAACAGGGCCTGGGCCACGCTGGCGGCCTCGCCCTGAGGGGCGGGGGCGAGGGCGGTGGGTGTGTTGGGAGGGTGAGTGATCAGCTGCTCGAGACGCATTGCGTGCGGGGCGCTGCAGAAACCCCCGGGCGCTGTGCTTCCGTCTGTGCGAGGCAGCAGCTTGCAAGCGGGACCCACGCCCCAGCAGCCGAGGCGGCAGGCAGGCCAACCCCCAAACCCGACTGAGCCCTGCTGCCGCGCCGCCACCCACCCACCGTGATGATGAAGATGCGCGCGGGGCGGCCGCGGTCGGCGGCGACGCGCCCGGGCTCCGCGGTTGCGCTCTTCACGTCCGCGCCGGTGCGCCACTCAATCTCGCGCACGCTGGTGCCAGAGGGACCTGGTGGGGGTGGCATCGAGTTCATTCAAGCCTTCAGATAAAGCCTTCCAAAACTAGCAGCTCTGCAGCAGCCTCCATACACACAAGCAGGCGTCCATCCGACGCAGGTCAAACACTGGCCTTGAACAGCAGCCCCCCACCCCCCAAAACCGCCCCGCCCGCAGCCGGCGGCCGCTCACCGATGACGAAGCCAGCGGCCAGCAGGGTGACGCGCAGCATGACGCCGCAGCGGCCCCCCAGCAGCCGCTCGGCCGTGAGGATGCCCTGCGGGGTGGATTCGGGCGCGTGGTGGGCCGCTGGGTGGTGCCTTTGGGTGGGGGGCTGCCGCATTCTTTCCGGGGCGGCCAGGCATCGCTCTGGTGTGCAACAAAAAGCGACCGCGCGGCGCCGCGCTGCCAACCCACGGCCTGCGAACCCACCTGCGCCTCGTCCTCGGTGCCCTGGCCGGGCAGGCGAGGCCCGCTGGGGTGCATCCAAGGCTTGATGGCGCTGCCGGCCCCGGGGCTGGCGGCCTCCTCGCCGGCCGGCGCCGCGGCACTGCCGCCGCTGGCCCGCTGCGCGCCAGGCACGAGCTTGCGGGCGCTGACAAAGGCCAGCAGGCGCTCGAGGGCCTCCGCGCCGTCCGGGCAGGGGTTCTCCGCCGCGGTTGGGCCGCCGCCCGCTTCGTCAGCGGTGGCGGCGGCGGCGGACGGCGGCGCGTCTGCCGGCGGCGCGTCTGCCGGCGGCGGCGGAGCAGCGGCCGCCTCGTCATTCGCGCCGCCGCCCGGGTCCGCTGCCGCCGTGGCGGCGGCGGCGGCGCCCCCCGCGGCGGGCTCGGCTGGCGCCGCCGCCGCCGGCGGGGCGCCCGCCAGCGCCGCGGGGGCGCGGGACGACGCGGCGGCCGCGGCGGCGGCCTCGGGGCCGAGGCGGCGGGCGACGAGGCGCAGGTGCGTGGCCAGCAGCGCGCCCTCCTCCGGGTCGTCCCGCGGCGCGGGCGCCGCCTCGGGCAGCGGCGGCGGCGGCGCGCACGGCTGGGAGCAGCACTCGTCCGGGCACGAGCGGGCCTCGCCGTCGGCCGAGGAGTGCGGGCTGCCGCCGCCGCTGCGGTCGTCGGAAAGCGAATGCGGGGACGGCGGGGAGGGGGGCGGCGAGGGCGAGGCGGGCTCCACGGCCGCGGCCGCAGCCGCCGCGGCGAGCCGGCCGTCCCCGTCGCCGCCGCGGGCGGCTTCGCTGGCGACGGCGCCGCTCATGCCTCCGGCGAGCGCGCGGGGCGGGCGGGCGGGGGTGCTGACGCTGAGGGCACGCAGGCGCACGCGGGCGAAAAAGCGCGGCGGTGATGCGTCAGCGGCTGGGAACTGCGGCCAGCGGCCGACGCCTCGCGGCCGACGCGCGGCGGCACCTGAGCGGGGGGGCCCAGGGGTTCGTTTTGGGTGTGTTGACGCAGGGCTGGGGCCTGCGGCTGCGCCGAGGCGCGCCCGCGAGGTCACCGACGCGGGCGTGTGAGCATCGGACGGCCGCGCCCGCGCGCCACGACAGTTGCGGCGGTGGGCGCCCGTGCGCCGCCTGCGGCCCGCCAATGGCTCACCCGCGGCCTCTGCTCGTTCGTCAGCGCCCGGAAAAGGCCGCTTCGTCGGGGGCCAGCGTTTCGGGGGCGGTCTGCCCCTGCGCCCCAGATCAGCAGGCGGAGCCGCACGCGTCGCAGGCAGGCGTCCGAATTGCTCGGACCGGCGGGAAACGGAGAATTGGGGGTGGAGGGCGGCCCCAAAAAGCCCGAGGGGCCGACCCTCCCGCTGCCTCCCGCTGCCCGCGGTCGCTTTACGGCGCCGCTCGCCCGCCAAGCCATTTGCCGTTTCCGATCGCGTCTGAGGGTTGCCAGGAGCCCAACGTCGCGGCGCTACCTGCGTGGACTGCCGCCGCCAGGCCGCGGCGGGCGACGGTAGCGGGCGCGCCGCCGCTGTGGCGTGCGCCGAGCCCGTCCACCCACGGCCGCCGCAGCATGGACGACTTTGACGACTTGCTCGGCGCAGATGGCAGCCCCGCGCCGCCAATGCAGGCGGCAGCGCTCTGGCCGCCGGCGGCGGCGCGCGGCGGGGCGGGGTTTGGCGCTGCTGGACGGCGCGCCGCGCCGCGGCGGGAGCGCGGGGCCGTCGCCACCACCACCCCAGCCGTGGCCGATCCCTGGGCAGTGCTGGCCGGTCTTGGGGACGGCATGGTGGGCTGTTCGGATGACGAGGGGAGCGGCGACGAGCGCGGAACCAGCGGCGCGCGGGGGTCGGAGGGCGACGGCGACGGCGACCACGGCACGGGCAGCAGGCGCCGCAGAGGCAGCGGCGGGGGCAGCAGCGGCCACGACAGCGACGATGCCAGCAGCTCGGGTGCTGGGGAGGACATAGGCTCTGATGACCTGGTGGAGGCCGACTTTGACCTCGACAGGTGTGGTTTTTTTGGGGGGTGGGGGGGTGCAAACGCAGAGCAAGGGCGACACGCCTTTGCGCTGCTCCCGGCATTGGGGCCGCCCACGCATGCCCCCCTGCCTCATGTCGCACTGGTGCTCTGGGCTGCATGCGCGGGGCATGCGGGTTGCATGCAGCACGAGCACGCGCCTTTGCGTGCATGCAGGCTCTGGCCCGCGCGCATGCGCACGCGCTGCAACGTCGCGCTTCGTCCCCGCACTGCCCCGCCCCGCCCCGGCCGCGCGCCGCAGATCGGCGGTGCTGTCCCGCATTGAGTGTTTCATCAGCGATCAGGTGGATGCCATCGCGCGGGGCCAGCTGCCAGAGCTTGAGCTGGTGTCAAGGGCAGAGGGCAACACGCACATGGTAGCGGAAGGCGGCGCCGCCGCCGGCCCCAGCGACGACGAGGGCACCGGCAACGGCGGCAGCAGCGGGGAGGAGGAGGGGGCCAGCAGCGGCGACGACAAAGACGAGGCCGGGGCGCCTCCAGGCGGGGCACAGACGTGGATGGCGGGCGATGCCAGCGACGGCGAGGGGGGCAGGGAGCCGCGGGCGCGCACGCGCCGGCGGCGGCGCCGTGGCAGCCAGCCGCGGCGCGCCGCGCGGGTGCGACTCGGCACGCAGACGCAGGTCAAGTCGATGACGCGCAGCCAGGGCCGGCAGGCCTGCGCAGTGGCACGGGGTGAGCGGCCGGGGCACTTTTCGGGCAAGTGGAGGAATGTTGGTTGGGGCCAAGCTATGCGGCTGCCTAGAAGTTGCTGGGAACGTGGCCACTGTGCTTGACCTGTCAACACCGCCCTCTCCCGCACCTTTTCCACGCCCAAACGGCCCCAGTGTTCTGTGTGCTGGATGTGGTGCACGAGCTGCTGCGCTCGGGGCGGCAGGCGACGCAGCGGGACATTTACTACAAGGCAGGGGGGGATTCGCGGGGTTGCTGCCTCGATTCGCGGGGCTGCTGCCTTGGGCGTGCGTGGCTGGTCGGATATCCGAATGCAAGCGTGCACGACCGCTCCCACAGCCAGCACGCCCACTGCTGCGCACGCAAGCGCGCACACCTTGGGCACAGCAGAACGCGTTCTCAACAGTTCTGACTTGGACTGCCCATTGCAACGCGCGCGCAGCTCGTCAGCCCCTCCCTCTTCCCCAGCGTCGCCGTCGTCAACGGCGCCATCCAGGACGCCGTCGCGCTGCTGCGCGTGCCGCGCAGCCGCCTCGGCATCGTGTGCTCCTCGCGCGGCGCGGCCGCGGGGCTGCTGCACATTCGGGACGGTCCCGGCGGCGCGTGGGTGGACTGCGGCGCGCTGGGCATGGCCGGGTGGTCCATTCCGGGGGACATCGCGGCGGTGGAGCGCCTCAGCTTCCGGTGGGCCGCGCCGCGCTTACAGAGCAGCGCAGAGCAGGGCAGAGGGGATGGATGGCAGATGCACGCTCTTCTTCCACGCGGGCTGTGTGCGGACAGGCGGCGGCGAGTCAAACAAGCAAGGTCAACCGCAACGCTCACCCCTTTGCCTGCCCTCGCCCCAAACCGAAACGCAGCGTGTCTGCGCGCTACGTGCTGGTGGTTGAGAAGGACGCCATCTTCCAGCGGCTGGCAGGGGACCGCCTGCACGAGCGGCTGCCGCTGGTGATGGTGACGGCAAAGGGCAACCCAGACCTGGCGACGCGCGCCTTCCTCAGCAGGTGCGGTGCAAAGCGGCGCGGCGGGGCGCGGTGCCGGGCGTGCAATGCATGCTGGGGCGTTGGCTGTGAGCAGCCCGGCCCCGCGGGTGGGCATTGAAAATCACCGCGGCCCCGCCGGCTCACCCCCGCCCCGCCGGCTCCCGTCAACGCAGGCTGTGCGCCGCCGCCCCAAGCCTGCCCGTACTGGGCCTGGTGGACTGGAACCCGGCCGGCGCCAGCATCCTGGCAACCTTCAAATTCGGGAACCCGCGCATGGGGCTCGAGGGCTCGAGGTGCGTGGCGCGCGGGTGGTGCGAATGGCGGCCAGGCCACCTCGCATGCGCATGCGCCTGGCGATCGCGCTTTGGCTGACGCGGCCCGCCTGCTTGACTGCCTGAACCGGCCATACGCCGGCTGCCCTTGAAACAACAAACTGCAAGCATTCCCGCCTGCCGCTTGCCACCTCCATCCCCCCAGGTACGCGCTCCCCCGCCTCCGCTGGCTCGGTGTGGTGTCCGGCATGCTCGACGCCGTGCCCGCCAGCGCGTTCCACCGCCTCACGCCGCGCGACGCCGCGCTGATGGCCGGCCTGCGGCGGCGGCTGGCGGGGCACCCTGCGTGGCTGCAGGAGCTCGCGGCAATGGAGGAGCGGGTGGGGTGCTCGCCGCCTTTGTGCATGCGGGTGTGGTGGGAAGAGGCTCTCCTCTTTGAGGAGTTTAAAGGAGTTTGCAAACCCAACCAAACCTCCCCCGCCCACCAACCCTCTCCAAACCCAACCCTACTCCAACCTGGTCCATCCCCCAATCCAACCAACCCAAAACCAGCCCCAATCCAAAACCAAACAAAACCCCCTCCTCCCAACGCAAAAGGGCCTCAAGTGCGACACCGAGGCGCTCTACTCCAACGGCGGGTTCGAGGGGCTGCACACCCTGCTGGCGCGCCGCATACTGCGCGGCCAGTACCTCTGAGACCGCCGCCCCGCCGGAGACCGCGCCCACGTGCAGCAGACCCCCGCGCCCCCGTCTACCCCTGACGGGCCTCCCCCCAGCCTCTCAAAACTGTGCAGGGTTTTGCTGGCTCAAGACTTTGCCGGCCAAGCGATTGCCGTCTGGTTACTCACGCGCGCAAGTGTGCTTTTTCGGCAGGGCTGGATCAGCCTTTTTTACGACGGCCGCTGGGGTGGGCTTCCTCGTTTGGCTCCTTTCGCTTGCCAAAGCTTCTTGATTCTTTGCAAAACCCCTTCTGCACGGCCCGCGCCGCCGCGAGGCAGCTGGCGTGAAGGAAGGGGTTGGGGCCGACACCGCGCCAGGCGCAACCGGATGGCGGCGCCGATTTGCGTGGGTTGCCGACTGAGGGTGGGGTGCAATCTGAGGTTTTTCAAAGTGGACGGGGGCCGGCAGCAGCGCAGCAGCAGCAGCAGCAGCGGCGGCGCGGCCGGCGGTCCTAGGCGGCGCTTCGGGGGCTCAAGTCCGGGCGCGCAGGCTGGCGGGCGCAATGCCAAGGGGTGGGGTGCTTCCTGGTGGTCGCGTACCTTTTGGTAGACAGGGGGCGGGACGGGCAGGCGCCGGGGCGCGAGGCCCCGCGCCTGCGCTGCGTCCGGGGCGGGGCGCGTGCAGCGCCTGTTAAGTGGGGTTGGGTTGTGGTGTTGTGTTGTGTTGTGTTGTGCGGGGTATTAATGTGTGGTGTACTTGTGGTTTGGGCCTTGGGGTTGCCAGCCGTGCCGTGCCGTGGGGTGCCAAAAGGGAGGGAATTCCAGGGCACCGACCGCAAGGCGGGATGCACAAGGGCCTTGCGCACGCAAGCGCTTGCGAGGGGCGGCGGGAGGAGGGTGCGCCGCGGCTCAGGGGTTGTGGTTTGTGGCGGGGGGCTGAGTTTTTTTTCCGGCGTGGACCGTTTGCAGAATTGGTGACGAGACCTCGGGGGATCTCATCTGCTGGTCTGCTCGGCTGAATTTGGCAGGATGTGGGTTCAAGTGCCGAGCGGGGCCGCGCTGGACGCTGCTCGCCGCCTTCAAAAGACGCAAGGTGGGGCTGCCCGCCAGCCGCCGCCCCTCCCCTCCTGCGCCGCGCCGGCCACGCCCAAGCGCGGCGCACGGGAGGGGCGGTGCATGCGGGCTGCGGGGCCGTAGGGTTGGCGTTCGGCGGTTCGGGCTGCGGCCGTACCAATCAACACGCCAAAAGCGAGGACATGGGGGCCCTAGAAAGGCTTGCGCCCTAGCCAAACGTGGGGAGCGCTGTGTGTGTGGGCGGTCCGCCTGGAACGCGCCGCCGGCCGCGACTGCTGCTGTGCTGCTGGCGGCCCTCCCGAGGCGGCGCGCGCGGCCGCCATCGGCGCGCGCGCGCGCGCGGGGGCGGGGGGGCGCGTGCTTTGGGGCGCGGCCGCCATGGGCTTGCGCGCGCAGCCGCCATCGGCGCGCGCGCGGTGAAAGCAAGGGGAGCGGCATGCGAGCGGGCGCATCGGCGAGCCACCATCCATTCGCATCCATACCATCGGGCATCTGCATTGCGCGCGCGCGTGTGTGTGTACCGTGCGTGTTTGCCGGCTGCTGCGCGGATTGTGTACGAGCGTGTATCATGACTCATCATGGCTATCATGACTCATCATGGCTATCGTGACTCATGAGTCACAGAAAAAACATGGCATCCCGCAAAACAGACCGCGTGCCGGGCTGCGGGCCCCGCGCGCCGGCTTGGGGCATCAAAAACGGATCGACTTGACAGCAGTAGTATGACAGACTTGACTCATCGTAGGAGGGTTAGGTAAGAACCCTACGCGCACCCGCCCCGCCTCAAAGCCGGCGGCGGCAGGAGGGAGGGGGCACCGGTGCGGCTGGGCACCTGGCGCCTTGGGGCGCCCGTCAGCGGGCGGCGCCCCACTGAGCCGGGCCAGCTCCGGGAGCGCCCCAACGCGGCGGTCCAAACAGGGCGCCGGCGGCTTGCGCGGCCTGGCAGCGGCTTTGCGCGGCCTGGCAGCGGCTTTGCGCGGCCTGGCAGCGGCTTTGCGCAGCCTGGCAGCGGTGAGCGCGGCCTGGCCGCCCCCCGGTTGCGCCTAGGCCGCCCCCCCGGGTGCGTTTGGGGTTTAGACCCTGTCGTCCACGTCCTTGCCGCCCTTCCCGGCGAGGTGGGAGGGGTAGGCGTCGCCGCCGTGGACCGAGGGCACGCCCACAACAGAGTGGTCCTGGGGGGGGTGTTTTGGGGGGGGGGGGTGGGGGTTTGGTTGGTTGGGGGGGGGTTGGGAGGGGGGCGTTTGGTTGGTTGGGAGGGGGGCGTTTGGTTGGTTGGGAGGGGGGCGTTTTGGTTGGTTGGGCAGGGGGGCGTTTGGTTGGTTGGGAGGGGGGCGTTTGGTTGGTTGGGAGGGAGGGAGGGAGGGAGGCTGGTGGGCGCCGCTGCCGAGGAGCGACGTCAAATGCGCCCCAAACTCGCCCCCCAGAGCCGCGCCAGGCGCACCCCCCCACCTGCGTGGACAGCTCCAGATCGACGCCGAGCCAGATCAGCCCGTCGTCGAAAAGGTGGGCCCCGTCGATCAGCTGGGCGTAGGGGTTGGCGCGCGACACGGCCCACCCCGCCGCGGCCCCGCCGGCGAGCGCGACGCCGACGGTGGCCGCCAGCGCCAGCAGCTGCCACGCCAGCTGCGCGCGCCCGTGCGGCGCGGCGGCGGCGTTGGCGGCGGTGAAGCACGCGACGCCGGCGACCAGCCCCCCCAGGATCCCAGGGCAGCCGTGGAGGTTGTGCACGCCGCAGGTGTCCCCGAGCCCCGTCCTAGCCTCCAGCCAGGGCATGAGCCGGCCAAAGCCCAGGGTGGAGAGGCCGCCGGCGAGGGCGCCGACGGTGAGGGCGCCGGCGGGGTGGAGGTTGAGGGCGGCGGCGGAGCCGACGGCGACGCCGCCGGCGAGGGTCGCGTTTTGGACCTAAGGCGCGGAGGAAGGGGGAAGGGGAGGGGGCGGTTGTGAGCGGCGCGCCCGGCCGCCCGGTCCCCAGCGGGCGCTTTCCAACCCCGAGTCCCCGGGCCCTCCCCAGGGGTTGTTCCGACACCGGTTGCGGGCCGGCCGCCCCCCCAGCCGCGCCCCCGCAGCAGCATCAACAGCAGGGGCCGCCCCACCACTACACACGTCCTGCATGATGTCCAATGGGTCGGAACACAGCAGGGGCCGCCCCACCACTACAACCCAATGCCGCCCCAAGCGCGCCTGCATGATGTCGAGTTTGTTGTTGAGGAGGGCGGACACCACAAACGTGGCCACGCAGGAGGCGAGGAGGGACAGCACCGTGTTGACCACGCAGCTGGGGGGTGGGGGGAGGGGAGGGTTGGGGGGGGGGGGGGGTTGTTTGTGTGTGCAGAGAAGGGCACTCGGATGGCTAGCGTTCTTGTTTCAAAGGAGAATCCAAACGCACGCTTGCCTCGACAAGCCAGGGCCGGGAGGCAGACGCGTGCGGGGCTTGGACACCGAAGGCAGGCGGCGGGCAGAGCCCGCCCCCCCACGCCCCCCCCAAAATGGTTGCTCACAGGTACTGCTGCGCCGCGGTGAGGGGGTCGGCCTTGGCGCCCTCTGACAGCGCGGTCACCGACGCCAGAGCGCCGTTGAAGGAGGGCCAGTAGAGCCACAGGAACAGGGTGCCTGGGGGGGGGGCCGTGGGGGGTGGGGGTGGGTGGGGGGGGAGGGGGCGCGGGACGGGGCTGGTGTGAGCGCTCGGCAGCGGAGTGACAGGGGCAGGGGCGTTGCGCGGTGCGGCGAAATGCGCGCAGACTGGGCAGCTGCAGGTGACAGACCGAGCGGCGGGCGTTTGCCGGCTTTGCCGCCTGCCGCCTGCCTGCGGCTGAGCCCCCCCCCCGATCCATGGAGAAGACACCATCAGCCCCCCCATCCAATCCTCTCCCCCCCCACCAATCATGGAGAAGATGTCGCTGATGTAGCTGGACCCGTTCTTGGGGTTGGAGCCGGTGTAGTCGCTCTGGCGGGAGGAGATCAGCAGGCTGGCCGCCAGGCCGTAGTAAGCGCCTTCGTTTTTCGGGGGGATGGGGGTGGGGAGGTTTAGAGGCGGCCGTTTGGCGGGGGCGTTTGGTGGGGTTTTTGGAGCAGGCGGCGGGTGCTGGGGAGGCGGGGCTTGGCACGCTTGAAAAGGGCGGGGCCCCCAAACCCCGACCCGAGCTCGGTCAAACGCGGCCGCGTCGCCGGGAACAAAACCCTCCCCGCCCCCCCCCCCCCAAAGAGTATCTTGCGCACCGAATGCGTGTATGGTGATGGACCCCCCCATGTCAATGCCCTGGATCACGTTGAACACGAGGTGCTGGTTCAGCGCGTAGAGGGGGACCTGGGCAGTTTGTTGTGTTTTTGGGGTTGGGTGGTTGGTTGGTTGGTTGGTTGGTTGCTTGGTTGGTTGGTTGGTTGGTCGGGTGGTTGGCTGGTTGGTTGGTTGGTTGGTTGGTTGGTTGGTTGGGTGGTTGGTTGGTTGGGTGGTTGGTTGGTTGGTTGGCTGGTTGGTTGGTTGGTTGGCTGAGGCGGGGAGAGGGGCCGGTTCCGCAGCTTCCAGTTTCATTGCAGTCAGCGCGCACTTGAAAGCCTCCCACCCCAGCACCTCTGCCCAGAGAAACAGGCCCCAGCCCCAGCCCCAGCCCCAGCCCCAGCCCCAGCCCCAGCCCCAGCCCCAGCCCCAGCCCCAGCCCCAGCCCCAGCCCCAGCCCCAGCCCCGGCCCCAGCCGCACTGAGTGGCCTGTAAAGGCTGCCTGCACGGCAGTCAGTGCAATCGCCCCCCACGGAGCCGCCGCCGCCGCCTCAGCAGAATTGGGGGGGGGGGGGGGGGGGGGGGGGGGGGGGGGGGGGGGGGGGGGGGGGGGGGGGGGGGGGGGGGGGGGGGGCGGGCGGGGCCGTTTGCGCGCGCCGCGGGGCGCCCCCGCTGCGGCCGCCGGCAGGCGTGCCGGGCCGGCGTCGCGCCCGCTGCGGCTGCCGCTGCGACGGGCGCTGGCGCGCTGGCGCGCCGCCCGCGGCGGCGGCCGCCCCCACGAATCCCAGGGCATGCGGCCCGCACAGCCCCCCCCCAAAAGCCTCCCCCCGGCGGCCCACCGACAAATATCATAATCATGGTGTCCTGCAGCCAGCTGTAGTATTGCGCGACATGCTCGGGGCTGGTCACGCCTGCGGCACGGCGAACGCGGTGGGGGTTGGGGTGGCGGCGCGAGCGCGGCGGGGTTGGGGGTGGCGGCGCGAGCGCGGCGGGGGTGGTTGGGGTGGCGGCGCGAGGCGGCGGGCGGCGCGCGGCGCGGCGCGCGGCGGCGGCGGCTGGTCCTGCGAGCGGCGGGGGCGCCCGCCCCTTCCGCCGCCGCTCGGCGGGCGACCCGGGATGTGCAGGGCGCTCGAAACGCCATTCCTGGAGGCGGTGGGCGACCACGCCACGCGCGCACACGGGTCCCGGCGGCCCGACACCCGAGATCGCGGGCTCACCCTCGACCGCGACGGGGCGATACTCGGCCAGAGCGCCCAGCAGGGCCACCAGGACGACAAGAATCACGGCTGCGGAGGCCGCGAAACTGCGCCGCAGGCTGAACGAACGCCACTCGTTGTTTGCCATGGCTGCTCGCTGGCGGCTGGCTCGCTGGCCGGCTTGCGTCCTGATGTCGGCTCACTAATCCAAGGGTCCGCAGCTGGGGCCGGCTGATCCGAAAGTGGCGCCCTGCACGGCGGCGCGGACGCTTGAACGGCGGCACCCGGCCGCGCGGCGTAGGCACCCGGCTGCTGCGGGTGCGTCTGCTGCCTGCGCAGCCGTCGAGCAACACTGGGTGGTGCCCTCTCGGCGGCGACGCGCCCTGGAGAGATCGGCGGAGCGGCCGCGGTCGGCCCTGCCCGGAGCGCTCAAGCCCCATTGACTTGACCTGGCAGGCTGACCAGCGCGCCCCCTCTTGCGGCGCCCCCTCCGCCGCGCCACTTCCCGCGGGCACTTCACAGCACAACCAGCCGCTTCACAACCGGTGCGCGCCAATGGGCGTACTTTGGCGGGGAAAACAGCTGGGGCGGGCGGCGATCTCCGCCAGCGCGGTCTCGACCTCCTGAGCCGCACCAGCGGCAAGCTCCCGACATTGGGGTCCGACGGGAGATCCGTTCCCCCGCGTCGCGCACGGCGGTGCGAGCAGCCCGGTCGCCGCGGCGCGCCCGCATCACGCGGCGCCCGCGCGCGCTCCGCTCCCACCCACACGCCGCCCGCCACCCCTGCCCCCTCCAGGCCCGATCCCCTCTCCAACCATGGGCAACGCCGCGTCCAGCGTGGACAAGGGCGCCGTCGCGGCGGCGGCGGCGAAGAAGGACGCCTCCTTCTCGCCGCCGCTGGGCGCGCCCAACCCGGTGCGCACGCGCGCCCACGCGCCCACGCGCACGCACGCGCCCACGCGCGCGTAGACGCGCACGCGCTGGCAGCCCGGCTGCAGAACCTGGACGGCGCAGCTGCAGCCGGCCGGCGCCCGCTTCGACAGTGCGAGCGTTGACCGCGCGCGCGGCCCCCCTCCCCCCCAAACCCCCAGGACAACCCCCTCGTGTACTTTGACCTCAAGCTGGGCCGCTACGGCGACGCAACCCCCCTCGGCCGCGTGGTCATGGAGCTCAAGGCGCGGCCCCTTTTTTGATGACTCGGCGCCTTTTTGATGACTCATTGGGTCGGGCACGCCCGGAGCGTGGCATGGGGACACATCCAACCCCGCCCCGCCCAAACCGGCCCCAACCCACCAAATCCCAACCCACTCTGGCCCTCCCCCCCCCCCCACCCCGTTCCCCCCCAAAGGCTGACGTGACCCCCAAGACGGCTGAGAACTTCCGCCAGCTGTGCGTTGGCACCCCCGGCTTTGGCTACAAGGGCAGCCGCTTCCACCGCGTGGTGCGCCCCCGGCCTTCTTTCTTTAAAAAGAAGGCTTTAGATTGGGTTTGGGGCTTGGGGGAGGTTCTTTTTGGGGGGGGAAGGGCATTAGGTTTGGGTCTGGGGCTTGGGGGAGGGGGGTTTGGGCTTGGTTTAAGGCTGGGTTTGGGGCTGGGGTTTTGGATTGGTTGTGTGCGGGGTTGATGATGGTGGGGCCGGAGGGGAGAGGCTCCCAAAACCTCGGGACCCATCAGTTCCGGTGTTGAGGGGCCCGGCGCTTGCTTCCTTGCGCCTGGCTCGCCCGACAGTCAGAACCGTCCCCCTGTGCCGCCCCCCCTCCGCCCCCCCCCAGATCCCCTCCTTCATGTGCCAGGGTGGAGACTTCACAAAGTGAGGGGCCTTGGGTAAACTCACTCCCCACTGCGGCCACGTTTCGGCGGGCCCTTGGGGGAACTTGCTTCCCACTGCGGCCACAACCGGCCCCCCAAACACACACCCGCCCCCCCAAACACCCACACACACACACACCGCACCCCCCCTCAAACCGCCCCCAGCGACAACGGCACCGGTGGCAAGTCCATCTACGGCGCACGCTTCGCGGGTGGGCAGCTGGGGGTTGGCGGTTGGGGGTTGGCTGTTGGCAATCGGGCGGTTGGCGGTTGGCGGTTGGCGGTTGGGCAGCTGGCGCTTGGCGCGGGGGCGGGGGGCCGAAGGGGTGTGGTCTGCCTGGGGGTCGGCCCCAACGGACAGGCTTGCGGCTGGCCACCCCAGTCGCTTTACGTGAACCGATGCCTTACGTGCCGGGGTTATCACTTAAGTAACCGACTGCTTACGTAAACCCCCCCCTCCCCCCCAGACGAGAACTTCAAGCTGCGCCACGCCGCGCCCGGCGTGCTGTCCATGGCCAACGCGGGCCCCAACACCAACGGCAGCCAGTTTTTCCTCTGCACCGCGCAGACCACCTGGTGAGGGGTCAAAGGGGGGGGTCAAAGGGGGGGTCAAAGGGGGGGGTCCAGGGACAGGGGGGGCAGGGGCAGACCACCTGGTGAGGGGGCGCCCAGGGAAGGGGCCCAGGGAAGGGGCCCAGGGAAGGGGCCCAGGGAAGGGGTGCAGACGACCTAGTTAGGGGGGGGTCAAAGGGGGGGGTCAAAGGAAGGGGAGATGCTTTCGGCGAGGGACTGCTCTTGTCAGCGTTGGCCTTATGCACAAAGGGCCACCGACCACCGCGCGCCTGCTGCCCCTGCAACCCTCCCCACCAAAACAAACCTCCCCCCCCCCCAAAAAAAAGGCTGGACGGCAAGCACGTTGTGTTTGGCCAGGTGGTGCAGGGAATGGAGGTGGTGCGCGCCGTGGAGATGTGCGGCAGCCGGGGGGGTGACACGGCCTACGACATAATGATCGCGGACAGCGGGGAGCTGCCCAAAGGTGGGGGCGGGGGGAGCGGAAGCTGGTCAACGCATGCCTGTGGCCGTGCGCCGGCCGTGTGCCGGGGTCGAGCCGGCTGACTTTGCCATTCAATGCTTTGTTTGTGGTGGGTGGCCAGGGCGCATCCCCGCCAGGGCTCGCGCCCCTGAAACCATTGCGTTCCGTCCTCCAACCCCGCTGCCGCCCAAGTGATGCCATCCCCTCAAACCACTCCCAGACCCCCATACCACACCCCAGTCCCCCCCCACTTCGGAAACCCCTCCCTACCCCCCCACACACTCACATTACCCCCCCCAAACCCCACCCCCCCAAATTCCCCCCACCCCCCAAACCCCTCCCCCACCCCCCCAAAAGGCTCCCTCAAGGCCACAGCCTCGGCCTCCGACGCCGCCCCCCCCGGCCGCGTCGCCCCCCGCGGCGCCAGCAAGATCAACGCGGTCAGGGTCAGCGTGCGGCCGCGGCCGGAAATGATGGGGGCGCGGCTGGCGGGGCAGGCGCGGGGCGCGGCGAGGTGCGGCGGGGCGGGGCGGGGGCGGGACCGGTTGCTGCGGCGGGGAGGGGAGCGGCTTCGCAGCGCTGACCGGGGACCGCATGCCGCTGCAGCCGCACGCACGCATGCATGGAGGGGGCAGCCGATCCTCAATCCCCGCCCCGCCCATCAAATGCCAATCCCCGCCCCGCCCGCCGCCCCCCGCGTGTACGCAGGCGCCCCGCCGCGCCCGTGGCGCGCGCGCCCCGCGCCCTCGCGGCGCGCCCCGTCGCGGCGGCGGGCCGCGCGGCGGCGCCCCGCCTGCGGATGGTGTGAGCCGTTCCTGTCGCTCGCCGCTGCTGCCGCTGCTGCCGCTGCTGCCGCTGCTGCCGCTGCTGCCGCTGCTGCCGCTGCTACTGCTGCTGCTGCGGCGTCGGCGGCGGCGCGCCCGTTGGGAGGCAGAGGGGTTTACCACGAGGCTGAGGGACCCACGGGGTTACACATGTTGCAGTGTAATCGAGATTCAGATTGAAAATGCCGGTGAACACCGATTTCAGACAGCCCGGGCGCCACGGGCAAACAAGGCAAACCCGGCCAGGCCAGACCAGCGGGCAATTATGCACGCACTGCGCGCAATGCACACAACGCCACAAAACAGGCATTCGACGTAAAAGGCGGCGGCGGCAGGGGCGCAGAAAAAAGGGCGCCGCGAATAGAAAAGGGCTCACAGCGGCGCCAGCTCAAACTCTGCGGTGAGCACCAGCAGCGCCGCGACTGTCGCCGCCGCGCCCGCCGGCAGCATGAGCCGCGTGAACCGGGGGTAGCTCACGGCGAGCCCCCTCGAGCGCGCAATGGAGACCCACATTATTCCCGCAAGGGCGCCGATGACCGAAAAACAGGCGGCCGTGTTGCTGCCCACCACGACCGCAAAAAGCGCGGCCTGCAGCCGCCGCCGCGCCGCCGCCGGCGCCGCGCCGGCCGAGGCGGCGGCGGCGGCGAAGGAGGGGGTGAGGCAGGCGCGCGTGAGGGCTATCGTTTGGGGCTGGTTGTTGACCAGATTGGCCAGCAGGATGGAGGCGCCGCCGAGGCACCAGAGGGCTGCGGGGGCGCGGGGGAGGAGGAGGGGGGTGGGCCACGGGGCTTGAGGGGGCTTGAGGGAGGCCACGCGCGCGCGCGTGTGCGGGCGCGCACGCCGTGGCCTGGCCTCGGCCCCTGGCGCGTCGGGGGGCGCAGGCAAGCCGCTTCAGTGCGGGCGAGCAAGCGAGCGCGGCCGCGGCGCTCCGGTCCCCCCCACCCCACACCACCCCCAAAAAAGCGACCCACCCGCCGCGGGCCGCGTCGCGCCGCGCCCCAGGAGCGCGCCCAGCCGCTCGAGCCACCCGTTGGCCGACAGGCCCTCCACCAGCACAAAAAACCCCAGCACCAGCGGCGCACAGTCCCAGGGCATCTCTGAAAAGGGGCGCCACAGGGAGCAGGGGCGCGCGGTCAGGCGGGCGCGCAGCTGCTCGGCGGCCTCGTCGGGCGCGTCCGGAGGCTGCTCCTGCTCCTCCTCGGACGCGCCGTCGCCGCCGCCGCCGTCGCCGCCGCCCGAACCGCCGTTTTCCGGCACGCCTGGAGGCAGGCGGGAGGAAGCCGCCGCCGCCGCCGCCGCCGCCGCGGAGAGCTCTATCGACTGCTGCTGCTGCTGCTGCTGCTGCTCGCCGCGGCGCCCGCGCGCCCAAGGGCCGGCCTGGGCCTCAAACTCGCCGGCGCCGCCGCCGCCGTCGGCCCCCACCGCCGCGGCGTCCTTGCAGCCGCCGCCGCCGCCGCCGCCAAACGCGAGGCCCGCGTGCCGGCTGCTGGTCCCGCCGTCGCGGGCGGCGTCCCCCGGCGGCAGCAGCGCCGCCGCAGACCGCACCCCGGGCAGCGCGCGCCGCGCCGCGGCGGCGCGCCAGCGGGGCGCGACCGCGTAGGCCGCAACATTGTAAGCCCCCGCCGCGCCCGCGCAGGCCAGCGCGACCGCCCACATCGGGACGCCGATCGCCGGCGCCGCCGCGAGCAGTCCGAGGCAAAGCGCGAGCAGCGCGGTCAGCAGCACTGCGCCGGGGGGGTCCAAAAGCACGTCCGCCGGCGCGACGCGCGGCAGCGACAGCGCGCCGATCGACACCGCGCGCCGGTGCGTCGCGTAGAGCACGGCGGCCGCGGTGACGCCGGCCGCCGCCGTGGGCGCGAGCATCCATTTGGAATAGTCAAGGAACGACATGTTGAAGGCCTGGGCCACGATGATGTTGGTGGGGTTGCCTGGGCCGGTTTGGCGGTTGGGTTTGGCGGTTGGGTTTGGCGGTTGGGTTGGGTGGTTGGTCGGGTGGTTGGTTTGGTGTTTGGCAGGATCCGCTTGGGTTCTACCAGGCAGCATACCAGGCGCCCCCAACCGGCTGCGCGCGCACGACGCCCTCTGCGCGCCGCAATTCACCCCCCCCCCCAAAGCGGCCCCAAAGCAAGCTGCTCCGCGGGTTTGAATCCGCAGCGGGAGGCAAAGGCCCTCACCCACGTACAGAGCCATCGACCAAAGGTTGGCCGCCACAAACTCAGCCGCCAGGAAGGGCAGCGGGTCGGCGCCTGCGGGCGCGGGCGCGGTTGCGCGCGCGGCGGGGGCTGGGTGCGGCGGTTGCGCGGCTGCCGGCGTGCGCTGTGGCTTTACGCACGGCGTGGGCCGGCAAGCGGCGGGGGGTTTGCCTTGGAACAAGGTGTATGGGGCGCTGCCGCCCCCAGCGGAGGGAACGGCAGCGCGCACGCGGCCCTCGAAGGGTACCGCCGCGCACCGCTGGCTGCCGCCTGGACGTAGACAATGGGGGTGAGAGACATCACAACCACCTGGGGGCGTTTGTTTGTGGTGGGGGGGCCGATTTGGCTCTGCACTGCAGCCCCAAGCAGTGTTTGGACTGCACCAGCGGCTGATGCCTGCTAGCCCGTGCACCGCCCGCGCCCGGCCTCGCGCCAACGCGCCAGCCCCTGACTCACGTCGTTGCTGAGGGGCCCGGCGCGGGGCCGCGGGGGTGCGGGGAGGGGGAAGGCAAGTGGGGGCAGCGGGGGGCGGGCTGTGGGTCTGGATTCGAGGCGCGCGGTGTGCCCCCAGGTGGGCTCGGCTGGCCTCAACACCCCCCTCCCGCCGCCAGCAGAACCCTCTTCCCGCCGCACCCCGCACCCTGCGCGCCCCCGCACCTGGTCGCCAGCGTTACGGCCCCCGACAGCGCCGAGTGCAGCGCAAACAGCCGCGGCCCCGTCGACGCGGCGCGCGTCATGCGCAGCGCGAGCCACGCGAACGCGCCGGTTTGGTCGAGCGCGGCGGCGCAGTAGGCGAGGGACAGGAACAGCACCAGGATGGCCCAAGGCTGGATCGCGGCGTCGCCGCGAATGCCGGCGACGAAGCCGGGGCCGTCGAGGGCGCGCGCCGCGAGCAGCAGCAGCGCGCCGGCGGGGGGCGCGGCCCAGTGCGGCACGCGCAGCCGCAGCGGCGGGCGCCCGCGGCGCGGGCGCAGCGTGATCGCGGGCCGCAGCAGCACCAGCGCGATCACGCCGGCCACGCTGCACAGGAAGATCACGAGCGCCGCGACCGCGGCGCCGTCGATCGGCGGCAGCGGCGGGGGCGCAGGCGGTGGCGGGGGCGGCGCCCCCGCAGCTGGTGCGTTCGCCGCCGCGGCCGCCATCAGAGCCGAGCCCCTCCGGCCCGCGTCCCAGCGCCTTCCGGAGCTGCTATCTCATGTTTGGCGAGGGCCCGGGGCAAAGGCGCGCCTCTCGGGGCTGGTCTTTGCCGCGTGGACCGCCCAGGGAGGGGCGCGCGCGGGCCGTGGCGGCACGTATGGAATGAGCGCTATACTTCTGCCCTTTCCCGCTGCACAGCCGCCCTCTTGGAGTGCCCGCCCCCGCGACCGCCCCTCGACCTCCCCGCGCCCCTGCAAAGCGGCCATTGCCCGGGCCCGATAGCGAGCACGTTTCACACGCCAACCAGGACCGTACTACGCCGCTCGCAGGGCAGCGGCGCGCGCGCGCAGACTCCGCAGCAGCCAGCCACTCGCATCGCCCCCAGGCGACCCGCGGCAGCCAGGATGCAGTCGCTCATGCGCAGCAGCAGCGCATTGGCCAACCCGCTGCTGGGGCAGACGATGCGGTACCGCGTGGTGGCAGCCCCCACCCCGGCGCCCACGGCGACGCGGCAGGTCACCACCATGGCCAAGAAGAAGGGCGTGCGCATCATCGTGACCATGGAGTGCACCGAGGCGCGCGGCGAGGGCGCGACGCCCTCCCGCTACACCACCCAGAAGGTGCGGCGGCGACGGACCGCTCCGCGCGGCGGCGGCGGCCGCAGCACTTGCCGCCCCCGCCGCGCAGCGTTTGGCCGCACGCCAATGCGGCTCGCGGGCGCGCGGGCGATGGCGGCGCGCCGGCAATGGCGGGCGCTGCTGGGGGGGGGCAGGGGCGTCGCGCCCCGCGCCGCGTGCAGTGCACCGGGCCCGCCCCTGCCGTCTGCAGCAGTGCATTCTAAACCCCCGCGCCCCCCTCCTCCCCCCCTCCCCCCCCCAGAACCGCCGCAACCACCCCGAGCGCCTTGAGCTCCAGAAGTACAACCCCAACCTGCGGCGGTACACCCTGCACCGCGAGATCAAGTAGGCGACTAAATGATCTGGCGGGACGGCAAGGGCGGCCCAGGGACACACCCCGGCGCAGCAGCCCCGACGCGGCCGCCCGCCCGGCGGGCGGCGGCGGAGGGGCGCGGGCCTGGGCGCAGTCTCCCCGGGTCGGAGCAGCAGCAGCGGCGGGAGGCGGGGCCGCGCGCCTCCGGCGGGGCGCGGGTCCTTTTCGGCGGAGGCGGCGGGCGCGCGCGCTCAGAGCGCCGCGCGCGCCCGCGGAGCGGCACGCCGCGTGGCGCGGTTCGCGGCGGCGGCTGGAGGCTTTCAACACTTTGCTCTGATTTTGAGTAACGAAACCGCGTATCACGGGAGGGGGCGTTACCCGGGGGGGGGTGGGCGTCGCGGGGTGAAGGGTGCGTGACATTGCGAATGGAATGTGGGAATTCGGTCAAACCTTTGTTTATTCAAAAGGGCACCGCTATTCCTGTCTGACCGGCTGCTGCTGCTGCTGCTGCTGCTGCTGCTGCTGCTGCTGCTGCTGCTGCTGCTGCTGCTGCTGCTGCTGCCGCAGCAGCTGGTCGGCGACCTGCCGCTGCGCCGCCGCCACCGCCGCCGCAGTGGGCCCGCTCAGCAGCCCCACGCCCCCCGCGCCGATGGACGCCGCCGACGCCGCCGCCGCCGCCTGCCCGGCGCGCCGCGCGGCCGCGTCTTCGGCCCAGCGCTGCTTGTAGGCCAGCCCGATTTTGAATTTGAGGTCCGAGCCCACGTCCGAATGCAGCAGCCGGTCGGGGGTTTTGAGGAGGTAGCGGTCCAGGCCGCCGGAGCGGTCGATTTGCCTGGGGGGTGGGGTGGTTGGGGGGGGGGGGGGTGGGGGGGGGGGGGGGGGGGGGGGGGGGGGGGCGCCACCCCAACCTCCCCCCCCCCCCCCCACCCACCTGAGCGCGTGTGTCGTGAGCTTGAGCCGCACCTCGTGCCCCAGCGCGTCGCTGTACAGCCGCTTGACCACCACGTTGGGCTTCCAGATGCGGCGGCTCCTGGGTTGGGTGGGGCGTTTGCGGCAGCCGCCAGGCCGGGGTCTGAGCACGCAGGGGTTGCAGGCGGAGCGTGCGCGCGCGAACGGTGCGCGCCTGTGCCGCCGCTGCCGCAAAGGCCCCGCTCGCCGCCGAGCCCCGCGGCTGCGCAGCAGCAGGGACGCAATCGCCCCCCGCCCCAGCAGCTGCGGCGCGCTCACTTCTTCTCGTAGTCGTTGCTGATCTTGTTGCCCGTCACGATGCGCTTGCCGGCGTAGAGCGCGCCGCGCGCCTTGCGCGGCACGTGGCTGCGCAGCCACTGCGCCACGCCCAGGGGCATGGCGGCGGCGCCGTGCGGCGCGGAGGCTTCCTGTGACGGGCAGGACCGCCTGGGCGGGGGCGTGCGGGGCGCTGGGCGGCCGGGGGGAAGGGGCGCAGGTAGCGACCGCGATCTGGGTGGCCTTGCGGTCTAGGGACGATGCCGAAAGTTACGAGATCCGGTTTGGCTTCCTTCCTCGACCGAAACAGGCCGAAAACTCCGCTGGGCGTGTCACCGGGGTGATACGCCGCGTGGGGAGCCAGGAAACGGCGTGCCTCCATGCCAAAAGGATCAGGATACGACCAAGGCGCTTGTAACCAGCTGCTGCCCGCGATCCAGCGCCCCACCAGCGTGATCTGCCCGAGTTTGCGTCCATACCAGCGCCAAACCCGTCGCAGGGGCGCTGCCAGGGGGCGTGGCCATGTCGCTGAGCATGCGCGACCTGGGCGACGCCCTCGACGGCAGCGGCAGCCCGCGCACCCCCGGCGGCGGCAGCGGCGCCGCGCTCGGCAGCTCGCCGCCGCTGCGCCCGCTCGGCCTGGGCGCGCTGGAGGCCGCGCTCGCGCGCACGGACAGCGAGGTCAGCGCCAGCGGCGGGTCGCCGCTCAGCGGCGGGACGCGCACGCGGCGGCGGGAGCAGGCCTTCATCATCGGCGTGTCAGGTGGGATGCGCGGGGGGCGGCGGGAGCGCGACGCGGGCCCCGCCCGCTCTGCGCGCGCACCGGGAGTACAAAGCGGGCACGGCAGCGGCGCGCGAGCGCGCGTTTGCGGGAGGCACGCGCGCCCGCCCGCCGGCGACCGCCCAGCCGCCACACCGCCCACCCCGAGCGTGCCCCGCACACCGCGCGCCGCCCCCCGCCCCCCGCGCCAGGCGGCACCGCGTCCGGCAAGACCACCGTCTGCAGCCGCATCATGCACCGCCTCCACGACAGCTGCGCCGTCATCGTCCACCAGGACAGCTTTTACCGCCCGCTCACGCCGCAGGCGCGGGGGTTGGGAGGGGGCGCAGGGGTGGGGACGCGGGCGGGGGCGGCCCTGCGCTTGGTTGCGGGAACGCTGGCGGGCGCGGGGGCGGTGGTAGTCGTGCGCTTGGTTGCGGGATCGGAAAGCTGTTTGCAGCGGCGTGAGGCGCTTTGCAGCGGCTTGAGCTGGGCGAGGCGGCGGCGGGATGGCTTCTTTGCACGCAATGTGGAGAACGGCGCTGCGCAGACGCGCCGCGCCGCCGCATGCGGCAGGCAAGCGGAGCCCCCATTCAGGCAGCCAGCCGCGGCGAACGCCCCCACCCCCAACCACCCCGCCCGCAACCGCAACCCCCCCAGGAGCGCGCTGACGTGTCGAACTACAACTTTGACCACCCCGACGCGTTTGACCGCGACGCGCTGCTGCGGTGCATCCTGGACCTGCGGGCGGGGCGGTCTGTGGAGGTGCCGGTGTACGATTTCGTCACCCACTCGCGAAAGACGGACGAGGTGGGTGTGTTTGGTGGTATGGCTTGTTGGTGTTGGTGTTGGTGTTGGTGTTGGTGTTGGTGTTGGTGTTGGGTCTGTGGAGGTGCCGGTGTACGATTTCGTCACCCACTCGCGAAAGACGGGCGAGGTGGGGGTGTGTGGTGGTATGGCTTGTTGGTGTTGGTGTTGGTGTTGGTGTTGGTGTTGGTGTTGGTGTTGGTGTTGGTGTTGGTGTTGGTGTTGGTGTGCGCTGTTGGTGTTGGGTCTGTGGAGGTGCCGGTGTACGATTTCGTCACCCACTCGCGAAAGACGGGCGAGGTGGGGGGGTTGCTTGCCGGCAACTGCTGGCCGGGTGCATCCGTGCACGTAGGGGGCGGCCTTTGCAGCGATGGCGTCGGCGGCAACGCCTCAACGGGAGACCCCCCCGGTTGCCGGCCGCCCGGCAGCGCAAAAAGTCAGCACGCACCCCCCAAACGCACCCACGACGACGCCTCCACCCCCACCCCCACCCCCACCCACACACCCGCATCCCCCCCCCCCCCCCCCCCCCCCCCCCCCCCCCCCCCCCCCCCCCCCCCCCCCCCACACCCACACACACCCCGCTCCCCCCCCCCAGGTGCGCAAGGTCGAGGCTGCCGACGTGGTGATCGTTGAGGGCATCCTGGTGCTGCACGATGAGCGGCTGAGGGAGCACCTCAACATGAAGGTTGGGGGGGGGGGATTTGGGGGGTCGTGGGGTTGGGGTTTTCGGGCGGTGGAGGGGCTGGAAGGGAGGGCTTGGGGGTTGGGGTTGGCAGGAGGAGGGAGGAGGGTGCTGCGCAACGCGCCACTCTGTGGTTGTGGGGGGCGTGTTGCGGCGGGGTTGCCGGGCCTGGGCTCCCCTCCACCACCTCACCACTACCACCAAATGACCAACCCTTCCACCAATCAAATCCCAACTCCCGACTCCAACACCCCCCCCAGATCTACGTCGACACTGACCCCCCCCCAAAAAAACCGGCCCCCCCAAACCCCCAAATCCCACCCCAACCCTCAAAACCACAAAAATCCCCCCCCACCC